>QPKB01000001.1:382978-726512 GCA_003546025.1 Camphora micrantha | reverse complement strand
GCATAACTACTAGAACCAGTAATAGAATAAATAGTTTTATGCCGTGACTTTGGCCAACTCCCTTTCAACAGCTTTCTTAAGGAGACTATCTTCTTCCAATACCATCTGAACAGGCAGGAACCCCAATCCATTAGCCATGGCAAGCATCATCTGCTTGGTCTCAGCTCTGAACTCCTCTATATCCACACAACCATTTCGGTCATGATCGAATTGCAGGAACAGGGCACTGTAAATGAGGGCGAGATCATCAGAATTCAACTGGACCACATGTCACGACCCGGGCCCGAGCCGAGCCGTGATTACCCATACTTACTCCCGTAAACCCCGAATTAACCGAAGTTAATCGAGATCCACAAGGGATATCAATCTCAAGTACCTGTCAAATATAAAACTTTTGCGGAAATAATATATATTTGACAATCACAACTTATCATTTACATGTATCCAAAAGAAAGTCCTTATACATGTATTGTTTCAATATACATTTGAGAAAATGCTGCATATACAAAATACTATGCAGACAACCATTAATTACATTCCCAAATATTAATTACATTTCCAAAATGAATCTATAAACATTTGCTCAAAATACTATCCCAAAACATTTATCAAAGGTTCGTTCGCACTCGGATACCCAATCAGATGGTATCCCGCCGGTTCCACTCTATCAGTCCTCCTGGCGGAACCGGAGCGGCTTCCTCCGCTGGCGCCGGGGGCGCTGCGTTGCCGGCAGGGGCAACCTGGCCTGTAATGCCATCAATAACACGAATGAACACGACGGTTCAACAATGTATAAACAGTGCTTGCAATAGTATATCAACACAATTATATTGCAATAATAACATTTTCAGTGCTAGAGAAATCTAGACAATTCTACAATAACAGTGATGAACAATGACAGTCAGTATACATGTACCAATTGGCAACTACCATAGCATTCTTAAATTGTATTTCATTCAATTCATTACCATCTTCCCTAAAAGGAAGGCTTCAATCAATATCCTAAGATATGATCGGGATTTATTCATTTACCATCTCCCCTCAAAGGGAGGCTTCAATCACTACCCGAAGGTATGATCGGATATATAAGTGGGACTTACCAGTGCCCGGGCCAGGGACACTAGCATCACCACGGAGCTCCGGAACACCCCCAATACCATCTGCTGCAGCAGGATTAGTCATTCATTATCATTGAACTCACTTGGAGTTCTAATACAATCGCTAGGTAGTGCCAGACTCAATAATCAATAACAGTCAGTAAGGAAATCCACTCATGGATCCAATTCAGTTCAATAATTCCTTTCATGACAAAGGAAAGGAATGACAGTAATGTCAATCTCACTAGATTGAACACAATGACACAATGAGGGTAATACTCACCACATATGACTTTACTCAGTCCTATCTCAATTCCAAGCAACCATTCGGGTGTAATCATTGGTTTCCAAATGCACGTGTTATTCTTGATGGACATCACATTTATATATTTAATATGTGCATTTCAAGTCCCCTTAATTAACACCCATGGAGCTTAGGCAATTGTCAAGTTATAGTTCACTCAAGGAACTTTCTTAAAATATCATTAATCCTCAATGATTTAGTCTAACCACGATTAGTCTTCAAAACTAATCGCAAACGCATTTATCTTTAAGAGTCACACTCCAAATTTTCGTAAAAATCGAAAACCCAAAATTCACTCCTAATCGGTCGGACCGTTAGGTCCGATCGATTAGCCAAAATTTTCTCACCGTTAATGCCCTAACAGTATCCTGGCGGTTAGCCGCGGTCCAGTTGGCGGTTAGCCGCGGTATAGTTGGCGGCTAGCCGAACCGAGTTCGGTTAGCTTTCCAGAAGCTATGCAAATCCTGACTCAGTCGCGGTCAGCTTGGCGGTTACCTGGCGGCTAGCCGAAATTTCCACTTCGGCTAACCGCGAAACGGCGGTCAGCTCGCGGTCAGCTTTCCAGAGGCTGACCATTTTACGAATTTATGGCGGTTAGCATGGCGGCTAGCCGCCAGCTCCCAGAAACTCACTTTTCGAGCTTCAGAACTTCTGATCCTTCTTCCTTCTTCTACTTCCTTAACCACATTTCCTACAACCTGCATGGTAAATGGAACCTCCTGTTCCCCCCTCATGCATCATCCATGTACTTTCATCCACAATCATACTTCTAAACATCCATTAATCACATCATTTAAACATTCATAATAAATCCAAGACCAATGTAAAATGCATATAAACCCATGCAAATCTATCATACATCTCTATAAACAATTGCAATGATCAATATGAATTACAAGCAAGGTTTATACTTGCCTTTGGAAGCTATTAACTCAAAAACCCTCTCTTGCCTGGCTTGGTTTGAGATTAAACCCCCAAACTTCAAACCCTAATCAAGAAAAACACCCAAATGAACTCCCATGAGTCATTGGTGCTAGAAATCACTACTTAATCACTAATGGACTTGGGAAATCACAAAGGAATGTCATTTACTTACTTGTAGTTCAAAAGGAATGGTTCTCAAGCTCTATACTCCTCAACAATGGTGGATTTCTTGATGGAGAAGATGAAGATGAAGAGGGACTCCTCAAAACCCACTTCAATCACTCCTAGCCTCACACTCAATGGAGAGAAAATGGAAGAGGAAGGGAGAAAATGGAGAGCTCTAGGGCTTGTTGCTTGGAAATGAAGGAGAAATGAACTCCTCTTCACTCCTTTGATTCTAATATAAGAGTCTTCACAACAAAACCCCCTCTCATTTCTTTTATTTTCATTTTGAGTCAAATGACTCCTCACTTGGCCCATTTGATGTCAAATGGAATCGCGTTTATTACGAAAGTTGACGTACTCTTCGAGATACACACGTTGGTATCAAGAATTTCCGTATTTGACGAAATACGTGAAAACCCGTATTTACGAAAAAGTCCTTAATTCACCTTGTTTGAGTCTAAACTCATTTTAACCAATTCAATTCCATTCCATTAGGCTTAATGTGCCATTAGAGACTGATTTGTCCTCTTTGGTCATTAACCTTAGTTAATTCAATTATCCACGCTTAATTAGCATTAATCACAATTAATTAGCCTTAATTACGATTAATTAGGGTAGGGGTGTAACATTTCCCCTAAACTTTTAGAATCATTCGGTCCTCCGAATGCAATACAATTCAATAGCAAATTAAAAATTCAAATTTACCTGAACAAATAACTCTGGATACTTTTGGGCCATTTGTTCTTCAAGCTCCCATGTAGCTTCATTGGGTTCATGATGATCCCATAGGACCTTGACCCACTTGATTGTCCTTGTGCGAAGGACTTGTTCCTTGGTATCAATGATTTGAGTCGGCTTCTCAACATATGTAGTATTTGGCAATACTTGGATCTCTTCATGCTGAATGATATGCGAAGGATCTGCCACATACTTCCGAAGCATCGACACGTGGAACACATTATGAATACCAGAAAGTTCTGGTGGAAGCTCTAGGCGATAAGCTACATCTCCAATTCTGCTCTTTATCTTGAAAGGTCCGATAAATCTCGGTGAAAGCTTACCTTTCTGACCGAACCGGATAGTACCCTTCATTGGAGAAGTCTTCAAGAATACCAAGTCATCGATGGCAAACTCTAGATCACGCCGACGATTGTCAGCATAGCTTTTCTGCCTTGATCGAGCAACCTTCAATCTATCTTGCACTTTCTTCACTTTCTCTGACATTTCAGCAATTATAGTAGGACCATGGAAACTCCTTGTTCCAACTTCTTCCCAGCTAACTGGAGTCCTACATCTTCGACCATACAGTGCTTCAAAAGGTGTCATTTCAATGCTGGAGTGATAGCTGTTGTTGTACGCAAACTCGCACAATGCTAAATGTTCATCCCAATCACTACCAAAATCCATAACACTGGCACGAAGCAAATCTTCCAAGGTCTGAATAGTCCTTTCTGATTGTCCATCCGTTTGAGGGTGATATGCGGTGCTAAACTGAAGTCTAGTACCCATTGAATTTTGAAAGGATTGCCAAAACGAGGAAACGAACCGACTATCTCGATCTGAAACAATCGAGACCGGCGTTCCATGCAATCGAGTTATCTCCCTGATGAACAACTTGGACATATCACTGAATCCCATATCTTTTCTAAATGGAAGGAAATGTGCAGACTTCGTAAGACGGTCAACAATCACCCATACGGTGTCATGCTGTCTCCTTGTCCTTGGTAAACCAGACACGAAGTCCATAGTTAGATGTTCCCACTTCCATCTAGGAATATTCAGAGGATGAAGTAACCCAGGCGGTTTCTTGTGCTCAAACTTCACACGCTGGCAAGTTAAACATGAAGACACATAATTTGCTATCTCCCGCTTCATGTTATTCCACCAAAATCTACCTTTGAGATTTCTATACATTTTTGTGCTTCCCGGATGTACAGAATATCTAGTGTGATGAGCTTCAAACATTATTGCCTGTTTCAAATCCTCTTGTGCTGGCACACACAGTCTGTCTCTAAAATACAGAACTCCTTCAACCAACACAAAATCTGGCCTAGTTGCAAGGTTGTCCTTGATTTTTGCCAATTCAAGGTCTTGAAATTGCCTATCCTTGATCTCTTTGATGAGCATCGGTTCAAAGACGGACATTGCTGCAACTAATACCTTGTCGTCCACCACTTCAACGGACAAATCCAAATCTCTGAATTCTTCAATTAAATTCCATTCACCAACTAGCGATGCCAAGTCCGCAGATTTGCGACTCAAAGCATCCGCTACCACATTACCTTTTCCAGGTACATATGTGAATGGGAAATCATAATCCTTGATGAGCTCTAACCAACGACGTTGTCTCTGATTGATGTCCTTTTGAGTGAACAAGTACTGGAGACTACGGTGATCACAATGGACTTCAAAAGCCTCTCCGTACATATCCACACACCCATTTCGGTCATGATCGAATTGCAGGAACAGGGCACTGTAAATGAGCGCGAGATCATCAGAATTCAACTGGACCACATCTACGCCGAAGTGAGTCTCTAAGACCCTCAGGCTCTTCAGCTCCTTCATCATCTCCCCATAGGAAAGGAACCCATCGTGGTCAATGTCGAGGTTGGCAAAGCGATCATCAATCCACCCATTAAACGCCTGGTCATCCTCGATGAATTCACGGATGGTGGAACCATCTAACACTTCAACGCTCATTGTTTTAACAAGTTTTGACAAGCAAAAAGTAGAAGGGAAGATTTTTGGTACGAGAGATGGGAGTTCAGCTGATCAGATAGATATGATTTTATAGGAATGGGAAAACCATGAGCTCTATGATAGTTCTTACTACTTCTGGCTTTGTTAGTTTCTTGTTATAGCTTTTTGCTTTGGGCCCATTGTTTCCTTGGTACTACTACTGCCCCTGCTGCTCATCATGTGCTGATACTATTGTGTTGTCTTGACTTCAATCAACTGACCCAAAAGCAGCCAACCGGTTTACAAAGACTACTTGGTCACTGCCAATTTGGGCAAATTATAGCATCTGGAAAATGGAAATTAAGTACATTTAATTTACTTCTTACTAATTTTAAATAAGTAATTGTACAGAAGAAACTAGAGCAGTAATATCAGAAAAGAGTTTAATAAATCGACACTAAAAATAGGATTTTAAGGTTGTATTAATCCTAACGTACTTATTATGAACTTGTGCTGAGATCTAAAGAACGGTTTTAATTGAAGATGTGAATGACTTAAAAACGATATGAAAATATTATGTATATACATTACTAATTTCATCACTTTCTACTATAATATCTTCTTTTTTCTTCTTCTTTTTATTTTTATTTTTACATTTTTCTTATGACATGTTCAAGCCTATTTGTATCTTGAGAATATTCAATACATTGTTGGGAAATTCGTGTGTTATTATTTTTATAACATCACCACATCCTTGAAGGTGACATTTCATGCAATTAGAGTATATCATATTAGCTCGATATTTAGCGCATGTTTATTTGCATTAGAATACATATGAATTATATACATATGTGGTTAGAAAAGAAGATCAAAGATAAGTTTTCAAAAATGAGTTAGAAACTTACTTTTGATCTTCATTTTTAATGACCTCATGTAATCAATTCATATATATTCTAATGCAAATAAATACGACGCGAGTTGGTAAAACTTGATTGAATCACAGCCTCTAAATTAAAGCAGAATTCCCTTTCAAGGGACAAAGTCAATGGTCAAAATCCATTTGCAAGAAGAAGTAGAAAAGTTGAGAGTCTCTCTCTGAGCGTTGAATATTGTGCTGGTCGGTGGCAAACACTAATCCACAGAGTAAATTGATCCATTGTATTTTCAGAATTAGATTGACCATTGAGTACTGATGAAGGTGGAAAAAGCACTGGGATATGCTGATAATGCTTTAGGGATCCTTGCAAATTTGAAAACTGCACATGTCTATGTTGAAGAAATTCATCTTGACTGGAATATTACATGGTAAAAGTAATAATATGAAGGGTTCGGATTATTTATGTTTGACTATCCATTTCTGATCATCATTAGATCAAACAGTCTTAAGAAATTTATTCTCACCAACCCCACTGATTTTGTTACAACAGCTGTGATTTTGATGAGGCCTTGACCTGAGACCTAATTGAGACGTTTCTGGACCATAGTCCATAAAAAAAAAATACAGTGATGGGTCCAAATTCGGAATAGTTTTCAAGCGAGCCATACATGATGGACCATCCAATAAACCTAGACCTAATGAACCCAACTGGACCCAGACTAGAATAACTTACCTAGTTATTATTAAATGCATTAATATATATATATATATACATATATATTTTATGCACATTAATTTAATTATGCACATAAGTATATATATATAATATAAAATATAGGGAAATTTTCAAAAAGGTATAAAATTCTTGCCTCGTTTTCAAAGAAGTACATAAAAATCTGAATATTTCAAAAGATTATGAAAGTTCTTCGTATTTCTTTCAATCAAGTCCTCTCCACAAAAAAATTTTAAAAACGACAAAAATGTCACTATCTTATGACTGGTTTTTGTCTTTTATTAACCTTCTTTTCTCCCCAAAATTGGCCATTTTTATTTCAGTGACCGTAACCATTTGATGAAACTGGTTTTTCAGTCAATTGGAATTTATATAAACCCCCTTCTTTTACCATCCATGGATAAAGATAGCTGAAGTGGGCCCTACTATGTCATTTGGGTTGGACTTGATCATTTCTCTTAACCTTTTTATTAAATAATGATTTTGAAAAATGAAATAAGGGTATTTTGTCATTTTTTAAATAGTTTTTTGGGTGAGTACTTGATTGAAAGAAATGTAGAAAATTTTTAAACTTTTTTGAAATATTCAAATCCTTATGTATATTTTTTGAGCTTTTTGTATATACCCCCCTAAAGTTTGTAGGATTTGTAAATAGGCTCCTGAGGTTTTAGTATTTACAAATAGGCCGCTGCATTTTTATTTTAATTAATACCTTCTATGTCCCCAAAACCAATAGTCTACCACCATAGGTTTTTAGTGCGAAATGACACTCTTGTTCATCTCTTTTATTCTTATATGTATAATTTCAAAAGCTTGGACTCAATTTTTTTTCTTTATAAAGCATATAACATTCACAATTGCATTTAGTGGGAGAAAACAACCCAACATAAGTTCTTTTTTTTTTTTATCAATACAGGGCTCATTTCATTAAATCCAAATTGATTATGACGACAATCAACACCTATACATATAATCGGTTATGATTTATCCAATCTATACATGACCCACGATTGGATTGATGAAAGTTTCAAAATACATGATTCTGCTTCATGTGTAGGGAGTAAAAGAAATACTATGGGAACGAGCAAATGTAAAAAAGAAATATTGGGGAAATGAACAAATGTTTAATAAAATAAATTAATTTTTAGAATTTGAGGGGGGGATTTTAAACTATTTTCATATACGGGTGGGGGCCTTAGTCCCCAACCCCTTGTACCCAAGCCCACCTATGGTCATGTGCAAGAGAGAATTATTGAGAGAAATCATTGAGACTTAAGATAAAATAATAATATTTTTTGTAGATAATAATATACTCATTTTGTTTAAAGGATGTAAGGGTAGAGCTTTCATTTATATAAAATTCTAAGACAAATCTCATGGTGGCTGCCCATTCTTGTTAAGAATATTGATTTTGGAGACATGAAATATATTAAAAAGAAAAGGCAGGAGTCTATTTACAAATCCTAAAACCTCAAGGGCTTATTTACAAATCCTACAATCTTAGGCGGTATATACAAAAAGCTCTTTTTTTTAAAATATTTTTTGAAAATCTTCCTAGATATCCATTTACATGGGCACACTAGAAAATAAGCAGGCATCTCGGGGGAAAATGTCCCTCCCCTCATTGGGGCCCACCAAGACGAATGCATCTTAATCACAGAAGGTGGAGAATAGAAGGATATAGCAGATAAGGGAATATAAGATATCAGCCCGATCCCATTATCCTAACCTTTAATTTTAAGTTCCTAAAGTTTAAGGGCCATATTTCATGAGGGTTAATATATATATATATATATATATATTTTTTTTTTCTCCTAATCGAATACACCTTGAAGGAACTAGGATATGAGACCCACCGTTACATATTACATCACGTGACCCCACCAAGTTATATTTTCTTTTTTATTAAAGTTATATATATATAATAAATATAAACTACTTATTAATTTTTATAAAATCTGTTCTTTTCCGATAATATCTCAGAAAAGAATCACATATTTCATTATATTTTTTTAGCCCGGGCATCATACCTCTCCATTTAATTCTATAAGCATATGCTTGTGGGGCTCACCCTTTGTCCATCCAAATGGACCAAATACACGACCGCCCTAAATTGCACATGTCTACTAGTTTTTTGTCAGATTCGGATTTACTGGACCGTTGGATCAACTGTATACCGATCCGAAAGGATTGTGGACCATTGAACTTTTGGGGCCAGATGGAGATGGTAGAAACTACGGTTTTGACTAATTTTTCGCCAAGAGAAGAGTCCCAGGGAGTCCTCGAAATCCCCCCATCATCACCCCCATGTAGGTCTTCAGGTGGGCCCCACCACAAACTTGAGTTTACATTAACCTAAGCTTTAGCTTAATAGAGCTGCCCCTATATAGACACAAATTCATACTTGTGTAATTGGTCAATGCCTTTAAATTTAGGAGGTCGTTATGTTATATAAGTTTACTTCATTTTATATCTATTTTCATTACATGTTAAAAGATTCTAATATTAAAAAATAATAAATTTCTTTCTTTTAGACTTATTTTATTTTAATAATTTTTTAAAATAATTTTTTAAGTTTTAATATATTTTTATTTTTAGCCCGGACTTATCATGGTTGTTTGTTGCTAGTATATATTACGATACAGTTAGAGCAAGTGAGAAAATATTGGACAATAAAAACAAAATAAAACAGTCCCGTGGCCTTGGTGAACTGGGCATGGGTTTGTTGCAACCAACAATACCCAGTCAAAATATCATACATGGGTCTGGGCCTACACTATCCAGGTAAATGGAAACATGTACTATTTATGCTCAATCCAGGCCAGAATTATTGATTGGCATAATCAATCGAGCTGAGTTGAATCGCCTAGACTCGAGTGAGCCAAAACTATAATTTTAAAAATTTTAGCTACCATGTGGCTAGATATCAATGCCATTTCTCAATGCATGGTTCTAATTCGTTGTGAATTATAACAATATATAGATGGATTGGTGATAAGTTCCAATTCATTTTTGTGATACAACTGGTTTTTATCTTCAACTGAAAAATAAACAGTCACAATCTCAATGCAAAATTACTACAAATTGAAACAGGTTCCTTCAAAATACTCGGTAAAGAAGAAAAAGAAAAGTAGAAGAAGAACAGAGAGCAATCCGTAACTACTGGTAGTAGTTTTATGCAGTGACTTTGGCAGACTCCCTTTCAACAGCTTTCTTAAGGAGACTGTCTTCCTCCAAGACCATCTGAACGGGCAAGAACCCCAACCCATTGGCCATGGCAAGCATCATCTTCTTGGTCTCTGCTCTGAACTCTTCCTTGTCCACGTACCCGCTGCGGTCATGATCAAATTGGAGGAACAGAGAGTGATAGATAAGCGCAATTTCATCAGGACTCGTCTCAACCACATCGAATCCGAAGTGGGTCTCCAAGACCCTCAGACTCATCAGCTCCTTCATCATCTCTGAGTAGGATAGGAGGCCGTCATGGTCAACGTCGAGGGTGACAAAGCGGCCATCGACCAGCCCATTAAAAGCCTGCACATCCTCAACGAAGTCGCGGATGGTGGCACCATCTAACACTTCAACACTCATTTTCTTTATATCACTCCCTTTTACTCTCAGTGTGATTGGAGAAAGCTAAGAATTGTTGGTGCAGTAAAGAAGAAGATGTTGGTTTGAAGGAGGGAGAGATAGGAAGGCTTGGTTTTATAGGTACGATAGAGCGGGGTGAATTGTGAAAACCATGAGCTATAAAGGCTATATAGACGGTGGCATGTTGTTTGTATCAACTACCAAGCACCTTCAAATTTCAATCCCTCCTACAGTATCTTCAATATTATTGAAAGAAATTTTGAACCGCTTTTCGACGTACGGTTCTCTTCAAGATCTATAGGTCAAAAACCATTTGTAAATATAGGTACTCATGAGACCAGAGAGAGAGTCATACTTTCTTTAAACTTTGACCATATATATTGACCACTGGCATCTTTAATGGTAAACCCACAGTATTAATTAACCCACCCACACCATTTACAAATCAGGTTGGCAATGGTGGGGTTGGGTGGGTATCTTGTGTCCACTCAAATTGACAATGCTTGCTTCATTGTCAATTTGGCACCATCAGTATCAAATTGATATGGCCTGTTTGTGGAAGATGGGGTTGTATTGAAAAGAAAAAAAAAAAAAAAAAAAAAAAAAGCAGCTCTAAATAAGTATTTCATGGTATCAAAGTGAGGGCCGGCTTGCATCATGTGATCAGACCAACCATGTTCCTACCTCTGGCCACTGGCATCACACCACCTTCTTTTATTATCCTACCTTTGTCATATCTTTTCTTCTTTACTGTCAAAGTCTTTCATTCAATTTCAAATAAAAGGACACATCCTCCTGTCCCCTGTCTAAAACCTCACTTATCTACAAAAACTGTTCTTGCCTCACAATCTCTTCGTCTCTTCTATTGTTTTCTCTCTAGTAAGTTTTTTCTTCTCAAACCCCACTCAGAGATCATGTTAAATAGTTGCATACTTATGAGAGAGACTATGACAGAACTGACATCTAATAGACCATAGTTAGGGATGTAAATGGGTTGGTTCCATATTGGATCCGGAACCGAAACTGTTAATGAGAAGATGGAATCAGAGCAAGACCCTGTTCGAATCCGATTTCCTGATTTCGGAACCGGGATCGTTAATGAGATGATGAAATCGGAACCGGTTCTATATATGGGACGTGTCTGGTTCCAAGTCTAGGTAGAGAATGATATGAAGAAAAATCTAGTTTTTGGTAGGGATTCTTGAAAATTTAGGTCATATGTTGGGTACTGGGTCCATGGGTCGGAACCAAGGTGGATTTGGACCCGTTTAGATAACGGGAGTCAAAAAAGGGAACTGGACCTAAACCCGCTTACTTATTGGGGCCTAAATAAGGGCCTAAATTTGATTTTTAACGGATCTGAACCTCCTAGTAATCGGAGAATTGAGATTAACCCATTTACATCCCTAGCCTTAGCTCTAATACACAAAGTGAGCAAAATATTGTGAAGTGTGAACGAAAGTAATGGACACCACAACCAGGTGGAAACCACTAGCAAAGTGTTTACGAAGAGAAAACTGAGACCAAGGTGTTTTTAAAGTAGCAGTACCAGCATTAGAGATAGAGGGAGCAGTCCCATTACCAAGTTGGACAGAGTCAGAGCCATGATATGGAGAATGGAGAGAGAGATTATCCAATCAGAGGAAATATGGTCTGTTGTGCCAGTGTCAGAATACCAAGATTGAGATAAGTTAGGCGGCTGATGAGAGGCAACCATGGCAGCAAGGCGTTGAGGGGGTGACCTCCCTGGAATGTAAAATCCATGCGATCATAGCAATCAATGGCAAGATGCCCCACTTTCCCACAAATTTGACAAGTTGGGCGGGGTCAAAAAGTACCAGAGCCTGTGTTTTGTGGAGGTTGCCTTTGGCCTGAAGTCTCAAAGGAACCAGATTGGCGATTGCTAGAATTCTGATATGAACGAGAAGCTGAATTTGGAGTTGTCACATCCTGAACCCTAGAATCCCTTATTTAGGGTGATTCTCAATGTGTGACACGCGTACTCCCGTGAATTCATACTTGTTCTAGACCAAGTCCGAATTCACAAATGAAAAAATTTCACTTTTTATGTGTGAGGATTACTCACTAACACCTGTCAATAAACATTTATCTGCGGAAGCATGTACAATATCAATAATAACAAAGTCATGAGCAATCCATTAACCACTCCATTATATTACAAATATATATCCTTAACAAAACTGATCATATAACATCTCTTAAATGCATAATATACAAGTACTCTAATGGAAATCTACTAGATTCTTATCTCAATGGAACATAATCCTAATGCAATGCAAAATAAAACTAATCATACGCATTACCTTAAACTAAGTGCAATTAATATGAAATACTTAGTCTCAAACCCATGATTGCCCATTTGATACGTACTCCGGCGGTCATAGCCAACCAAAAAGCTTACCAATCAAATCTTTTGTCTGAATGGTTACTAATTATTCTCTGCGGTATTCTAGATCCCTGTGACACCAAGAATAGTATCTTAAATACGACTATTTCGCAAGTATAGGCATTAATATTGTAACACATGTTACATCAAATTCGAATTTAAAAACAACTGATCAAAGATGCCAAGGTTAAGTAACACTAGGCAATTTGTGCAAATCGAATAATTTATGCTTTTCGAATCAAAATAGGAATCAACATACTAATCTGACTACTATATTGAGCTCATCCTCTCTATAGAGAGCAAATTTAGTTGGGATGTTACCAGCGTCTCGGCCAAAGGCTAACTGGCTACCCTGGTTTGGAGTTCCGGTTCTCCAGAATGACTTACTGCAGTAGTCTCAAATAATAAACTAAGTGTAACCCCGTCAGTTAACACAAAGTCAAAGCTAAGTAATGCCGACTCAATCGAATCAAATAATAATAGAATATGAATAACTTTCCAAAAGACATAAAATCTCATAATCTCAAATTGAATCGAATCAAATCAAATAACAAATGTTCACATTCATATTATTTCAAGGGATCAACTCCGATTATAGTAATCGAACTAGAATATACCAATATATAATGCATTGATAAACCAACTTGAAGTCAAAAATAACATTCTACTCAATATGAAATGCAACGAATTTAAGGAATCAAAGTAATTACTAACCAACTCTAATCTATTTATTCATAGTCTCTCACCGTCCATTACAAGGTAGTTTTAGAAGGTCAATGTATTACTATCATGTATTTGGTGCCACTAATTATAAGAAAATACATTAAATTCCTAAATCAATCCCCCATGGCATAGTTTTGGACTAATGAGTGTTCTCAGCCTCAAATAAACATTTATAATGCTATAATTTCCCATTAGATAATGGAGAGGTTAAAGGTTCCATTCTATAGTCATAAAAGTCCATTTTGAATCTTAATCACCTATTGGTTTAGGGTGTGCATCAGAATTCTCTTTAGGGAGGATTATGGAGGGTTAATATAGGTTAGGGAGATAATACATCCTTTAATTGGGTCAAAAGGACCGTACAATCAAGGTTCGCTCGAGTGGACCTCTTCCAGAGAGGTGGTCGCTCGAGCAGACCCCTTGGTCGCTCGAGCAAGTGCCATCCAAAAAGGGGTTCGCTCAAGCAGACCCTTATTCGCTCGAGCGCCCACTCCAAAGTTTCAGATTCCGGAAATTTCACCTATTCTTCTCTTAGTACAACCCTTCAGTTCATAAATCTATACAATAGTGGAGTTCATAATTTTTTCTACTCCATCTAACAATACCCATTAATCACTTCTCATAATTCCAACTCTTATTACTATGATCATAACCATTACCCATTCAAATACACCAATTACTACAAAATTAGGCTGAAAAACAATAAATTAGAATTTAAATGATAGAGTCAATTAAGAAAGATAACATGCATCTCAAATTAAAGCTTATACTTGCCTCAATTGGTGCTTTATACTCTAATCCTTCTGTTTGGCTCATTCTAAGAAAAAATCCCCAATTTCTAGCTCATATAGAAATCTCTACAATGGTGAAATGTAATGAATGGAGATGAATTAGCATGCATGTAATTTAAATGAACCCAACCGTCCATCCTAAGCTTAAGGAATCATACAGAAGATGGGTGCTTACCAATGGAAAAGGTGAAAATAAATGGGGAGGCTAATGTCTTAAAGGAGATGATAGTCTTGTTTCAAGAAGAATGAATGAGTGCTTCCAATTACACATGCAAGACTCCTTGGTTGTAATTGCAGACAATAGAGAGTGATTGGTGACAATCCTGTCAAATTAGAGATGCTTGGAGAGAGTGGCTGGTTGTAGAGGGTGAAGAAGGCTTGATGATGAAAATGAAGCCTAGAGAACCCACCTGTAACCTTCATTCTTGAAACTAGAGGCAAGAAATTTGGGAAAGGAAAAGGAGGAAATAAAGGAGAGGGATGGAGACCTCTCTCAACTGAAACGAAGAACAGGAATGAAGAACGATGGGAATGGCTGGTTTATTAAGGGGTAAATTAGCTAAAAGTCCCTCATATTGTTCTTGTAAGGCATCCAGTCCAACGACTTTTGCTCTAAGGCCTATGGTCCATACAGCTGTACATAGTTTGGCGAGAGGTCCCTATATACGCCACATCAGACATTTTCATGTCTAATTTGCCCTTTTAGCTTTTTAAGCATAAAAATTTGAATTTCAAAATTTTAAATCTTTCATTCTCCCCCTCATTTCAAGGTGGGCCACGATTGTTGATTGAAGAAGATCGCTTATTTATGTTTTGAAATTGTTGTAGAGAATGTAGAGGGAGAAGGGCTGCTGGAATTGCAGAGAATATACGAAAAGGAGAGGGTTCGCAAAGAGCACACATTGTCTTTTTATCATCATCATGAATAGATGAGTGTCGAAACATTAACGCCCAAGCAGCACATGTCCAAGACACAACGGCTGAAATGGGTCCGGCCCCTCTAGATCAACCTCTGGAAGTTTCTACTCAACCTACACAATGAAACGGGTTGCATGGTCATCCTGGTTTTGTTTTCAACATGACCGGATGTTGATACAGGTGGCTACTAGGTTTTTTATCCTTATGTTTCTTTATACTATTTACGTTGTCTATGCTTCTTCTTTTGAAAAAATTATCTGAGTTTAGAAAATTTATTAGAGTTTCTAAGAAACTCAGATAAATTTGCTACAGAAACTTTATCAGAAACTCTGATAAAATGTACTAAAACTCAGATAAATTTGCCAAAACTCAGATAAATTTATCTGAGCTTTTGGCGAACTTACTTGAACTCTTGCCGAAACTCAGATAAATTTATCTGAGCTTTCGGCAAACTTACTTGAACTCTTGCCAAAACTCAGATAAATTTATCTGAGTTTTGGCAAATTTATCTGAATTTTATCTGAGTTTTGCCAAAACTCAGATAAATTTGTCTGAGTTCTGTCAAATTTATCTGAGTTTTGCCAAAACTCAGATAAAACGTGTATAGGTTTTTTTTTTTTTCTTTTTTGTATTTTGAAATTTATTTGTGTGTTTTGAAATAAATTTAACTGAGTTCTTGGAAAAAATACTTAAGTGTTTTGCAAATTTTTCTGAAATTTAGAAAATTGGTTTATCTTAGTTTGACAAATGTATTTGCGTTTTTTGAAATTTATTTGTGTTTTTGAAATTTATTTATGTCTTTTGAAATTTTTTTTTGTCTTTTTAAATTTATTTGCGTTCTTTTGAAATTTATGTGCATTTTTTTGAAATTTAGTTGCATTATTTTGAAATATATTTGCGTCTTTTGAATTTTATTTCTGTTTTTTTAATTTATTTCAAGATCTTATTAATGGGATTTTCATTAATCGTGGCCAGTTAAATAGCAGCTGGCCATTATTAATGGCATATCCCACTAATCATGGGATATGATTTATGTTTAAATAGATAAGGGCTTTTAAAGAAAGGGCAATTTGGACATTTTAGATCTTCAGATTTGGAAGAAGGTCTTACCACACTATGAAAAGAAAGTGTGGATCTAAGGCAATAAAATCAAATGTTCAGGGACCTCCGCCCAATTGCCCCTTTATTAAGGAGAAATTTTCTGGATTCTTTTGCATGAAAGTCCATCCATTTTAAGGAAATATGGAAAAAGGCCTTTTTGATGAGTTGGGCCTAGAATTAGGTCAATATGGGTCCAAATAAGTTGGATCCAAACATGAAAATTAATGTTAATGACATGCTTTATGAAATGCACATGAAAACCTATAAAAACTATAAACATATGTGCGACCCTAAATTATTCAAAAGGTCAAAGTACTTCCTGACACGATCATAACCCCTCTTATCTACCTAAATTCATGACAAAACCATCCAAAACAATCATTATGCACCTAATCAAGATTAGTTAGATATTATTCACCTATTTGCGGGTTCGGGATCTTACAGGAGTTTTGCATTGATACGGACTAGGATAGGCAAGAGATCATCCTTGAGAGGTGGGTGTACACTTGCCGGCAGTAGAGGCTTCAATAGTGATATCATCCACAAGGCTAAGCTCTTCACACAAGGAGGGTGTGGAGCTCCTCCAAAGAAACCGGGTCATGCCTTGACCGTGTGCGAATTGCAGTATGAAAAGAACTATAAACTGGTGGAAGACCGGATAGAGTATAGAGGATGAGGTCATCCTCACTAACCGGTGCTCCACAAGTTGCCAATTGATCTGCAGTCACCTTGATTTGATGCAAATACTCTTGCATTGTAGAAGAACCCTTAACATACTGAAGGCGCTTTTTGAGCTCAATAACGTGAGAGCGAGAGAGAGAGAGAGCCATACCGATGCTCCAAGGACTCCTAGGCATCTTTTGCAATCTCCTTTCCGACGATGTAAGAGAGGGCAGATGCTGATAATGTAGCATTAATCCAAGAAAGTAGAGTTTGATCACGCTCAAACCAAACAGAGAAGGCTTGATTAGGAGAGGTTTTGCCATCTGCACTAACGATTTCCCGATATGGTATTGGTTTGGAGCCATCAATGAAGTGCTCTAGTTGGTGACTGCACATAATAGGTCGGAACATAAACTTCCATAATAAGAAGTTGGTGCTATCCAACCTGATGGGAATGAGATTAGCAATATTGGAAATTACAAGATAGGGTGCAATAGTAGAAGAAGAAGAAGATGAGACTAGAGTAGTGGAAGAGGGCGATGGTGCAGAGGAGGCCATACCGTGGAGCAAAGGATGAAAATAAAGGTTACAGAAACCAATATAGCAGTTGCAGAGATCGATAGAGGATATAGCAAAAACCAAGTTGATGAGGCCAAACAAAGATGCAGCAAAGACCGTGAGTACAGGTTGCAATATTTGATAGAGGCCAAATAGAGATGCCGCAGTTCCACAAAGCTATCCTTTCAGAACCGTCATGCTCTGATACCATGAAACAGTGATAATCTTATGGAAATACAAATCTTAATTGATTAACTTGGATAAATGAGTATTATATATATTAAAGCAAACAGGGAGGTGAGCTGTCAGGGGTGCCACGTCAGCACCCATAATTTCTACTTTCAGAAAAATACTTATAAAATCACATAGAGCTTTGGGTTTAATGTGGGCCACTACACTCCTCCCAAACAAGTCTCCTCCTTAAAATATCAACCCAAACAAATCTCCTCAAATCCCCTCCCTTAATCCTAGGAATAGTTAAAATCTTAAATCTAATCCCTTAAATTTAGATCACACTACTATTTCTAGCAATAAAACTTCTTGGATTTGTTCTCCCTAAAATCTTGATCAATCTCATTTTAAAGTAAAATTTATCTCATTTTCCTTACAAGATTAGAATCAACTCCATTTAATAGAGGTCCGTGGGACCCACTTTCATGGTGTTGGCAGCCAAAGAGAATGGGCGGGACTAAATTATCATAATCTAAAAATAGATCAATCATCCACATAAAGTAGAAACAACAGATAGATTTGTGGGGACTACTTTGGTCTCCCGATTGATAGACACCTTCAAAAGGCACCACTATCCAGCTTGGCCCATCAAACCAACGTCACGGATGATAGAACACCCAACAAAAGGGACCAACCAATATGGAGTTGTATCAAGACCATTAATTTTATAATCTAGACCATTAATTAGAATGTGGAATCCAACGTTCAACGAACAGAAAATAATGGACTCTGATGATCATTTATATTTGTTATTAAAATGCATATTAAGAATACATTTCATTTCTAATTATATATACATGAAATAGTATAATGGTTGATATGAGACCTGCCTTTAATAATTGTTGTAAACGAGGCCACCTTTAAACACATCATGATGCACTTTAATGAATTAGGATAAGAGGCCTACTTGACCCTATCAATGCTCCTTGGAATACCACATCAACAAGGGCCTATTGTCCAAATGTTCAATTGGACACACCTTTAGATATTTAGATATGGGCCTATTTTTAGATGTTACATCATGTGACTACACTAAAGATCATTGGAATGACACATCAGCAAGGTCCTACTATCCAATTGGACACACCTTGAAGGAACTAGGATATGAGGCCCACTATTAGATATTACATCATGTGACCCCACCAAGTTATATTATCTTTTTTATTAAAGTTATATATATAATCAATATAAACTACTTATTTATTTATATAAAATCTGTTCTTTTCCAATAATTTCCCAGAAAATAATCACATATTTCATTATATTTTTTTAGCCTGGGCACTATACCTCTCCATTTAATTCTGTAAGCTTATGCTTGTGGGCTTACCCTTGGTCCATCCAAATGGATTAAATACACGACCTCCCTAAATTGCACATGTCTACTAGTTTTTGTTCAGATCCGGATTTACTGGACCGTTTGATCGACTGTATACCGATCCAAATGGATTGTTGACCATTAAACTTTTGGGGCTTGATGGAGATGGTAGAAACCACGGTTGAGACTAATTTTTTGCAAAAAAAACTGTCCCAGAGAGTCCTTGAAGTTCCCCCATCACCACCCCCGTGTAGGTCTCCAGGTGGGCCCCACCACAAACTTGAGTTTGCATTTACCTAAGCTTTAACTTAGGAGAGCTGCCCCTATATAGACACACATTCATACTTGTGTAATGGTCAATGCCTTTAAATTTAAGAGGTCGTTATGTTATGTAAGTTGGCTTCATTTTATATTTATTTTCATTACATGTTAAAAGATTCTAATATTAAAAAATAATAAATTTATTTCTTTTAGACTTATTTTATTTTTATAATATTTTAAAATAATTCTTTAATTTTTAATTCATTTTTAATTTTGGCCCGGACTTAGCACGGATATTTGTTGCTAGTATATATTATGATACAGGTAGAACAAGTGAGAAAATATTGGACAATAAAAACAAAGTAAAACAGTCCGGTGGACTTGGTGAAGTGGGCATGGGTCTGTTGCAACCAACAATACCCAGTCAACATATCATACATGGGTCTGGGCCTAGACTATTCTCTATCATATTATACTCAGGTAAATGGAAACATGTACTATTTATGCTCAATCCAGACCAGAATTATTGATTGGAATAATCAATCGAGCTGACTTGAATCGCCTAGACTCTAGTGAGTCAAAACTATAATTTTAAAATTTACAGCTACCATGTGGCTAGATATCAATGCCATTTCTCAATGCAGGGTTCCAATTCATTAAGAATTATAACAATATATATAGATGGATTGGTGATAAGTTCCAATTCATTTTTGTGATACAACTGGTTTTTATCTTCAACTGAAAAATAAACAGTCACAATCTCAATGCAAAATTATTACAAATTGAAACAGGTTCCTTCAAAATACTCGGTAAAGAAGAAAAAGAAAAGTAGAAGAAGAACAGAGAGCAATCCGTAACTACTGGTAGTAGTTTTATGCAGTGACTTTGGCAGACTCCCTTTCAACAGCTTTCTTAAGGAGACTGTCTTCCTCCAAGACCATCTGAACGGGCAAGAACCCCAACCCATTGGCCATGGCAAGCATCATCTTCTTGGTCTCTGCTCTGAACTCTTCCTTGTCCACGTACCCGCTGCGGTCATGATCAAATTGGAGGAACAGAGAGTGATAGATAAGCGCAATTTCATCAGGACTCGTCTCAACCACATCGAATCCGAAGTGGGTCTCCAAGACCCTCAGACTCATCAGCTCCTTCATCATCTCTGAGTAGGATAGGAGGCCGTCATGGTCAACGTCGAGGGTGACAAAGCGGCCATCGACCAGCCCATTAAAAGCCTGCACATCCTCAACGAAGTCGCGGATGGTGGCACCATCTAACACTTCAACACTCATTTTCTTTATATCACTCCCTTTTACTCTCAGTGTGATCGGAGAAAGCTAAGAATTGTTGGTGCAGTAAAGAAGAAAATTTTGGTTTGAAGGAGGGAGAGATAGGAAGGCTTGGTTTTATAGGTACGATAGAGCGGGGTGAATTGTGAAAACCATGAGCTATAAAGGCTATATAGACGGTGGCATGTTGTTTGTAGCAACTACCAAGCGCCTTCAAATTTCAATCCCTCCAACAGTATCTTCAATATTAGTGAAAGAAATTTTGAACCGCTTTTCGACGTACGGTTCGCTCCATGGTCAATAGGTCAAAAACCATTTGTAAATATATAGGTACTCATGAGACTAGAGAGAGAGTCTTACTTTCTTTGAACTTTGACCATATATATTGACCATTGGCATCTTTTTTAATGGTAAACCCACAGTATTAATTAACCCACCCACACCATTTACAAATCAGGTTGGCAATGGTGGGGTTGGGTGGGTATCATGTGTCGACTCAAATTGACAATGCTTGCTTCATTGTCAATTTGGCACCATCAGTATCAAATTGATATGGCCTGTTTGTGGAAGATGGGGCTGCATTGAAAAGAAGAAAAAAAAAGCAGCTCTAAATAAGTATTTCATGGTATCAAAGTGAGGGCCGGCTTGCATCATGTGATCAGACCAACCATGTTCCCACCTCTGACCACTGGCATCACACCACCTTCCTTTGTTATCCTACCTTTGTCATATCTATTCTTCTTTACTGTCAAAGTCTTTCATTCACTTTCAAATAAAAGGACACATCCTCCTTTGCCCCGGCTAAAACCTCACTTATCTACAAAACCATTCTTGCCTCACAATCTCTTCGTCTCTTTTATTGTTTTCTCTCTAGTAAGTTTTTTCTTCTCAAACACCCCACTCAGAGATCATGTTAAATAGTTGCACACTTACCAAAGAGACTACGACAAAACTGACATCTAATAGACGATGTAAATGGGTTGGTTCCATATTGGATCCAGAACCAAAACTGTTAATTAATGAGAAGATGGAATCAGAGCAAGACCCGGTTCAAATCTGATTTCCTGATTTCGGAACCGGGATCGTTAATAAGAAGATGAAATCGGAACCGGTTCTATATATAGGATGTGTCCGATTCCAGGTCTAGGGATAGAATGATATAAAAAAAAAATCTAATTTTTCATAGGGATTCTTGAAAATTGAGGTAATATGTTGGGTACTGAGTCCACAGGTCGAAACCAAGGTGGATTTGGACCCATTTAGGTGACGGAGGTCAAAAAAGGGAATCGGACCGAGATCCGCTTACTTATTGGGGCCCAAATAAGGACCCAAATCCGATTTTTAAAGGATCTAAACCTCCTAGTAATCGGAGAATTGTGAACTCATTTACATCCCTAGCCATAGCTCTAACACACAAAGTGAGCAGAATATTGTAAAGTGTGAACGAAAGTAATGGACACCACAACCAGGTGGAAACCACTAGCAAAGTGTTTACGAAGAGAAAACTGAGATCAAGGTGTTTTTAAAGTAGCAGTACCAGCATTAGAGATAGAGGGAGCAATCCCATTACCAACTTGGACCGAGTCAGAGCCATGATATAGAGAATGGAGAGAGAGATTATCCAATCAGAGGTAATATCGTCTGTTGTGCCAGTGTCAGAATACCAAGATTGAGATCAAGGATGAAATAGCGGTGGCGACTAGCGTAGTGGCCCACAACCAAACCACTACGAAGCAGACGCTACGTAGCGTAGCGGGGCTACGTAGCGGCGTAGCTGTGCGATTTAAAAAAATTGCCAAAAAATCTAAAAAAAATTCAGAAAATCCATAAAACTGTAAAATGAAAGAAAATGTGTTTCTTTTGCAAAAGTAAGTAAGAAAAGGGGGTGTAGCGGTGCCCTCAATATATGTGATCCTGTATCGCTGTATAAATAGAAAATAATAGTAATTGTTAGTTTTTTCACATGTAATCATGTTTCTTAGTCATGTTAACTTAGAAAGTAATGAAAAGCTCATAAAGATTTTTCTGTTAATATTTAAATTTGATTAGAGCCTATTTCCTATTAAAATGAAATGGGCTCATTTTCTATTAAAGTGTACTTTGGTCAAGGCCTTATTTAAGTATTTCCTATTAGATTGAAATTTGGCTAAAACCTATTTCCAATTAATGTGAAAGGCTCATAACAAAAAGAACCATGTCATGAAGTTAAGACTTAAGACTTAAGAATTAGGATATATGACATCACTATTCTAATCCCATCAGCGTGATCATTTGTAGTGCCACTAGTAATATTTTCAATTAGTGTGACTGTGTGAAAGTTGGATATGCCCCTATTTCCAATTAGAGTGAATTTTGACATAGGCATTAATTTCAATTAAGTAATATTTGGCTAAGGCATGACTTTTTTATTTTTAAATCTTGGCCTCATGATGGAGCCCACCAGTGGTTAAAAAGATTACAAAGTTCTTCAGCTTTTCTTCTTTTGGATGGGCCCGGTTAATATTTTTGAATGATTTTTTGAATGGTCTTTATTAGTGGTTTTAAAAAAAATTGGACGATTTTTTTTTAATAAATTTTTAATGACTTTTTAATGGTTTTTTTTTTATTAATGGATTGGATTTTCAATGGTTTTTAAATCATTTTCTTACTGGTTTTTTAAATGTTATTTTAATGGCCCATTTAGTTTATATATATATATGCCTTTCATCAGGTGGGCCCATCGTGGGGCCCATAGTTGACCTTTAAATAAGATGAAAGAGGGCCATCGTGCTGCCCTATTTCGCCCAAGATGAAAGAGGGCCAACGATGAAGAACGATGGGACTGGCTGGTTCATTAAAGTGAAATTTTCTGGATTCTTTTGCATACAAGTCCATCCATTTTAAGGAAATATGGAAAAAGGCCTTTTAGATGAGTTGGGCCTAGAATTAGGTCAATATGGGTCTAAACATGAAAATTAATGTTAATGACATGCTTTATGAAATGCACATGAAAACCTATAAAAACTATAAACATATGTGCGACCTTAAATTATTCAAAAGGTCAAAGAACTTCCTGACATGGTCAGTATCCCATTAATCTACCAAAATCCATCACAAAATCATCCAAAACAATCATTAGGCACCTAATTAAGATTAGTTAGATAATAATCACCTATTTGCGGGTTTGGGATCTTACAGGAGTTCTACGTTGATATGGACCAAAAAAGGCAGGAGATCGTCCTTGAGAGGTGGGTGTACACTTGCTGGAAGTACAGCCAATAGAGGCTTCAATAGTGATACCATCTGCAAGGCTAAGCTCTTCACACAAGAAGGGTGTGGAGCTCCTCCAAAGAAACCGGGTCATGCCTAGACCGTGTGCAAATTGTAGTATGAAATGATCTACAAACTGATGGAAGACCGGATAGAGTATAGAGTATGAGGTCATCCTAAGTCACCGGTGCTCCACAAGTTGCCAATTGATCTGCAGTCACCTTGATTTGATGCAAATACTCTTGCATTGTAGAAGAACCCTTAACATGCTAAAGGAGCTTTTTGAGCTCAATAACGTGAGAGCGAGAGATAGAGCCATACCGATGCTCCAGGGACTCCAGGCATCTTTTGCAGTCTCCTTTCCAACGATGTAAGAGAGGGCAGATGCTGATAATGTAGCATTAATCCAAGAAAGTAGAGTTTGATCATGCTCAAACCAAACAGAGAAGGCTTGATTAGGAGAGGTTTTGCCATCTGCACTAATGATTTCCCGATATGGTATTGGTTTGGAGCCATCAATGAAGTGCTCTAGTTGGTGACTGCACATAATAGGTCGGAACATAAACTTCCATAATAAGAAGTGGGTGCTATCCAACCTGATGGGAATGAGATTAGCAATATTGGAAATTACAAGATTGGGTGCAACAGTAGAAGAAGAAGAAGATGAGACTAGAGTAGTGGAAGGGGGCGATGGTGCAGAGGAGGACATACTGTGGAGCAAAGGATGAAAATGAAGGTTACAGAAACCAATATAGCAGTTGCAGAGATCGATACAGGATACAGCAAAAACAAAGTTGATGAGGCCAAACAGAGATGCAGCAAAGACCGTGAGTACAGGTTGCAATATTTGATAGGCAGTTCCACAAAACTATCCTTTCAGAACCGTCAAACTCTGATACCATGAAACAGTGATAATCTTATGGAAATACAAATCTTAATTGATTAACTTGGATAAATGAGTATTATATATATTAAAGCAAACGGGGAGGTGGGCTGTCTGAGGTGCCACGTCGGCACCCATAATTTCTCCTTTCAGAAAAATACTTATAAAATCACTCAGAGCTTTGGGTTTAATGTGGGCCACTACACTCCTTCCAAACAAGTCTCCTCCTAAAAATATCAACCCAAACAAATCTCCTCAAATCCCCTCCCTTAATCCTTGGAATAGTTAAAATCTTAAATCTAATTTTTTAAATTTAGATCACACTACTATTTCTAGCAATAAAACTTCTTGGATTTATTCTCCCTAAAATCTTGATCAATCTCATTTTAAAGTAAACTTTATCTCATTTTCCTTACAAGATTAGAATCAACTCCATTTAATAGAGGTCCGTGGGACCCACTTTCATGGTGTTGGCAGCCAAAGAGAATGGGCGGGACTAAATTATCATAATCTGAGAATAGATCAATCATCCACATAAAGTAGAAACAACAGATGGATTTGTGGGGAGTACTTTGATCTCTCGATTGAGAAACACCTTCAAAAGGCACCACTATCCAGCTTGGCCCATCAAACCAACGTCACTGATGATCGAACACCGGCCCAACAAAAGGGACCAACCAATATGGAGTTGTATCAAGACCATTAGTTTTATAATCTAGACCATTAATTAGAATGTCGAATCCAACGTTCAACGAACAGAAAATAATGGACTCTGATGATCATTTATATTTGTTATTAAAATGCATATTAAGAATACATTTTATTTCTAATTATATATACATGAAACAATATAATGGTTGATATGAGACCTACCTTTAATAATTGTTGTAGACAAGACCACCTTTAAACACATCATGATGCACCTTAATGAATTAGGATAAGAGGCCTACTTGACCCTACCAATGCTCCTTGGAATACCACATCAACAAGGGCCTAGTGTCCAACTGTTCAATTGGACACACCTTTAGATATTTAAATATGGGTCTATCTTTAGATGTTACATCATGTGACCATACTAAAGATCCTCAGAATGACACATCAGCAAGGTCCCACTGTCCTATCGGACACACCTTGAAGAAACTAGGATATGAGGTCCACTGTTAATTAGATATTACATTAGGTGACCCCACCAAGTTATATTTTCTTTTTTATTAAAGTTATATATATAATAAATATAAACTACTTATTTATTTATATAAAACCTGTTCTTTTCCAATAATATCTCAAAAAAGAATCACATATATCATTATATTTTTTTAGCCCGGGCACCATACCTCTCCATTTAATTCTGTTAGCATATGCTTGTGGGGCTTATCCTTGGTCTATCCAAATGGACCAAAAACACGACCTCCCTAAATTGCATATGTCTACTAGTTTTTTGTCAGATTCGGATTTACTAGGCCGTTGGGTCGACTGTATACCGATCTGAATGGATTGTTGACCATTGAACTTTTGGGGCTAGATGGAGATGGCAGAAACGACGGTTTGGACTAAGTTTTTGCAAAGAGAAGGGTCCAAGGGAGTCCTTCAAATCCCCCCATCACCACCCCCATGTAGGTCGCCGGGTGGGCCCCACTACAAACTTCAGTTTACATTAACCTAAGCTTTAGCTTAGTAAAGCTGCCCCTATATAGACACACATTCATATTTGTGTAATGGTCAATGCCTTTAAATTTAAGAGATCGTTATGTTATGCAAGTTTACTTCATTTTATAATTATTTTCATTACATGTTAAAAGATTCTAATATTAAAAAATAATAAATTTCTTTCTTTTAGACTTATTTTATTTTAATAATATTTTAGAATAAATTTTTTAATTTTTAATATATTTTTATTTTTGGCCCGGGCCCAGCACGAGTGTTTGTTGCTGGTATATATTATGATACTGGTAGAGCAAGTGAGAAAATATTGGACAATAAAAACAAAATAAACCAGTCCGGTGGACTTGGTGAAGTGGGCATGGGTCTGTTGCAACCAACAATACCCAGTCAACATATCATACATGGGTCTGGGCCTACACTATCCTCTATCATATTATACTCAGGTAAATGGAAACATGTACTATTTATGCTCAATCTGATGTAAAAGAAGGAGAGAGAGCAGGAGAGAATATTGGAGGGGGTAGAGAGAGAGTTTCTTATTATCTCAATATATGTGTGTAAATACAATAGGGAGACGCCTATTTATAGGCAAAGTGATCTCATAAAATAGAAACCCTAAAACTAACCCTAACTTATCTTAAGTGGGCATCCACCCAAGATCCATATCTCATAACACTCCCCCTTGGATGACCACCATTCAATGACAGTTGCCTCATTAAAAACCTTGCTAAGGAAAAACCCAGTGGGAAAAAAACCAGAGCGAAGGGAAAAAGAGTACAACATCCTTTAAGATCATTGAACTAGTGTTGGACGTGCATAATACTGCCTCGTTAAAACCTTAACTTGGAAAACCCAGTGGGATAAAACCTAGAGAAGGAAAAAGAGTACAGCGCACATATGTCCACGAGTAGCATACTTCAGGATGCTTCCTGATAAACAACTCCCCCTGATGATAACAACTATTTACATAGTTTGATGATGAGCTCTACGCATGCCAATCTCATATACAAACTTCTGGAATATTGATTTTGGCAAAGATTTGGTAAACAGGTCAGCCAGGTTGTTACTCGAACGAACTTGCTTGACTTCAATTTCATTGTTTTTCTGAAGTTCATGAGTGAAGAAAAACTTTGGTGCTATATGTTTAGTCTTGTCTCCTTTAATGAAACCTTCTCGAATCTGTCTTATGCACGCTTCATTATCTTCATAGATAATATTTGGGATACCTGCAATAGAAGGTA
The DNA here is from genome assembly GCA_003546025.1 of Camphora micrantha. NCBI lineage: Eukaryota > Viridiplantae > Streptophyta > Magnoliopsida > Laurales > Lauraceae > Camphora > Camphora micrantha. Next base: position 698,853 of record QPKB01000001.1, on the reverse strand, counting down.
ATTGACAAGAACTACGAACATGCTGAATCAAAGATTTTAGCCATACACATTCCCTACTGGCTTCATACAGAGCCAAAATCTCAGCATGGTTGGAGGAAGTAGCTACCAAAGTCTGTTTAGTAGAACGCCAAGAAATGGCGGCATTACAATTTAGAAACACATAACCTGTCTGTGATCGACCCTTATGAGGATCTGAGAGATAACCTGAATCCGCATATCCTACAAAACTGGAATCTTTATGATCGTAAAAATAAAATATTCCCAAATCTGTTGTTCCACGCAGATATCGTAGGCTGTGTTTAATACCAATCCAGTGCCTTTGAGTAGGTGCGGAGCTATACCTGGCAAGTAAATTCACAGAAAAAGCAATATCTGGTCTGGTGCATTGTGCCAAGTACATCAAGGCTCCAATAGCAGTTAAGTATGGTACTTCAGGACCCAACACCTTTTCATTTTTCTCGATGGGACGGTATGGATCTTTCTTTATATCAAGAGACCGGACAACCATAGGGGTGCTTAATGGATGTGCCTTGTCCATTCCGAATCGTTTTAAAACCTTTTTGGTATAATTAGATTGATGGACTAACATCCCATTGGAATTTCTCTCAATTTGCAATCCGAGACAGAATCTCGTTTTTCCAAGGTCTTTCATTTCAAATTCTTTCTTTAAATAATCAGCAGTTTCTTCGAGCTCTTCTGGAGTCCCTATCAAATTTATATCATCCACATAAACTGCTAATATTGCAAATCCCTTCAAGAATTTCTTTATAAATAGACACGGGCAAATGGGATTGTTTTCATACCCCCTTTTAGACAAGTATTCACTAAGACGATTGTACCACATTCTTCCGGATTGCTTCAGGCCGTATAATGAGCGTCTCAATTGGATTGAGTACGTCCTCCTTGGCTTTGCTTCAGGCAAAGGAAATCCTTCTGGGATTTTCATGTGAATTTTTGTGTCTAATTCCCCATATAAGTAGGCAGTTACAACATCCATGAGCCTCATTTCTAGATGTTGAGAAACTGTCAAACTTATCAAATATCTAAATGTCGTCATATCCATAACAGGGGAGTATGTTTCCTCATAATCAATCCCAGGTTTCTGTAGGAAACCTTGTGCCACTAACCGTGCCTTATATCTGGTAATTTCATTCAGCTCATTCCTTTTTCTTACAAGCACCCACTTGTAACCCACAGGGTTAACATCTTTTGGGGTTTGTACTACAGGTCCGAACACACCACGTTTGTTGAGAGACTCTAACTCTGTTTTGATGGCACTTTCCCATTGTGGCCAATCATTTCTTTGTCGACATTCATTTATAGAACGTGGTTCTGTGTCCCAATCATCATCATCATTTTCATTTGATATTTGTGTAGCTACCGCATATGCAAATGCGTCATCGATGATAATTTCATTTCTATTCCATCTCTCTCTTGAATAATTATAAAGTATAGAGATCTCTTCATTTTCCGGTACCGGTGCCTCTTCAGGGGCTTCCAAAGTCTCACCAGGGACTTCCATTATTCTAGAGAGAATGGATTTTGCCATAACCTCTTCAGGAGCATTATGTGCCCCTTCGGGAGGAACCTCTTCAGGAGCGTTACATGCCTCTTTGAGAGGATATGATGATGATTGCTCATTTCTCCTTTTTCGCGGAGCTGAGTCCTTTGAACCTATAGGTCTGCCACGCTCCTGGCGTATCGCAGATTCTTTTGCTGCCGTATTTTGACTTCGTCCTACGGGGACATTAATCCTGGCAGGTGCATTCATAGCTGGCACATGTGACTTTGTCACCTTTGCTGCATCGTTAAATGCATCAGGTAATCTGTTTGCAATTTCTTGTAAGTGCACAATTCTCCGAACTTCATTCTCACATTGCGAAGTTCGTGGGTCTAGATGAGACAGAGTGGAAGTATTCCATGTTAATTCTCGTCGTTCTTCAGGAACGGGTTGTTCTACAGGAACAATACGTTCTTCAGGAACTATCTTATCTCCCCCTAACGGCGGGAATATTGTCTCATCGAATTGACAATCGGGAAAACGAGCAGTGAAGACATCTCCTGTCATTGGTTCTAGATATCGAATAATCGAAGGAGAGTCATAACCTACATATATTCCCAATCTACGTTGTGGTCCCATCTTAGTACGCTTAGGAGGTGGTATTGGGACTTGAACTGCACAACCAAACTTGCGCAAGTGAGAAATATTGGGTTGATGTCCTGTTATAAGTTGTGCAGGTGAAAATTGATGATAGGCCGTGGGCCGAAGTCGAATTAACATTGCTGCATGCAACACAGCATGTCCCCAAGCACTAACTGGTAATTTAGATTGCATTAGCAGAGTCCTAGAAATAAGTTGGATGCGCTTGATCATGGATTCATCTAAGCCATTCTGGGTGTGGACATGGGGGACAGGATGTTCGACAACAATTCCTATAGACGAACAAAAATCATCAAAAACTTGTGATGTAAATTCGCCTGCATTATCAAGTCTTATGGACTTAATGTGATAATCAGGGAAGTGAGCCCTTAATTTAATTATTTGAGTTAATAGGCGGGCAAATGCTACGTTCCTAGTCGAAAGTAAGCAAACATCCGACCAACGGGTGGAAGCATCGATCAAAACCATAAAATACTTAAAAGGTCCACTAGGGGGATTGATGGGTCCACAAATATCACCTTGTATCCTTTGTAGAAAGGATGGGGATTCGGATGCAATTTTAGTAAGAGAAGGTCGGGTGATCAATTTCCCCTGTGAACATGGGATACATAAGTACCCACTAGGTATGGTCAATTGATGATTCTCTAAGGAATGCCCAAAAGAGTTATCTATGATTTTTCTCAACATAGTAACCCCAGGGTGACCTAACCTATTATGCCAAAGCAGTAAAGTCTTAGGATCACTAAGCTTCGGGCTTAGTTTAAGCTTCGGGCTCGACGTTGTTGTTTTGCTCATAACCGAATGTGATTCAATATTGGAGATTGTCGTGTAATATAAACCTGAAGAGAGTGCACTTAGTTTTTCTAGTATTTGCTTCTGGCTTCCAATACTAGTAACGATGCATAAGTATTCCTTGTTACCTTCACTTACAGTCTCAATGCGGTACCCATTCATTCTGATGTCTTTGAAACTAATCAAGTTTCTTCGGGAACTTTTTGAGAACAAAGCATCTTTAATGAATAGATGGGTACCATTAGGTAACATCATATGGGCTCTTCCGGAGCCGTCAATTATCTGCACAGGTCCAGCTATGGTAGAAACTTTTCTTGGAATGAATATCAATTCTGAGAAAAATTTCTGATTTTTCAGAATAGTGTGTGTTGTGGCACTATCTACCAAACAAAGATTCTCCTCAGTTCCATGATCCATACCTTGAACAAAAAATAATAAAATATCATAACTATGCAATCACATAATTAAAATAATGAAAAACATTCACCATAAATGAAGACATTAATGAAGTTTTTGATCAAAAATAAATAAATAAATAAAGTCTAAGAAACATGCATCTCAAAATAAATTTAAATTTGTGATGTTCAAAGAGTCATGGGTCTTCTAGACCATGCCAGGGGGGGCTCCCAAAAGATTATTAAATGCCTCATTGTCCAGCTGTTGGTTATCTTCATCCTCAAAGAAATCACGAGTCTCCAAGTTTGTAATGTCAATTGGAGGGCTCTCTGATGTTATTATATTCCAATTCCAGCCTTCTAGATCATTTGTCTCCGCTGAATGGACAGAGGCCTTGTATGCTTTATATTGTTCCACCACTTCCTTTGGCGCACGACAAGTGCGTGACCAATGCCCACTTCTTCCACATCTGTGGCACGTGTCATCAGGACGGTAGGAAGGATTTGCCGATGGATTCTGGTTGTTTTTATGCTGAGGGCCAGACCACTTCTGGTGATTTTTGAATTTTGGTGGATGACCTTTAAAACCACCTCGCCTGGAGGAGTTATGTCGTCCACCTCTATTGGAGGATTTATGTCTGCCATTCCCCCTACCTCTGCCTCTGTTTGAGCTAAGACTGACATTTGCTTCAGGAACTGCCAAAGATCCAGTTGGTCTGGAATTATGATTTTTCATCAATACTATGGAATTCTGTTCAGCAACTAGAAGACATGAGATAAGTTCTGAATATTTGGAGAAACGTCGCTCTCGATATTGCTGCTGCAGGAGCACATTCGAGGCATGAAAAGTGGATAACGTTTTCTCCAACATCTGCTCATCTGAAACCTTTTCACCACATAATCTTAATCTGGAAACAATGTTGAATAGGGCAGAGTTGTATTCAGATACTGTTTTATAATCCTGTAACCTTAGATTTAACCATTCATTCTGGGCAGCTGGCAGTATGACCATCCTCTGGTGATCATATCTATCCTTCAGGGATTTCCATAGGCCTGCTGGGTCTTCCTCAGTAAGGTATTCATTTTTGAGGTCGTCGTGTATGTGATGGCGCAGGAAGATGAGAGCCAACGCCTTTTCCTCTGGGGACATCTTGTTACCTTCCTTTATGGTCTCTCCCAATTTCTTGGATTGCAAGTGGATTTTAGCATCCAGTTGCCAAGATAAGTAATTGTCCCCATTTATGTTAAGTGCTTTAAAATCAAGTTTAGCCAGATTTGACATTATGCAAGAACTGTAATAAGAAATATATATTAAGTTAATCGTATGTAGATAATCAATAAAGGAAAAGGAAAAGAAAAAAAAATGAAATATTAACATCAGAAGTAATTAATGAACGAATTTAAAAGAAATTGGCCAAAGAAAGTTAGAACATCATGTTCACAACTTTAAGAATTAGAACTGCTGGTTCTGTCAAGACTTCAGGCTTAATTTAGAACTTCAGGTTCATAACTTTGAAAATCAGAATTGCTGGTTCTGTCAAGACTTCAGGCTTGATTTAGAACTTCTAGTTCTAACAAATGATCAGAACTTCTGGTTCTGTCAAATTTTTCATATTTAATTTTATGGCCATATAATTTATTTGGATTTAAATAAAAAAAAAACTTCAGGTTTTGATTTATGGATATGAATCTACAGGTTCATATCATTATTCCAACTTCTATGACTGCTGGTCTATAGATTGGTGAACTTCAGGTTCATTTTTTTTTTTTTTTTTTGTTAGAACTTCAGGTTCTATTTTGTGATCTATTCATAATATTGATAAAATAAATAAATAAAACATGCAAAAGGATGAACATTAATTAAAACACTATGAATACTATGAACAAGCATTATAAACAAATTTCATGCATTAATAAAGTAGTTTTAATCATGGTTTATATACCACTTACCTGATCGCAGTTTAGGAAAAAAAATTAAGACCGTTGAATGATTGATCTGCTGCGTCTGTAAAATAATGTTGGAGCAACAACGTTTTTACTCCTCTTGTTTGCTAGCGCGCGTCCCGAGGTAAGAGAGTAAAAAAAAAAACTGTAATGACGTACGTTTCCCAAGTCAGAAAGACTCCCTGGCCACTTGAAAACGTAAAGGGTGTAAAAAAAAAAACTTTCTGATGTTGCACGCAAGCCGATGCAGTCAAAAGGAATGGAACAAAGCAAGGTGCTACACGAGTTCCTAGGCTTTTATTGTTTGAAACAAATATAAACAAAATGGCAGAACACCAAAGCAAACTAAAATTGGTTTGCTACAGTATGCAAACCAAGGCTGGGGAAGGTCTTGGCGTCGTGCTGATAACGTGATGTAAAAGAAGGAGAGAGAGCAGGAGAGAATATTAGAGGGGGTAAAGAGAGAGTTTCTTATTATCTCAATATATGTGTGTAAATACAATAGGGAGACGCCTATTTATAGGCAAAGTGATATCATAAAATAGAAACCCTAAAACTAACCCTAACTTATCTTAAGTGGGCATCCACCCAAGATCCATATCTCATAACACAATCCAGACCAGAATTATTGATTGGCATAATCAATCGAGCTGAGTTGAATCGCCTAGACTCGAGTGAGTCAAAACTATAATTTTAAAATTTTTAGCTACCATGTGGCCAGCTTTCAATGCCATTTCTCAATGCATGGTTCCAATTCATTGTGAATTATAACAATATATATAGATGGATTGGTGATAAGTTCCAATTCATTTTTGTGATACAACTGGTTTTAATCTTCAACTGAAAAATAAACAGTCACAATCTCAATGCAAAATTATTACAAATTGAAACAGGTTCCTTCAAAATACTCGGTAAAGAAGAAAAAGAAAAGTAGAAGAAGAACAGAGAGCAATCCGTAACTACTGGTAGTAGTTTTATGCAGTGACTTTGGCAGACTCCCTTTCAACAGCTTTCTTAAGGAGACTGTCTTCCTCCAAGACCATCTGAACGGGCAAGAACCCCAACCCATTGGCCATGGCAAGCATCATCTTCTTGGTCTCTGCTCTGAACTCTTCCTTGTCCACGTACCCGCTGCGGTCATGATCAAATTGGAGGAACAGAGAGTGATAGATAAGCGCAATTTCATCAGGACTCGTCTCAACCACATCGAATCCGAAGTGGGTCTCCAAGACCCTCAGACTCATCAGCTCCTTCATCATCTCTGAGTAGGATAGGAGGCCGTCATGGTCAACGTCGAGGGTGACAAAGCGGCCATCGACCAGCCCATTAAAAGCCTGCACATCCTCAACGAAGTCGCGGATGGTGGCACCATCTAACACTTCAACACTCATTTTCTTTATATCACTCCCTTTTACTCTCAGTGTGATCGGAGAAAGCTAAGAATTGTTGGTGCAGTAAAGAAGAAAATTTTGGTTTGAAGGAGGGAGAGATAGGAAGGCTTGGTTTTATAGGTACGATAGAGCGGGGTGAATTGTGAAAACCATGAGCTATAAAGGCTATATAGACGGTGGCATGTTGTTTGTAGCAACTACCAAGCGCCTTCAAATTTCAATCCCTCCAACAGTATCTTCAATATTAGTGAAAGAAATTTTGAACCGCTTTTCGACGTACGGTTCGCTCCATGGTCAATAGGTCAAAAACCATTTGTAAATATATAGGTACTCATGAGACTAGAGAGAGAGTCTTACTTTCTTTGAACTTTGACCATATATATTGACCATTGGCATCTTTAATGGTAAACCCACAGTATTAATTAACCCACCCACACCATTTACAAATCAGGTTGGCAATGGTGGGGTTGGGTGGGTATCATGTGTCGACTCAAATTGACAATGCTTGCTTCATTGTCAATTTGGCACCATCAGTATCAAATTGATATGGCCTGTTTGTGGAAGATGGGGCTGCATTGAAAAGAAGAAAAAAAAAGCAGCTCTAAATAAGTATTTCATGGTATCAAAGTGAGGGCCGGCTTGCATCATGTGATCAGACCAACCATGTTCCTACCTCTGACCACTGGCATCACACCACCTTCCTTTGTTATCCTACCTTTGTCATATCTATTCTTCTTTACTGTCAAAGTCTTTCATTCACTTTCAAATAAAAGGACACATCCTCCTTTGCCCCGGCTAAAACCTCACTTATCTACAAAACCATTCTTGCCTCACAATCTCTTCGTCTCTTTTATTGTTTTCTCTCTAGTAAGTTTTTTCTTCTCAAACACCCCACTCAGAGATCATGTTAAATAGTTGCACACTTACCAAAGAGACTACGACAAAACTGACATCTAATAGACGATGTAAATGGGTTGGTTCCATATTGGATCCAGAACCAAAACTGTTAATTAATGAGAAGATGGAATCAGAGCAAGACCCGGTTCAAATCTGATTTCCTGATTTCGGAACCGGGATCGTTAATGAGAAGATGAAATCGGAACCGGTTCTATATATAGGATGTGTCCGATTCCAGGTCTAGGTATAGAATGATATAAAAAAAAAATCTAATTTTTCATAGGGATTCTTGAAAATTGAGGTAATATGTTGGGTACTGGGGTCGGAACCAAGGTGGATTTGGACCCATTTAGGTGACGGAGGTCAAAAAAGGGAATCGGACCGAGATCCGCTTACTTATTGGGGCCCAAATAAGGACCCAAATCCGATTTTTAAAGGATCTAAACCTCCTAGTAATCGGAGAATTGTGAACTCATTTACATCTCTAGCCATAGCTCTAACACACAAAGTGAGCAGAATATTGTAAAGTGTGAACAATAGTAATGGACACCACAACCAGGTGGAAACCACTAACAAAGTTAATGGATGTTTTTTGAACTGTATGTTAAGCATTCATTTCAAGAGATCAAAGAAATTATATTTCTTATAACTAATCAAATAAAAAGGATTATAATGTGATAGCAAAAGGGTGGGTGATAGAGTACATATTAAAGGATGGTTGTAGTTTTTTTTTATATTATTGTTAAAATCTAGTTGTAGTTTTTTATTTTTATTTTTATTTTTTTGTTTTTGGGTACCCCAGCCGTGCTAGGTCCTAGGAGAGACCGACACTTGGGTAAGGAGCCATTTTCAAAATATGGTTGTAGTTGGTAGATATATTAAGATATTTAGGTTTATAATAGGGATATTAATGAATTTATAATAGGGATATTAATGAATGTTGTAGTTGGAAGAAAGCCAAGAAAAAACTTTTCTCTCTACTCAAAGTCCCACCAAAAGAGATGTTGAAAGTGCTACAAAAAAGGGGTTACTGTCAATTAAATATAAATCAAACAATAATACATGATTGTTGAATCTTGCAACTATGGTATGTTAGCGAAAGTCGAAGAGTGGCAGATATATGGCCGAGGCACTTTTAATGACGCTCTCTTTAGGATGAGTTCCACCCCTTTCGGGTGAAATCCAGATGTGAAAGTTCTTAGCACAACCACCCCCAAAATACAATGGCCTTCTTGTTCACGTCCGGTCACACACACAGCCTGAACTTCAGACTCCAATTCAGAACACTCATATGAAAGGTAGAAGAACAAAGAAAAAGGGCAAAGGAGGATTTCATTTTCTATAAAGAAAAAACTACTAGAAAGAGATTAGTTTCGATTGGGCATTAATCCTCAATGTTAAAAACCATCAAGCCCATTAATCCCACAACGTTAAAAATAATTAAATCTCAACGTTTTAATCTACATTAAATACAACGTTTAAAATCTATTTATAGAAACAAATTCTAATATAAAATAATGGAAAACGGTTAGCAATTTTATATTAGAATATGGGTCCCCTCCAGGATGGGCCAGGCTAGGCCAGGCGCCCCTTGCGCATGTACACACGCCTAATTAAATGTTTTTCGGACCCAGCACCCCCGTCAAGCCTTACTCGCGTGCATGCATAGAGCTTCTGGCAAAGTGCTCAAAAGTTCTTAAAGTTTATAGAGATGGAAAAGCATATAAATCCTTCTAAAGAGTTGAACTTTAGTAATAAAGCCTTCTAAAGAGTTAAACTTAAGCTACGTGGGATTTCATGTATTTCATAGAGCCTACACTATGCACTTGTAAAACAAAGTGAGGGAAAAGACAAAATACATTTTCAAGTAAAGTCAAAATCTTTGAATTTTTGAAACAACCAAAAAACCAACACGAGCAATACTAGAAGAAAAAAAATCCCAAAATATAATAACTAAAATAATGGGCATTTGTAAAGAGATCACACAGTATAAAAATCCTACTGGGTTTCTAAAATGGAACTAAGCCACATATATAACATGTCCGCCCGACCAAAGTGATTTGAGTTGGGTTGGGCTCGGACCTGGATTTTGAAACCTGAATAAAATTTGGGTCTGGGCCGATTTGGACTCTGTACTCCCCGAATACCCAACTCGTCTATGAATATATGCATCTAATATAAAACATCACCTAGCATACAATTCAACCCAACCCAACCTGATTCTGCTTTGCATGTATTAAAAAAAAAAAAAAAAAAAAAATGAATCAACTAAACTTAGCCCACACTGCACTTATAAATGTTAGAATTTTTCTTGGGTTCTGGTACAACATGTTCCGTTGCATTCAAGTCAGGTTTGAGTTTGGTTTACCTGGCAAACAATTCAGGTTGGGCTTGGCTTTGGAAAAACCCCCACTTTCCCAAATTGCAACCCTTACACCAATTTCCAGTCCATGACCAGGTTCAAGTCCAAGCAAACCCAATCCCATTCTTTATCTATTTATTGGCATTTATATGAATAATAATATGTATACACAAGGTGAGACCACACTCTTTACCGTGCAATGATAATGGTCCCACTAGTAAAATGAAGGCATTCCCAAAAAGTATGAGGCCAACACATGTGATGTGGACACTTACCTCCCTGTATAAAGGGAAAAGAATTTTCTAGTTTTCACTTTTTTTTTTTCTTCTTGGATTTCAATGTTGTTAGCAGAAGCCATTAAAGCTCAATTTTCTATTCTAGGGCGGAGAGTTGAACGAACACACTATCACTTGGATACTTATTTTCCTTGTCAGCTGAGCTACAGCCAGAGGCACATTAACGCTCACTTAGGTGGAAATTTGATCATAACATTGCATGTTGATGGAAAACCCAAGAAAATTGATTAGTGTTTATAAAAAAAAAAAATGATTTAATTTGACTTTTTTAAGTGTCTAAACTAAACAACGATTGCTCGTGAGTAATTGACCTTTATATTTATATGCCAATTATGATGAACTTTATGGTTAAGAATGTTGGACCGTGTCCATCTTCACCCAACAATTCATGAACCAGTGGCTTCAAACACATGTGAGAGATCTATTCCTGTCTTTTTAAGCACTACTTTACCATGAGTGTAAAATATCCTACTCGCCAGTTTTTAACTAAAATAGCCTAGATGTGACAAGCAGTTGCTCAGTGGCTTGGGAACCTCGCTTGTGGCCTGGCTGCCACGCGTGAATCCTTGAGTAGCAGCTCTTTTCACTTTGCGGGCTTCTCTTTCAACATGTGTGTCCTCTCCTTTACACATGCTAGTTTCTTATTCCCACTTGTGTGGGGCTGTCTTGGATCCAAACCTAGAAGGCCGGGGTACAAAAAAAATTAACCTAGATTGAAGGGTACCATGAGTGAATAGGGTACCATGAGTAATTACAGGAATTCAGATCCTCTTAAGTCTTAACTATCTTAGTGGAATTCAGAAGAACTGCGGTATGATTGATGATGCTTAGACTGTAGTACATGTGCCTAAGTAACCACTATAAGGTCACTTCGTTTTTTTATTTTTGCACGTAGGGTGTCCAACCCTCTGAGCTGAATTAATCCCTACGGGCTCAGAAAGAATTAGGTAAATCTCCTCTGGTCTTAGTGTGATTAGGCAGTTTAGAACTTCAACATCTAAAATCAAACCGTGATCTTAAATCAACTGACCTAACCGTACCATAAAAATAACTTGGGGTTTCACATTCTGTCATCTCAAGCCGACCATTACTCTGCTGACAGGAGTTAAAATAGAAGACGGTTACTCACGGGCGTTCATCAATAGGAGGCATCATCAGTTATTGGATCCTTGAAGAGGCAGTTGAATGTGGGCCCCACCAGGTTGTGGGGACCACCACAACGGCATTGGAATCTTTAAGATGTGGTCAAAATGTCAGCTAATCGTGCCCTGCATGGACGCCAGTGCAAAGTGCCCCTCACGATCTCTCTCTCTCTCTTAAATTCTCTCTCCATACCTCTTCAACACAACCACCAATTTCTCTCTTTGAATTTGAATTATTCAATTCCACAAAGGCAAGAAAAGCATCAATCAGATCTCTTTCTAAGACAATTTTACGTAGTGGGATTTCCTTTCCAGGGACTTCCCTTTGTGGGTCATTGTTTTGTAAGGGAGAGACTGACTTTCCTTTCTCCTTTTTGTGAGTCATTTTCTATTCAGTTGCTCCATTGATAGAGAGATTTTTCTTTCTGTTTTTCTGGTTTTTAGTCAAAAGTTTTTGTTTCCTTAAGATCAGAATTCCCATTGAGAGTTTTCTTTGTTTGAGAGATCCCCCAGCGGGTTTTTTTTTACTGGGACTCGTCTCCTTTGCGGGTCCTTTTTTTTTTTTTTTTTTTCTTTCTGCTGTCTTTCAAGTCTTCTTATAGAATTCTGTTTTCTTTGTGGGTTTCAGTGTTTCTTTGTTCTTTGATTCTCATTGCTAGGAGGCATATTACTGTTCTGGTGTCTTCCTTCTTCTTCTTCTCCTTTGCGTGTCTTTTTCTGTTTTCTTTTGGGGTCCATTCTTTGAAAGGTTCCTTTCTGGGTTTTCTTCTGTTGGAGTTAGAAGTAGTTTTTTTAAATATTTGTCTTGGTTTTTGTTCTAAGAAAAGATTATCTTTTGGTGAGTATTCTTCTTTGGCCTTTTGGGCCTTCTTTTTCTTTTTTGTTGTGGTTGTTGTTTCATGTGAGGGGGGTGATGTCTTTGACTTTTGGAGCTCTTTCTAGTACCAAAAGCATGGGGTTTGATGAAAACAAGGAGGGTGGAGCTGCAGAGAGTGGAATTGTGAGTGCAACAAATGCAGAAAGATATGACAATAAAGGAGTGGAGAAGCTCTGCAGACAGGAGAGTGAGGCTTCTTCTAGTACAACTGAGGATGAAGAAGATGATGAAGGAAAGGGTGACAAGGAGTTCGTCTTAGGGCCTCAGTTCACTCTCAAAGAACAGCTTGAGAAGGACAAGGTCTGTTTCTAATGAGTAATGAGTATTTAGAGAGGATTTTCAACATTGGCATCTCTTTTTTTTTTTTTTTTTTTTTACTTTTTTATTTGAGTTTTTCAGATTTTTCTTCTTTGTGCAGGACGATGAGAGCCTTAGGAAGTGGAAGGAGCAGCTTCTTGGAAGTTTGGATTTGAATTCTGTTGGAGGTAACCAACCATTTTCTTCTTTCATCCTAATCATTTTCAGACATTTTGGGTTATTTTGGGACTTAGCATTTCTTTCTATTCATTTTATGTTCAGATTTTTGTGTGTGTGTGTGAAAAGTGGCCGTTTCCTGTTTGTAGTGGAGACTTGTTTGGGGCCTGTTTGATTGGGAGAATTTACTGGAATCCAGAGAATTCATGTTGGGAGAATTTAAAATTCCTCAATTGATGTTCCCAAATCCCCCATATGCTTCTGTATCAAGTAACATTTGAAATTTCAGAATTAAATGGGATTACAAAGCCATTTCACACCATTGAAACCTGCTGCCATTTGGGGTTCTGCCAATTCAATGGGGAATTCAGAGAAGTTTTTGAAGTTTATGTCAGAAACGCTCTAAGGCCTATTTAATATTAACACTGTTTGCAAATAATGAGATTTTTAAATCCTCTGATTCTTCTTGAATTGGGGTGTTCTCTTCTCTGTTGGTACTTTCCCTGTAGAAATTAAATGTATAGCAAATGGTTTGATTAGCTGGCCATCTTTTTCTTCTTTTGCCATTCAATAGTATCTGAAATGAGTTTTTTTCCACTTTATTTTGTTTTCGTTCTCATGCTTTTTCAGAGATAAAAATAACATGGGTTCTGTTCTGTTCTATGTAATATTGCAGAGAAGTTGGAACCAGAGGTTAAAATCCTGAGCATTTCAATACTATCTCCTGGAAGACCTGAACTTGTTCTTCCAGTTCCTATGGTCCCAAACTCGAAGGGCTTGTGGTTTACACTGAAAGAAGGCAGCCACTACAGTCTGAAGTTCACTTTCCTGGTCGGCAACAACATTGTCTCTGGCCTAGCATATACCAACACTGTTTGGAAAACTGGTGTTAAGGGTAAGTGCTCTTCCAATTTTCATTACTCTTGATATGCAAATCAGGTTGTTGTGTTTCTATATCTAATTATCTATTCTTGATATTCCCTTCTCATGTCTCTTCATGAGAAGAGTTGACTTCTTTTTTTTAATCTTCTTTTGCTCAGAAATTGTACATGTTTGTGATCTCTTTGTTGAAATTTTAGATGGACATTTTGCGGGCCCCATAAATCATGCCTAGTATCCACCTTATCAAGTGATTATAATCGTACAATTGGTGATTTCAATTGGGCAATTAGCTGCAATTGGGACCCAATTTAGGCTGGACCTACTTGGGCCGAGTCCAGGCCTGAGAGGATTGAAGGGTTCGGGTTCGGGTCTGTGCCCTTCGTGGACCCTAGATCACTCTACTAGATTCCATGAGTTATGTTAGGATTTTTAGTGTTGGCTAATTCATGGGTCGAACAAAACTCCGGGTCCATTGAGTTCTAATGTTTATTTTTAGAAAAGGACCTAGAGCTAGAAGACTGCAAGAATTAGAAACAAGAAGACTGAAAATGATTAAAAGAAGAAAGTCTGGAGGAATTTGAAGAAAGAAATCAGGTAGAATTAAAACTGTTGAAGTTTCATGAATCCAAAATGATGGTCCGCTCGAGTGAGTGAGCGTTTCAACAGTCACCAGACATAACCATAGTCCGCTAAAGCAAACCTTCCTCCGCTCGAGTGAACGACACGATATGGTCTTGTGCGAATCAGAAGTTTTATTTCTAATTTTGTTCAAACTGCTTGTTTTAGTCCTAACTAACTTAAGCAACTATGAGCACGTACCTAAGCTTATTTATAGGACCCTTGGGCTACTCTAAAGAGACACCTCTCTCATTATTCTGTGTTGGAAACTCTAATTGAGAGAATTCTTCTCTAGAGAGTTAATTGAAGAGTTGTACTGAAGAGTTCATCTAAAGAGATGGTTCTTCTACTTTCCTTGTAGAAATCATCTTCTTTCGTAAAATATCTAAGGAGTCAAGTGGGTTTGTATCTGTTGCAATCTAACGGTGTGAAGTAGTTGAAGCATAAAGTTACACAAGAGATAACCACAGTCCATAAATAGTGATTATCTGGGGAGGGATCTATGTATGTCTTGTAATTACGAGATTCATAGTGCTTGATTGTTGATCCAATTTGGATTCATGGTTTTTCACGCGGTTAGGGTTTTCCACATTATATTTGATGGCCCCTTATGGTGTGTGCTTTTGATTTTATTTTCGCTGTTTTTTTTTTTTTTTTTTTTTTTTTTTTTTTTTTTTTTTTTTTTTTTTTTTTTTTTTTTTTTTTTTCCTCCCGCACACTTTGGGCTGTTAAGTTACTTGATCTAGAGATCCAAAAACCTTCAAGTTACTTGATCTTGATATATGACATTGTATTTGAGTTTCTTCTTTTGAGCTGTTAGGATTTCAAGTTTGTGTTTATAATGCAATGAAATCTCATTTCAGTGGACAGCACAAAAGAAATGATCGGCACATTCAGTCCTCAACCAGAGCCTTACACACATGAGATTGTAGAAGAAACCACACCTTCTGGTTTCTTTGCTAGAGGAACATATTCAGCAAGAACAAAGGTAAATTATGCACTAAAACCATCGTTTATGTGATAACCTTACTTCATTTTTACTAGTGTCCTGTCAAGATTATAAAAAAAACAAGAACTGATACAGATATGGTTTCACTTGGCTATGCCTGAGAAATCCTTTTAGTCTCCAATCCCAATTTGCAAACAAAACAAGCACGTAGTTGTTTTTATGTGTCACCCTAATTTGCAGAATGTTTTATGATTCTTGGGATCACTCTATAATATATCCTGCCATGTGGAGTGCAGGGAAAGGAAACTAATTTGGTGAATATTCAAAATGACCATCATATAATCTTCCATTTTTTTTCAAAATACATCAAAAGGAAGATAAGAAATGAATAGCCACCCATCATTCTAATAATTTAAATTCCAAAAAAGTCAAAATCTCATCTACATCTTCACCTTTATCCTTCAACCCCTACCTCTGCTAATCTTATTTGACCATGAAATCCCATATATTTAAATCTATGCACACAAACATGCCCTTAATGTCTGCACCAAGCCAAAATATTCAAGTCTTTGCTGTTATTGTAACTGTTACAGTCACCCTGATTTTTCATTTTTTTTTGTCTTGATTTTTTCTTCAGTTCATTGATGATGACAAGAAGTGCCACTTGGAGATCAATTACAGCTTCGACATCAGAAAAGATTGGGTATCAACGAGCTAAATTTGATTTGTTTTTTTTTTTTTTTTTTTTTTTTTTTTTTTTTTCTTTAAGAATCTTAGATTTTGCCATTTTTTGTAGAAGAGGGTGTCATGTAATTCTAACTCTTATTAGGCCCGTTCCACTTTTCTATTCCTGATGAGTTAACAGTCATGCTTTTGTCTGAGTTACAGACTCTTTCATTTGGGTCAAGCATTCCGTAGTGGTAGACCATTATTACTTGGATCCCCAATGTTGACTCTTGCAATCTGATTGCTCAGACTCTTTGAGGTCAAACATAGATTTCTGTCTGTTTTCTTTTTGGTCATTGCCCATCCAACAATAAAAGCTCCCCATGTGAACGGCCTGGAGAGCAGAGAGGTGGGCCCCACCTGTACAAAAAGAGTGTACTGCATGAACTGATTTTTCTTTGTACCATTTAAGCTAACATATGTTAAAAACTAGCATAGAATGTCCATGACTTAAGACTTGAAATAACAATTGGAAAAATAAGGTAATCATATTGAAGTTAGAAAGTGTCTAAATTTTAAAAAATAGAATATGTTCTAAATTTTTATAATATATAAAAAATTATCACTATTTGGCAAATATTATAACAAGAAGTGTAAGATTTAAAGTAAAATATAGATTTGTCAAATAAGGTAATCATATTGCAGCAGTGTGTTCTGGGTTTAATATTTCATAATATTTGTCACATGTTTGTATGAAAAGAATTTTCAATATCTATAAATAAACTAATAAAGATCCATTAAACATTGAAATCGAATTGTGGTCAAATTCCAAAAAATAAATATCAAGTTCCTAACTTAATAATAGCTACCCAAGATAAAAAATAAAAAATTAAAAACAACAGTGAAAGCTCTATAATTACTAGCAAGGATAGGTGCCCAAAAACTTACCGCTAAAAGAAAAATCAATACACATCTATTCCATACCACAATATGTATATATATATATATGACTAACAAGAATAGATATGAAAAAGCGTAACCTATTTAGGATTTGAAGCACAATCGATAAAGGATTTGGCTAGAGTAAATTGGAATAGAGAAATAAAATTGGCTAGGGAAAATTGGAATGGAGAAATAAGATTCATGTACTACATCGATATAGTTGAGACAAGGCTTTGATGATGATAACGACGACGATATAATAGGTAATTGGTAAATAAAGTTTGAAAAGAAAAATTAATATTTCAAACACCAATCCACAGGCAAAAAAGAATGTAAGATATAAATAAAAAATTAAATGTATCCAAAAAATATAATTTAAAACTAGAAGGATGTTACAAAAACAGGTATGTGTTTGTCAGTCTTCTATACTCCAGACTGTGAAAGCCTAAAATCCATGTAGGAAGCATGTGGGGAAAGATTTTGTCTATCTTGTGGATTCTTCCCATATGAATTTTGTTAGAGTGAGATGCAGTGTTAAGTAATGGGTTGGTGCCCAACTGCACCCTCTTCCTACCTTTTGACTGTGGAAAGTGGAACCTAAACCTTCTTATGTTCTTGCATTTCCCTGCTTACCCATTGGCTGTAGAAAGTATACCAGTGCTTCTTTTCTTATTTATATCTCCTTTGTCTTGTGGCCTGTGATCTTCCAGATGGGTTGGATCTGGGAAATTTTCAAAAAAGCCCTTAACTTTTGGGTGATTTTCAAAAAAGAGTTAAAAGAATTCAATATTTTAAAAATGTATGAAAGTTTGCAAGACTTCTTTCACTCAAGTCCAATCCGGCGATCCATACCCACTACCGGTAATTTTGTATAAACAAAAACTCTAAATGACGAAAGTGCCCCTCAGTGAGTAGTAAGTAGATAAAAAGGAAATTTTCAAAACAATCCGAAACTTTTTAGGTGGCACTCTAATTATTAACCTACTAAATAGTCAATTTCAGTTTTCATGTCATGATCAATCCAATATTTGGGCACTCTAATTATTTACATAAATTTCACTGCAATCAATGCATTGTATTATATAAGTGACTTCGAACAACCAAAAGTGATCTTAAAGTTGGTCCAACATTTTGGAGAATGAATGAAATCAAATAGATTTTTTCATTTTGAATTTTAAAAAAAATGCCAACAGTGGATGGAGATCTCCCAACAGAACCTAATTGAAAAAAGTCTTAAAAACTTTCATACCTTTTTTAAATATTCAATTCCTTGGTCCTTTTTTTAAAACCGCCTAAAAAGTTTAAGCCTGTTTTGAAAATTTCCTTTTTACCTACTTACTACTCGTTGCTACTCGCTAAGGGTACTTTTGTCCTTTTGAGCTGTTGTTTATACAAAGTTGCCGGCGGTGAGTATAGATTGCCGGATTGGACCAGATTGAGATAAATCTTGAAAGTTTTTATACGTTTTTGAAATATTGAATTGTTTTGATTTTTTTTTTTTAATCACCCAAAAGTTAAAGGACTTTTTTAAAAATTTCCCTTGGATCTTTGTTTGAGTTTTGAAGAAGGTACTGAGCATTGAGTTAGCTTGTCTTTTAGTGGGCAAGTCTTTTGAGTTGGTGTGTACAATGTAGCATTTTGTCTAATAAACAGTGGTCCTGATGCTTGACTTATATTGATTCAAACAGAAGGCTTGACCCTTGTTGTCATTATAGAGATCTACACTTAACAGCTTCATTAACAGGAGGAACAAAAAAAAAGGGCCATCCTTAGATGTTAGATCTTTACCTTTTTAAAGACCAGACCCGGGCTTAGGTGGGTCAAGCCCGATCGCGCACTCCAGTCCTGAGCCTCAAAGTACATAGTTTCCTGATTCTGAAACTCCATTTGTGGGCCTATTTTTGGGTGACCCAAGAACGGTTGAGTGTCCAGAATCCCCATGGTAGGTTGTAGCCATCCATCAAATGTGTCTCTCCTGGTTTTTATTTTCACTTAATTGGCTGCTTGTAGACCATTGATCAAGTGGTAGGGTGTCCAATTTCATAGAATTTTAGGGATTCGTATATCGACAGTAGGGCCCTGGACGTAGAGAGACTGGACATCAGGACTGGGGACTAGGAGTGTCCAAAAACCTAGACAGACCTTTTGGGCCTGAATTTTGATTGGGTCTACCCAAGCCTATTGTCTGGGACGATTCACAATTCTCTGATGCCTGGGCCCAGCACATGAACCATTCTATTTCAGCACTCCTTGGCTGCGAACAAACTTGGAAGAATGTCAAGAAAATGAACTCGCTGAATACTCATCCCTTCCTTTATTAGGAACATTGCTTTAGAATCTGCTTTTTACAATTTTACTAGCCTGTTTGAGTGAGTTGACTCAACTCGACTTGATAGGTCATTGAGTCCTATGAGTCAATTGGTCAAATGACTCATGATGATGTGATCTAAGTCATTCATCATGGAGAAGCAGGAATTGCTCAGTTGGTTAGCAACCCGTATTTCTCGTCGTAGTTCATCATGAGTCAATTGTGTGGGCTCCCTTCTCTTCCCGCATGAGAAAGCTCCCTTCCCACTTGTATGGGCTTTCATTCCCACATGTGCGGGTGTGGGCTCTCTCCCCGCAAGTGCAGGTGCTATCATAGGTCCTAGGCCCCTTGGCTGGGGTACTAAAAAGAAAATAAAAGAAAAGGTCATTCATCATCCCATGGATGGTGATGAATGGCTTCCAAATAGACTTACCTAGTAGAGTTGCAGTGAGCTTGGCCAGCTGGGCCCAGAGTTCAACAAGGTCAAGTTTTGTTAGTTATTATGCCTGATAAGTCCAATTCATACCAACACTATGGTCGTAGATATGCCCATCTAAATTACAGATTTAGGCCATGCCCAACCATGTATTCAATCCTACAGGCAAAAATAATGCTGAGCCAGCCCAATTGGTTACAAATAAGATCAGAGGCCCAATTTCAGCTCTTTGGCCTAAGAACTAAGCCCAACTGCAGCAAAAACTGGGTCTTCCTGAAATGGCTGTCATCCACTTGCATTTTACTTTCAATGGGCTGGAATGTGAAAATAAGAATAAAAGGACCTTAAACGATAAGTGTTACAACCGGGTTGGCCCAACCCATATACACCCTAACAGAATGAGATAATTTACAAGTATTCTACTTTCATTGGTAAAGATTTTAAGTAGCAAACTGTGAATGAAATGTCAAAGTATCAATAGATTCAACAGTTTAATTCATAATTGACAATTACTGATCACCAATAGAAACTGGATTTAGAGGTATCATGAAAGTCAAATTCTAATATATTTCCAATATGTAAAGTATTTTGATACTTTCAGATTTTTAGCTGGCTGATGTATTAATCACCAATTTGTAGTATTCTTTGAACTGAATCGATGATATCGAAGGATACCAATTTCTTGAACCTTGATCCTATTATTTAAACGTGTTTGTCCGTGTAAGTAAAGCAATTACAGAACAAAATAGACCCTTGAGCTAACCCAACCTCTCTCTCTCTCTCTCTCTCTCTCTCTCTCTCTCTCTCTCTCTCTCTCTCTCTCTCTTCACATGCATCACAGTAGTAATAATCAACTGCTTATGGAGGTGGTGATGGTAATTGGTTGTTGGCTTGAAATTTGGTTAGCATGTGCAGGCCCAAGTCAAAATCAAATCCCACACATTAATTAATTGGATTCTTTTTTCTTTTTCTTTTTATTTTTTTGGTAATCTAATTAATTGGATTGAACATGTCAAATTCTGAGATTAATCCAAAAGAAAAGGGTCAAGCCGAAGTCGTAATTTCAGAGGTCAGTTTCAGGTTGATATGGCAGGTCATAGTATACTGGGTTGGGCTGGATCAGATTGGTGGGAGAATGAACTCAACGGGGCCCAACCCAATTATTAACTGGGGTCTAAACTGCCAACCCAAACTCAAAATGAAAAGAGTCAAAGTCTAACCCCAAGTTACCAGGTCAGCTTTTGGTTTAGTTGGCAGATCAGTTCAGAAACCCTCAGCTAAAACGGATTTAAAAGCCGAGTTTAACTAATCCTGAGAGCAATCCTAATCATGAGCTCTCTCTCTCTCTGATTAGATTTGATCAGACAACAGACAGATCAACATATGAGCATGGAATCAAATCAATCATGTGTGACACCTTCTTTAATTTGTTGCATCAATTGATAATAATGCAATCTTCTGCCATTAACATCCAACAGTAGATGACTAAATTAGTAAAGTCTATATACAAATTTTTCTTTTTTTAAATAGTGGCAATTTCATCCCATGATATATGAGTAGACACTAAAGAAAATGACATTTAGCAACCGACCAACTTGGAGTAGACGATAGAATTTTTCCATATAGATTTCAAGAAGTGTAATCTATCCAAGAATTTAGCTTATAATACATTGGAATGACAAAATAGAATTCATATAGGCACCTTGATGACAATGATGATCATGCAGTCTCCTTAGGCTAAGTGGTACCTCTGACTATGCACCTCTTTTATCACCAATCTAACTCCCTTGCACTCTCTACCCTCCGATAAATTGGCATTCAGCCTAATATGACTCTAATCAAGATTTTACTCGTGTTGAATTGAATTTCGCAAAAAAAAAAGAAGAAGTAACTTGACAAATTGTTGAACTTTAAGACCTTAATATACAGATGGTGTGATGATTAAATCCACGATGAGACCTTTCGATCACAATATACCCAAGGATGGGAAATGCATCCAAGTATAATAAACCACATTTTGACTCTAGGCAACGGAGCCCACCTAAAATTTGTGTCCATGTCCTCAAGCACCAACACCTCTATTCTCTTTTCCTTCAAAGCATAAAAGGTGAGTCAAGTAACTCAGGGCGATCTTGACCAAGTGTACTCAGTCAGCTTCACTTCCTGACTCAATATTCTAGTGAGTCAAGTTGAGTCGAGTCGGCTCAATCAAGACTTAGGCGAGCCAAAAGGGCTTTTAGTACTTATCATCATCATAAAGAAGAGGAAGAATGCTTACATGCATGATCAGACAGATTGCATGTTTACATCACATTAGTTTCTAATAAATGATCAATTCTCATTAGTTCATTCTTGCTTTTAAATGGGTTAACTTGTAATCACTGCATTTAATTACTACTACTCACTCTGATTCAACTGGGTTGACTCAGCCACGTAACTTACTGAGTCAGACAAGTCGAACCAGCCTGACCTAGTACTATAGGCCAAAAGCATCCAAACTGTTTAAATATTATGTGTGAATGTGTGGTTTTTGAGATCTACCTGCAGGTCACTAAAATAATATAAAGAATAATAAAATCACATCTCTCTTCTCAGTTTAATTTTTAATCAGTATCTAAATTAAACTTCACACATGCAGAGGAGAAAAAAACTAATATTTTTTTTTCTAATAAACCTTTTTCAACTCCACAGTTGACTTTTTATTGGATATTGAATTATTTTGCTAACTGATAAGAGATGTTGATTTGAAAAAAAAATTTGTTTAACAATATACTACCACATTCACTATTGGTTGTGATTGGGGCTGCAAGTAAGCCAACCAAAAATGCTGGCTCATTATTGACTATGAGGCCCATGGGTGAGATCCGGGTCAAAACATTATGTCCCATAACTAAACGAGCCAGCAGTATTAGGCACTTGAAAACTTGAATTTGGAGGTCACTGCATCTCGTAACTTGGGAAAGCATTCAACACAATCCCGTCGGTTGGTTGTTAGACATTTCTAGCCATTTGATGTAAAAATATGATTATCACTTAACATGATTTTGTCTTGGACTAAAGGGTTAGACCATATCACGCTACAGAGAAAAACTCAATATCAAACTTGTTTAAATATGGGCTATAAATGTGGCAGACCAGGTTGAATTTCTTGTGGTGGAAAATATTTAGTAGTTCATCAAGCACATAGGCTGAGGGTGAAGCCCAAGCCCAGAACTTTAGTGATCATCAAGGCACTGAAAATTTCTAGGATGGACCTTCTAGACTTAAAAACATATTTGCCCACAGAAAATCTGGTTTTGGTTTAAGGGGTGACAGGCTGTGAAAATATCATTAGAAGGTTGACCTCATCATTCAATGGTTCCTTCCCCTGTTTGGTACTAAGTAGAAGTGGGTCTGATAAATGGATTAAAACTTTAAAGGTGGAGGGTTTTTGTTAATTTAATTTAAAGCATGTGGATTGATAGAAAGTTGGGTTGGCCAGCCATGTTTTCCATTCATCTGTGTTTATTTATATAATGACTTGCAGTGGGAGCAACAGCTAGCCCTTGATGGAGAGCAATTAACTATTGGGCTTGGTGGGGTTCTCTGTTTCAAGTTGCATTTCTCATTTTCTCGGCATTTTGAATCTTTGATGGTATTTTGGCAATATGTTGCACTTGGGCTTGAGTTAATTGACTCAACAAGTGTGCAGGGTCCAAGTTTGAGCCCAAATCTAGCTCCAACAAAGATTTTGGACCTAGACATGAGTATGAGCCCCAAGCCTGCT
This sequence comes from Camphora micrantha, assembly GCA_003546025.1. NCBI lineage: Eukaryota > Viridiplantae > Streptophyta > Magnoliopsida > Laurales > Lauraceae > Camphora > Camphora micrantha. The sequence goes on along the minus strand of QPKB01000001.1, from coordinate 675,555 downwards.
AGATAAATGCCCTAGTCGGTAAAAGACATAAATTAAATTTCAAATCTTTTTTTTTTTTTTTTCATTTTGCCATTTAAGGGCCGTTACTATGGGGCCCACCTCGATGTGTGATGATCATGAGATTCAAGTGAGATTGAAAGGTCTTGATGTGGATTAAGGGGTATCACATGATAATCCAAAGGCCACAAAGTTTGAAGGTTATTTAGGTCCTTTTGAACCTAACAAACTGGGCTACATGATTGGCCCAGTGATTTGCATACATGCGTACTGGGCCCTACAGAGCAGGCCATCAACAAGTTCTATCCAATATACTATTAATGTTTAATGGGCCTGAACTCCCAATCGAAGTTCATTCCAGAAAAGGTTGTGGGCCCTAAACCTAGCTAGGTCCCTTTCTAGCTTCTTGAGACGTTGGAATGTCCAAATCTCTTTTTATTTGACCTAGGCTTAGGTAGATCCATGCCGACTTGATTGATCCATTGAAAGCCTAGTCATAACCCCACAAAATCAAATCCAAACAAAAATCGACCTCGTCCATAAATCTGAGCCCAGCCCACAAATTTGTACCAATGCCCATAGAGCAGGATGTTTTTTCCGGGTCGCTGTGGGCCCATGAGTTTTCATTGGGCCAGATCTCACCCCAATTGAAGTTTGGGCCATCATCAAACTGTTCATATGTATAACACAATACTTGATATGATAGGTCCAAACATTGATGGCTCATACACAAAATCTCCCAAATTCACTAAAAGCAATTGTCAACAATGCCATTATCTGCAATTTCTCATTTTAGAAACAAAAAATCTCAAAATGTTGGTCTTTCTTTAATTGGAAAAATCTTGTTCAAACTGAAACAATTATGAGGTAGGAAATTGAATTAAAGTGAGTGTCCAGAGTGATCCATCATGTGGGGCCCACCTGAAATATGCATGGAAATAGAAAGGAGAGAGACTTCTACATGCTATTGAGGAAATTTTCAGATCAAATCTCGTGAAAACATCACAAGATTCTCTTCTCTAGCGAACTGAAAATTTCATGATAATAACAAGTCCAGCTCCTCATGATATTTTCAAAGTATGGGCAATATTTTGTCAGCAAATCTCATGATAATAACAGCTCTCATATAAGGTTACTTGGTTAGTAAGGATTTCACCATCTGGAACAAGTTATTCTCTATTGGGCCATCCATCCACTAGGGTCCCATCAGATCAATATAGCAAAATAGAATAATGATATGGACCATCCATTTGGTGGGCCCAATCATTGATGGGCTATTTTGAAGAACAATGGTCCACATTTCAACGGGCAATAAATCCATCAATCAGAGGAAAGTGCTACTCCCATGAGTCACTCCCACCAGTGTTTCTTTTGGACCATAGCCCACCTGCATTTGTCCCTTCATTGTTGGTCAACCAATAAAATTTTTAACAGGGGAAGGGAATTCCTGTCCCAACCGGGCCTGATAACTCAAATTCAAGGTTTGGGTTAAACATTTTTACTTCCAGGTTGGTCTGGCTTGGTACTTAATCCAATCGATAAATAAATTAGATTTTAGCAAAAATCCATACATATTATCTGACCCATCAATCAGACTCAAGCCTGACCCGATCTGACTCCTTGCATGACAATCCTATATTCTTGGTACTTTAGGGTTCAAGTTGAACTTAGGCCCGTTTCCTTATTAGAATTCTTAATAAGAATTTGCTATGTTGGGGTTTTTAGACATGATGTGACATCTTGTCTCCTGATATTTAAAATTTCATATTTCTTTTATTGAGATTCTAAATTTCAGCCACGTAAAAAGTCTTAAATGATCTTTTGAAATTCCTGAAATACTATTCTATGTGCGGTTGGAATTTCAAATGCTTGACCAAATGGAAAGTTTGAAGTAACGTTTATCACCCAACCATTAAATGGGTCATATTTAGGTTTTACCCCATACTAGGCGCCGCCAACCCAACCCAATTCTAAGTACCCAACCCAATCACTGTCACCCCCTCAATAAAACAATAGCTCCCCCTTATTTTTATTGATTACCAAAAAAATAACAAAAGAAGTGCTGTATCTATGGTAGGGTGCATGGTATCAACGGTCTAGATGGCTGAAACAAGGGCCCAGCATGGATGGGGCCATCAAGATTCTACACAGTTCAGAGGCTGAGGACTATAGTTCATTATCTCCCCATATGACAAACTGCCGATAAATTGTTGAGATATCCTGTAATGATAATAGTAGGGTAGAGTGCAAGGTTGGGCAACAAAAAAGAACAAATTAGTTGGCAGTTGATTTTGATAGCCCACCTCACTTCTGCTCTTTTTCCACATTCTAATTTCCCTGAAATGACCCCTTTTCCACCAATCAGTTTCCATAGAAAACCCTGTTTTAACCCACTACTTTAGAAAATGACCACCCCCACTTTGGCAGGACCATGTTCTTGTGGCCTAGTTGGTACCTACTACCTTCACCAGCTAACATCCATTTATTTTTTTCTCTCTTTTCCCTCAAAACCCATGTTATATATTCTCTCTCGTCTATACATTTCTCATTTCCATCCCCACATTGCACCTTGATCCCTTCATTGCATTGCACTCAAGGTTTGTATTCTTCAATTTCAATCTCATTTCATATTACAAATCAATGTATAGACCATTGATCCATTCTAGTGTGTGGCTTCTAAGTTCTTGGTCCTTTTATCTGTTTCCTATGTTGATGTTTTGCTGTATTTTACATGGCATTTATCTAATTTGTCTTTTCTTTGATAATATAGTTATGGGTTTTTGTTCTTGTTATGATTTTGGCAGTTGGGAGGGTTGTTTTCAGTAGATCTGGTGATAAGTATAAGGACCCATAAAAACAAAAGAAGGACAATTACTTGAACTGCATTAGGCCTTGGAGTTTTCTTGGATTTTGTGTTCTAGTAGTCTGGAGGGATTTAGGGAGTTGGGTTTCCTTGCAAACATTTCTAAGTTCTAGTGTGTAGCTTCTTAGTTCCTTGTGCTTAGATCTGTTACACAATGTTGATGTTTTTGTTGTGTTTTACATAACTCTGAATCCAATTTGGCTTTTTTTTTATGATAATGTAGTTGTGGGACTTGTTCTTGCAATGGTTTGGACTGTTGGGGGTTATTATCAGTAGATCTGGTAACAAGTACAAGAACCCATAAAAACAAAAGAAGAAAGACAATTACTTGAACTGTATTAGGTCTTGGAGCTTTGCTGGATGGAATAGTTCTACTAGTCTTGGAGGAATTTGGGGAGTTGGTTTCCTTGCAAACATTTCTAAGTTCTAGTCTGCAGCTTCGTAGTTCTTGGTGCTTAGATCTGTTGATGTTTTTGTTGTATTTTACATAGCACTGAATCCAATTTGGTTTTTCTTTATGATAATGTAGTTCTGGGAACTTGTTCTTGCAATGGTTTGGACTGTTGGGGTTACTTTCAGTAGATCCCATAATAAGTAGAAGAACCTATAAAAGAAGAAAGAGAATTCCTTGAACTGTATTAACCTTGGAACTTGCTCTGATACCATTTGTGACAGCCCAACTCTTTGTTCAGTTGTTCAGTTCTTAAGAGGGTTCTGGGGTGCGAATTTTCTAACAATGAAAACCCTTTCATATTTGATGGAACTGCAATTGTTGGGTTCTTCTCTTCAGTTTCTTGTAAATTCTTGTAACAAGGAAAAGAACCCATTAAGCAAAAGATTTAAAAAAAATAAAAAAAAATCAGTTGAATTGTTTTGGCCTTGTACTTGTGTTCCTTGGTTTCAGATTTATTAGATGGAGATGGGCAAGATCTGATACTATTATCCACGTTTTAGTACTTACAGATCTAGCAGGGATCTGGAGAATTGAAGTTTTCTTTCATAAACCGATCAAACAGGGAAACACGCGCGCGCAGAGAGAGAGAGTTCCTTTCTTGGTTATATGGGTTTTATGCATTTAGTTTTCATTGAAATGAAGATCTGCCAATTTATACAAGTTTTCTGTTCATATAGAATTAGGTTCTAAAGAAAGCTTCAAAAAAAAAAAAGGATGGAAGTTAAACAAAAAAACATAGAAAGAAATTGTGTGTTTTCATGTACAAATTCTTCTTTATGTTATGGCATTGAAATTTTACTTGTATTACCATTTTTTTATTGCAGATCAGAAAAAAGTAAAAAAAAAAAAAAATGAAGCCACCCATGATTTTCTTGATTAGCAGTATGCTGCTTTTGGCAACTTCCTCCATCACAAATGCTCAACCTATAGGATCTCCATCTCTGTCTCCAACCCCTGCCCCAGCACCCGCTCCAGCTTTTGTCAACCTAACAGATTTACTCTCAGTAGCTGGTCCTTTCCATACCTTCCTAAACTATCTTGAATCAACAAAAGTTATCCAGACCTTCCAAAACCAAGCAAACAACACAGAACAAGGCATCACCATTTTTGTTCCAAAAGACGACGCTTTCTCATCTCAAAAGAAGCCTTCTCTCACCAACCTCACCGGAGATCAGCTCAAGTCCCTCATCCTTTTCCATGCAATACCACAGTTCTTCACTCTAGCAGAGTTCAATAACCTAAGCCAATCCGGCCCAGCTACTACATTTGCTGGCGGGCAATACACATTGAACTTTACCGATGTGACAGGGACAGTGCACATCAGCTCGGGTTGGTCAAACACAAAAATCAGCAGCAGTGTGCACTCGACGGACCCGGTTGCAGTGTATCAAGTTGACAAGGTTCTGCTTCCAGAAGCGATCTTCGGTACCCCACCACCTCCATCACCAGCACCGGCCCCATCTCCTGACATTGCTCCAACTGCTGATTCTCCATCTGGTTCTAATGGAGTTGGATCTTCTCCAAAATCTTCCCCTTCCTCTTCTCATTCAAATATGATCAGCTGTGGTCTCTTCAAATACTTGGTCTTGGCGATTTCCAGCGGTTTGATTCTCTTTTTGTAATAGAGGATTTGTTATATCGAGTATTCAATATTATACCAAAAGAGATTATTTATACTGCGAGAAAGTCATCGACACTTCTGGTTTGCCATTTCATTGTTCGTCTTTTATGGTAGGTATCTTGTTTAAATTCAGTTGGAGAATGTGGGCTCTATGGTTATTATTTGATTCTTCTGTATTCGGTTGTTGAAGAATGAAAGAGATTCCTTTCAATGTACTTGAGTGTGTGTATGAAAATCCATAGCATTGATTTGGGTAAAATTGTTTTTCTTTTACTGAATTTATATTGTTATAATTCATGTGTATATCAGTGTCTGTCATTTCAAGATGTTTATAGTCTTATTCTTTTTATACGATGTGGTTGGAGAATGGAAGAAATTTCTTTAAACATGTTTGTCTCTGTGTGTGGACACCCATGGCTTTGGTTTGGGTATGTGATGACATGTTGTGCTCCTTGGAATTTGTACCAAGCGCATATTTATCCTTGTCGACTTCTTTTATTTCAGAAGTAATCTTTTCTAACTCAATACATTATATAAATTAGTTTTAAGGGCATGAACATGTGGAATGATTATTCTTGATTATTTTCTAACAGATTGTTGAAAAAACAGAGGTTTCTTTCAAAGGGGCTTTTATTTTGGGGTTTTGACACCTGACATCATGTTTCTTCAAAGTTTTGATATTCAAAGTTTTCAATCAATTTGTTCACATAACCATGTGATACATGAATCTATATGCTTTTAGTTATATGGAATGAGATTATATAGGTCACTTGTTGAACTAGAAAAGGAGGGAGACAATTAAAAACCTTAATGCAGTAGTAAGAAGTGATGCGGTAGATTGTGGAGCTAACTTTTTGTTAGGATTTTGAGGGTTGGCTAATTCATGGGTTGGACAAAACTCTGGATCTTTTGAGTTGTAATTTTTATTTAGACAAGGACTCTTAAGTTAGAAGGTTGGAAGGACTAAAAAGAAGAAAGCCTGAAAGAATTAGAAGGGGAAAGATGGAAAGTTCGTGCTGAAATTCCATATCAGACAGAGAGGGGTCCGCTCGAGCGACCACCATATTCGCTCGAGCAAACAGAGTCGGACTAGCCCAGTTCTGAAACAGAGAATAGTCCGCTCGAGCAAACATGTTGACGGCTCGAGCGAACCAGGCACAGTGATATACGAATTTTGGAAACTTGATTTTCTAATTGTGATCAATCTGCTGATTCAAGTCCTAATCAATTTAGGCAACTTTAAGCACATCCCAAGGGCTATTTAAAGGACTCAAAGGCTATTCCAAAAATATACCTCAAGACCTCATCTCTCATAGTGCTGAGTTAGATATTATCATTGAGAGTTTTCTTCTCTAGAGTTTTTATGAAGTTGTGCTGCCAAGTTTTCTAGAGTCAGTTCTTCTACATCCTTGGTAGAAGATTATCTTACTGCAAGAAGATTTGAGGAGTCAGTGCTGGTCGGAATCTATTGCAATCAACGGTGCGAAGTCGTTGAAGCATAAAGCAACACAATGTAACTTCGGTCCTTGAGTAGGGGATATCTGGGGAAAAGATCTGAGTTTCTTGTAATTGCGAGATTCATAGTGCTTGATTTGATCCAGTTCGGATCGGTAGTTTTTCACCCGATTAGGGTTTTCCACCTTAAATTTGGTATCCTTGTAGTGTGTGCATATTGATTTAATTTCCGCTGCATATTGTTTATTTCTGCACACTTTTGGGTTGATTGTTTAAGTGGACCAATCTAGAAATCGCGGACCCCTCTATCTTTTTCAATTGGTATCAGAGCAGGTTGCACTATTTTGTTGTGTCTGATCCTATAAGATTTCTAGCATGGTGCTCAATAGAGAAAGGACATCACCTGCCATTGAGGCTTGGCAGGTGATGCCTCCTTTGTTTGATGGTTCTAATTATGCATATTGGAAGCAAAGGATGGTTGAGTTCCTTAATTCCATTGATGATGATATTTGGGATATTGTTAAAGAGGGCTACTCTAAACCAGCAATTGAGGTTAATGGATAAACTGTTCCTAAACCAAAAGCCCAATGGACTAAGGATGAAAAGCATGCATCAAATTGCAATAATAAGGCTGTAAATTGCATATACAATAGTGTGACTGCTGATGAGTTTAGAAGAATTTTCATTTGTAAAACTGCAAAAGAAGCTTGGGAAGTCTTACAGACAGTATATGAGGGTACATACACGGTCAAGTAAGCTAACTTGCAAAGAGTGAAGAAAGAATTTGAAACCATTGTGATGGAGGAAGATGAGACCTTTGATCAATTTAATGCCAAACTTAATGATATTGTCAATTCTGTTTTTATTCTGGGGGGGAGAAATACCAGAACACAAGATTGTCAAGAAAATTTTGAGGCCTCTACCTTCAAGGTTTGATTCTAAAGTTGATGTTATTGAAGAAAACAAAAATCTGGATATCCTCAAGTTGAATGTCCTGGCTGGAAATCTTCAGACGTATGAAGCAAACAGGTTGAATAAAGGAAAATCCAAAGAAAATGATATAGCTTTGAAAGCCATCTCAGATACAAGAAAGAAGCTTGCTAAGAAAATTAAGTCTGATTCTGAATCTGAGGATGAAGAGGATATGGCTGAGTTTATCAAGTGTTTCAAAAAATACATGAAGACAAAACGAGCCAAGAAAAAGAATTTCAAATTTGAGAAGAAGGATCATGCAAAAGGGATAAAGTGTTTTGAGTGCCAAGGCTATGATCACTATGCTAATGAAGGTGCCAACAAGAAAAAGGGTGCAAAACAAAAGGCTCTCAACACAACTTGGGATGAAGAATCTTCTGAAGAAGAAAATGTAAAAGATCTTGAGGATAATCCTTCTGACAATGTGAATGACAAGTTTGTGGCTTTCATGGCTAAGTCTGTGTCTGACAATGATACTGATGAAGATAATGAAGAAGAGTTCTCAGATCAAGAGAAAGATTGGGAAGAGTTGTACCATACTACCTATGCTGATTGTGTCAAGATGACCAAGTATGGTAACAAAATCACTATTAAGTACAAGGCTGCTCAAGAAGAAAATTCTGCACTGAAGAATGAATTAGAGCAAGCGCTTAAATAGGTTCGCCTCTTGGAAAGTCAGAAAAATTCCATGGCTGAAAATTTGACTACTGATGGTTAAAAACTTGAGAAGGCTGAAAAAGAAATAGTGAACCTGAAGTAAGAGATAGTGATATTGAAAGCTGAAAATCAAGACTTGCAAGGAAGACTGAAGATCACTCTGTCTAAGCTGGAAGTCAAACAAACTTCTCTAAACAAGATGAACACTAGTTCGAAGATTCTTACAAACATCTTGTGTAGTCAGAAGTCTCATTTTGACAGAAGCGGTCTTGGTTATGATCCTAGTGCATCCACTTCAAATGCTAAAGGTAAAATATTTATTGTTTCAAGTGTTGCACATGCTACTCCACATACTGCACTTCCATATAATGTGTTAAGTAGTTTTAAGAAAAAGAATGTGTCACGTGCTGTACGAACATCCACTTGTCATTATTGTGGATTAAAAGGACACATTCGTCCCCATTGCAAGAAGCTGCAAAGTCTACCTAAGATCAAGTAATGGCGGAAGAATATTTCTCCACCAAAGACAGCTCAAATTTGGGTTAGAAAATCTGATTTGCTTAAGGAGTTTACTCACACTCTGCTGAAAGATCAAACTACACAAGTGTGGGTGGCTACATTTAACAAGCCCTAATCAAAGAGTTCAAGCTCCCACCCCCAGCGCTGCTACGAAGATACATTTAGGGAGAGTTGCTTTCGAGGGAGAGCTATTGATCCTAATTGACAAAATGTTGCTGTTCTTATTTTTAGCTGTGTCACTTTATGGACAAAAATGGGGAGAATGGTGACAGATCAAGGGGGAGAGCAAGAAGTTCGACTGAGTCAGAAACAATGCAGATCTACATTTGCTGATTATTATTATTATTTTTTTGTGTTTTTAATTTCAATGTATTTTGGGTTTCTTTTTGGGTAGATCAAATTGTATTGTTTTAGGGAGTTTTGTCCATGAATTGCAAAAGGGGGAGATTGTTAGGATTTTGAGGGTTGGCTAATTCATGGGTTGGACAAAACTCTGGATCTTTTGAGTTGTAATTTTTATTTAGACAAAGACTCTGAAGTTAAAAGGTTAGAATGACTAAAAAGAAGAAAGCCTGAAAGAATTAGAAGGGGAAAGATGGAAAGTTCGTGCTGAAATTCCATATCAGACAGAGAGGGGTTCGCTCGAGCGACCACCACATTCGCTCAAGCGAACAGAGTCGGACTAACCCAGTTCTGAAACAGATAATGGTCCGCTCGAGCGAACATGTTGACGGCTCGAGCGAACCAGGCGCAGTGATATACGAATTTTGGAAACTTGATTTTCTAATTGTGATCAATCTGCTGATTCAAGTCCTAATCAATTTAGGCAACTTTAAGCACATCCCAATGGCTATTTAAAGGACTTAAAGGCTATTCCAAAGATATACCTCAAGACCTCATCTCTCATAGTGCTGAGTTAGATATTATCATTGAGAGTTTTCTTCTCTAGAGTTTTTATGAAGTTGTGCTGCCAAGTTTTCTAGAGTCAGTTCTTCTACATCCTTTGTAGAAGATTATCTTCCTGCAAGAAGATTTGAGAAGTCAAGTGCTGGTCGGAATCTGTTGCAATCAACGGTGTGAAGTCGTTAAAGCGTGAAGCGACACACAGTAACTTCGGTCCTTGGGTAGGGGATATCTGGGGAAGAGATTTGAGTTTCTTGTAATTGCGAGATTCATAGTGCTTGATTTGATCCAGTTCGGATCGGTAGTTTTTCACCCGGTTAGAGTTTTCCACCTTAAATTTGGTGTCCTTGTGGTGTGTGCATATTGATTTAATTTCCGCTGCATATTGTTTATTTCTGCACACTTTTGGGTTGATTGTTTAAATGGACCAATCTAGAAATCGTGGACCCCTCTATCTTTTTCACTTTTTTTCCCCTTTTCAAATAGAGTTGAGTGGAATAGGTAACACACAAAGTGGACCCCAAATAGATGCTTTAGGCTACCATGATGTTGATGACATGAAATGATAGAAATGGTACCCACCTGGGAGTCGGTAGAGTGGTGTAAGGCATGGATTTGCTCTTTGTGTCTTATGTTCAAAACTGCGCCGCCTAGATTTTTCTGGTGTGTGTTTGTGTGGGTTTAGCGGGCACCAAGGGGATCAGTCTTGTTGGATAAAAGACTTTAAAGATACCCGTGTCATAAAAAAGAAGTGAGAGTTTGATAGAAATGGCCGTGCATCTTTACTTCTTCCTTCTAATAGTAATAGGAGTTTGGCTATCATATATTGTTCATGCACATTTGAATGTACACCGAGTTGCATTCTGCTTTTCAGGCAGTATCAAAATCAGTGATCACATTTGGTGTATCACTTTATATGTTTTATTTATTTATTTTTTTATTTTTTGTCCATTCGCTCCAAATCATCTTCAGCACCAGTCGCAGATATCTATCTATACATATAAGATAATCTTTGTATCCTGGATGCTGCTACTTTGAGAAGCATATGCAAATTCTTGGTTCTCAAGTACCAACTAATACTTCGATGTTAGTCAGCCTTTCGGCAAGCCATTTGTCTTCCTGAAAAAAACCAATCGGATAACCCATGATGTTTGTTTTTTTTTTTTGAAGAGTTTTTCGAGTGCACATTTTGATTGCGAAATATTTTCCTTGATTGAGAGTTTGCCCGGGTAGGCCATTTAGAGGAATTTGATTCTTGAAAATGGCGATTCGGCCTCTATAATTAAGTTCATTTTATTTTTATTTTTTTAAGGAAGGTCCCATTGTGCTGTGTCTAATGAGATGGAATGCATCTTTTAACTTCATAATTTCCTGAATTGGGGAATCGCCAAACCATCTGAGACATTGCTGCTCATGAGAGCAGGAGCCCTGTCTAGGCCCATTCTGGGCATCAACTTCTCTGAGCAGTAAAACAAAAACACACCCAATATAATGTGGTATTGAGTATTTGAAACACACCCAAATGCCTATATACCAATTGAGTGCGAAAAGTAGGACTCACAAGGCCAATCCCACATAGATGGGGCAAGAATTTAACGACGACGATGAAGATGAAGCACATGCGTATGAAATTTTGAATTGAGATGTATTTTCCACGGTTAGATTTGGTTTGTGAAGAAGTACAATCTATTTGAGAATTTGACCTTGAATTAGACTGATGAAAGCTGAGCCTAACATAGTTTGGATAAGGGTTTGATGATGATTGGCAAGATCAGATTAAATGAAGTATGATTCTAAAAAATGATGGAAAACTTCCAGCAATGTTGGAGTAGAGGAGAGAAACATCCCATTACCATTAGGGGCTTAAAATGTGACATATAAATAAGTTTAGATTGTGTTTGTGCAATAAGAAGATTTGGCTCAAATTTTCATTTCCCCTCACATGGAAAGTTGAAAAACTCTCTACAGAGCAATATTGATACATTTTTTTTGTTTCTAACTATCACATCAAATAAAACAAAATGCTGTGAATTAACTGAATGACAGACTCACAATTTTTATTTAAGGGAGGAGGACCCAAACATGGCCCCAAGAGGGCATCGTTGGGTCCGCCCTGTCTGAAGCCACATGCAAACGTGAAACCACCTTAAGTTTGGTGCAACAGTTGTCACCCCCATTACCTTTCTTCAAATATTCTATCCACGTACGCGTTGCGCATGCACGCCATCTGCACCATCCAAATGATAAGAATTCATAATGGCAGATGAGACACTGTTAATAACCCAGGCCGAGCCCAAGCCCAACGCAATTTCCAAAAATTTACAGAGTTAGCTAATAATGCCCCTGTCTACACACAAGAAGAAAGAAAGTCAAGTGAAAAAGAAGTTCACACACACGCAGAAAAAAAAAATCCATATATGTAGGAATGGAGTCCCTGCAAATAGAAAGAGGTGATATATTTAGAATTCAAACTCCGGACAACCAAGTAACAACCGACACCAATTTTTTAGTCAATTTTGATGTATAGTTTAAAATTTCGATTTCCTAAATGCTATCTTGTATTTGTATTTTTTAAAACCCTCGGTTGATGCCCAATTAGTACAGCTCGGTTAGATAAGTCACCAAATCAATTAACTCAAGTAAGACGGGACTTAGGCTTTAGGCCGGTATCATAGGGACGAATAGCCCAATACGGTAATACTGCGAGTCTCGTTCTCACCCAGCTATCCGGAGTTTGATCATTGAATCCTTTCATTTTCCATGTGTTTTGCACTGAGTAACTCGGTTCGAGCTGGTGCCGAGTCTAGAAGAGGCCTTTTTTTTTTTTTATCAAACAAAAATAAGAGTAGTGAAATAACCTCATCTCAACCATCCATTCAGAGGACACTAGATGGACGAAAACTCCAAACTCTTTAACACTCGAAGCTTATCATTATTGTGGGGGCCAGGGCTCTTGGACAATCAGGACTGGATTGCATGCATGCCACGTAATGGCTGGTTCAGATGCGTGATGGAAGCAGTGGGTCCCACCACACACACAAAAGATGCACCTCACGTCGAATGTTTCTATGCATTTATCTCTCTCTCCTCCTCCCCGTTCTCCTCCTCCTCCTGACAGTCCTAGCGGGTCCGTAGGGAAAGAGCAAAAACCGTTTTGCTTTCACTTCCTTCGCCATCTTCTCTCCACAAACCCCAGAATCAAATCTAATTAATCTCTTCTCTCTCCCTCAAACAAGAAATGATAGGAAGAACGGTTTAATCTCCGGAAGAAGGGAAAATGAAATAAAAATGAGAGAAAGAGACGGATGAATCGGTCGTTTGGGAGAATCTTAGATTCCAACAGGTTTGTCTAACTGGGTTCTTTCTAATTTCTCATTTCCGTAATGGGTTTTGTTTGTTTCTCTATTTCATTCTCGTAAACTGCATAAAGATTTTTTTTTTTTTTTTCATTTCCCTGTTTGTAGTGCTTTCATGTCTGTTTTAGTTGAATCGGTCGTTTGGGAGAATCTTTGATTCCAACAGGTTTGTCTCACTGGGTTCTTTCTAATTTCTCATTTCCTTAATGGGATTTGTTTGTTTCTCTATTTCATTCACGTAAACTGCAGAAAGATAGTTTTTTTTTTTTCTTTCTTTCCCTGTTTGTAGTACTTTCATGTGTGTTTTAGTTGAATAGGCCGTTTGTGAGAATCTTAAATTCCAACAGGTTTGTCTAACTGGGTTCTTTCTAATTTATCATATCCTTTGTGGGTTTTGATTGTTTCTCCATTTCATTCGCTTAAACTGCAGAAAGATATTATTTTCTCTGTTTATAGTGAGTGCTTTCACGTGTGTTTTAGTCGAATCGTCCATTTGTGTGTGTCTCTGTTTCCAATAGGTTTGTCTTCAATTTCTCATTTCCATTATGGGTTTTGTTTGTTTCTCCATTTCATTCACGTAACCTGGGGAAAGAATGTGTTTTTTTTTTTTCCCATTGTTTGTGGTGCTGCGGGTTATTCCTGTTGTGTTCTTTACATTTTCTTATTTCCTTCATGGATTTTGTTTATTTCTGCATTTCATTCATGAACACAGTATACTTTATACATGTATTTGTTTTCTCTTTTAATGCATAAATGTGTGTTTGGATTGATTGTTTGTGTTTTCTTTTCCTCTGTTATAATCAGGAATGAGAAATTGGAGAATGGATACGCGTGAAATGGAAAACCACTCTGTTTATTTGTTTCCTGAATTGGGTTCTTGAACATCGGTTGATTCATTGGCAGATTTTGATCAGAACATGTGGCTTTAATTTTTGTTTTTTTTTTTTTTTTTTTTCTTGTTGGTCTTCCTTGGAGGAATTTGGAGGAGAACTGTAGTAGGTGTTTTTGTCTTTCGGGTGAGCAGCAGGCAGCAAAAATGTCCAGTTTTGTTGGTGTTCATCTCTCGGATCCAGCACTTCAGAGCCATTTCACCCAGGTCGAGCTCCGTGGCCTCAAAACCAATGTAAGTATTTAATATATGTAAATCCTTCATGTCAGTTTCTTCCAACCAATGACAAAAGGATAAATCATTTTTGTTTCATTTCATAAATCAGTTTTGTTTCGTTTCAAGTGTTTCTTTTGATTTAAAAAATTATGATTTCATGACTTCTCTTCTACCATCATCAAATTGGGAACTCTATCCTGTACTGGTTTGACCAGTGCATGTGGTGGGCCTCAATGTGATTGGGGCATTGTAAGGATCCTTGACTGATTGAAACAATGTTAATTTTCTGATTTGTGCCATGCAAATAGAGATAGAAAATATATGGGGTCATAGTCAGCATCAAACTAGAAATATGTTAGCCAATTGGATAGAATGGGTTCTTCAATCCACATGATCTGTCTTCGCCACCCCATGCGATCTAGATTTCCGCACTTTGTCGGTAAAACATTTAAATTAATATTAACCATCTGATGGAGAAATACATTGCAGAGATGTTCAAATCAAACCATCCAATAAGATCTCATTTTAGATTTCAGCACTTTGTCGGTAAAACAGTTAAATTAATATTAACTGTCTGATGGAGAATTACATTGCAGAGATGTTCAAATCAAACCATCCAATAAGATCTCATTTCCAATCCATGCAGTTTTCTGTGTAGTGGCCAATCCAGGTGGGGCCCCCACAGAAAATGGTCTGGAATTCTCGGCTCTTTTTGTACGTGATGTATTTTTTATGCAGCACACTAGTGATGTTCTAGGATGCCGGCGTAATTGAAAAAGAATCAATGTATCTGACCTGCATCATTTCTGATGCAAGCACTATCCATAAATTTTTCCTGCAATATCTGTGGCATCTCACCACTGCATCCATGCTATATCTATGTATTATGGGTAATATAAACCCTTGCACTGTTCATAGTAGAATACTCCTCTTAGGTCGATCTGATTCCTTCCTTTTCCTTGTTTTTTCGTTGAGTTTGATTGTGTTGCAATTTTACTATTTACTATGCTATGTTTTTCATTAGTTGAATGCTAATTGGGAAACAGACAGGATTTGAATGTGATGCAATTTATTGGTTGGTGTGATTTGTGTAGTTTCTTTCGGTAAGGAGGGAGACTGGTCATGTCACAGTTGGAGACTTACCACCCATTATAGCAAAACTCAAGGCATTGCGTGGCAAATTAACTGACAAAGAGATTGGGCAGATCTTGGGTAAGTCGCATCCAGACACGAGCAAAGAGATAGATTTTGAAGCGTTCCTTCGGGTGAGGTTGCAATGGTCTTATGTTTTTACCATTTCATACAAAATAATGGTACTTATCATATGTTGATGAGCTAGACTGCATGGCCAGGAATATCTGAACTTGCAAGCCCATGCGGCTGCCAAATCGGGCGATTCAAAGACCTCATCTTCATTTTTGAAGGCCACTACGACAACCCTTCTGCACACAACTGGTGGCGCAGAGCAGGAGTCTTATGTCGCTCATATCAACAATTACCTTGGAGAAGACCCATT
Source organism: Camphora micrantha (assembly GCA_003546025.1). Lineage (NCBI taxonomy): Eukaryota > Viridiplantae > Streptophyta > Magnoliopsida > Laurales > Lauraceae > Camphora > Camphora micrantha. The sequence continues at coordinate 660,137 of QPKB01000001.1, read as the reverse complement.
TCTAAAGGAATATCTTCCTTTAAATCCAGCAACAAATGAGCTGTTTGAACTTGCAAAAGATGGAGTTCTTCTCTGGTACTTAAAAGAGATTGCAGAGCTGCTATTTTATTTGATTGTGAATATGGTTTCTTAGAGATTTTGATGCACGTGCTTGTTCAAATGATTTGCAGTAAGTTGATAAATGTTGCTGTGCCTGGGACAATAGATGAACGAGCAATTAACACAAAGCGGGTACTCAACCCATGGGAAAGGAATGAGAACCATACCCTGTGTCTTAATTCTGCAAAAGCTATTGGGTGCACTGTAGTCAACATTGGAACGCAAGACTTGGTTGAAGCAAGGGTAAGCAAACCTGAATCTTTTGATTCCTTAAATCAAATATCTTTGATTTTAGCACTGCATATTATATTACCTTGTGAAGAGAATGTCAAATCTCTGGTTTTCATACTAGTCATATTTACCGTGGGTGGTATCTACCCAGAAAATTTCCCCGTTGAAGCATCCTAACAAAAAATTTTACTACTATAAATGTGGACATTTAACTGCATTTCTGACACAGGACAGACTCATGGTCCCCATGGGTTGACCAGCCTTTGGGCCCGGACCATCTATCTTTATTCTATTTAGAGATTGATTTATTTATTTATTTTTATGTTGGATGTTTTTATCATGCCCATCAATATGTTTGGATGGTCCATATTAGATCTAGGTTTAGTTTTCTCATATTTAAAGCACTGTAATGCCTTTTTCGAGGTTTAGTCAAGATTATGATAAATGAAATTGAAGCTTTTGGGATATTTCCCAAGTTCTCTTCGAGTTATCTTTTGCCTCTTGGATTGGAGTTTGGCATGAGGCCAATTTTCGGATATCCCTAATTTCTTCCATCTCTATTCTACCCGTGCCGCATCTCATACTCCCTTCCGCATTAATTCCATTTAGATTCTATCATTTGGATAGCTAGGACAATATGATAGGGGAGACATAGTTTGGCCCGTCCATGACGGGGCCACTAGCCAAATGTCTTTGGTTGTTGAGTGGTGGTTGGTGGGGCCCCATTGTACTTATGCTTATCATCATCATCAGAGTCTTGTCTCATCAATTTAGGATAAGCTAAAAGAATTCTACTCCCAATGTATTCGATTAAACACGAGCCTTCTCTCTCTCTCTTGTAAAAATGAGAAATTCACTTTACCCAATATAGATACATTCTATAGCTTGTCAACCTCTCCTCTTCTCTTCAAGTGGTTGTTCAGCATGTCATTCAGTCTGCTAGTGCCGGACCTACTTGAGGTCGACTTGGGATTTTCAAATCACTTGATATTTGAATGGGCCTAGACATATTCCACAGATATCTAATAAAGAATTGCCCCATGTTAAAATTTTGTGATCGCCCCATATCACAAAACCTTGGTGAGAGACTCATGTTCTCTTTATACATCTTCTTCCCACCGACAATACCAAATCCTCTTCGCCTCGTTTACTTTCGGCATCTTCTTTTTACTGAGAGTGCGAGATCCTCCTGAGAGTGCGAGATCCTCTTCGCGGTTATTGAGTTTCTCAACTCGGGTCATTTCGTGATTGATCTCTCTCTCTCTCTCTCTCTCTCTCTCTCTCTCCCAAATAACCCTAAATAAAGCAATTTTCCTCCCTCCTTGGATGTAGTATAATCCTAATCACTCCATACCAAAAATGTGAAACCTTACTCTCCAAATCATAATCCAAGTCCTAAGCCCTAAACCACCAATTCTAAGCATATCTACAAGCCGAAGATGACCAAGTCACCATTAGGCACACTTTAATCTTCAATTTGTATATAAATTGGGTCTTAGAGTTTCATAAGTGGCAAGTTTTTTCCTTTGCCTTTTGCCCATGACCAATTATAGAAAATTATTTTTACAGCTAAGGCAAGTGTAGGCAACAAAATTCCTTAGATCCAAATAAAACCACTTTGGGAACCCAAATTGGGTAATTGGGTGCTCACTTAAATCATCGTTTCAAGCATCCAAACAAGTAGGATTAAAGGAAATGTTATCTTAGGCTATTTTAATGACGATTAATTGATGATCACCTAAATTTGGGAGAGGTAGTGGGAAGACCCTTCAATTGGGCAGGGGATATGAGCATGAAAAAAAAATTATGTCTATTTAAATGCAATAAAGTTTTTCTTTTTGTATTGTTCATGTGAGAAAAGTTAGCAAAATCGACCAAAAGTTAGCCCCACCCAAATAAAAATCGTGGGTCCGCCACTGCAGTCTGCAAATGTTTAGCAGATTGGCAAAGCAAGGGATTGATTAGATTGAGCCTAATGTTGTTTTGTTGATTAATTTTAGTTTGCCGCTTGTTATTTGTTGCTTTGTTGTGGTATGTCTCTTATACATTGTGCATGTGGCTGCCTGATATTATTTGATTCTCCTAGTGCAATATAATTTCATGTTACTCAAAGAAAAAAAAAGAAGAAGAAGATAACTTAGGGCCACATTTGTGAGTTTTGTTCTGTTCTAATGTTTCTAAAAGTAAGAAAATGCTCAATTGAGTTATTTGAGCACCATATCTGTAAGTTTAATCTCATCTTTTGCCTTGTTGCTTTGGGTTTGTTTTTATTCTTCTTTATCTGTTTTTTGTAACAATATTTTTTAATTTTGATCGTTTTCAATTTTTTCAAGAAAGTTTGTACTGGACATTATTGAATGTTTTGTACTTCTGGACTTTTTCAGTAAGCCTTGCAATTAAAAAGAAACAGATTAATGCTAAAGGGATATTAACTACGTCAGAATTTTGTTACTGTTTTTTTTTTTCCCTTCTATATCATTCTTGAGTTTTGGGTGTTTTCTTCATTGATTTTCACCACTAGTCATGAACTTCAAGTTATTGGATTGAAATTGTTTAATTGTTTCTCTGCAGCCTCATCTGGTACTTGGTTTGATATCTCAAATTATAAAGGTATGCACTATAGATTCTTCTTCTGCGGTGGACTTTTTCATTTAATCTTCCCAAGGATATTAAACTATATTGCTGTCATACAAGGATCGTTGATTCCATGCTGTAATCATAATTATAGTGTTTTGAGTCATATTAATAAATTTAAAAGGTTCTTATGGGACATTCTGCCTGCACAAGTCCCTAATTGGGCAGATCCAGCATTCTTTCAACTTAGAATTTGAGGAAAAGATCAACTAGATAGCAGACAACTTTTTTATTCTTTTGAAAAATAATAATAATCAATAATGAGCGGCATCATGTTGGTCCTTTTAGATTAACGATGCTGATGTTCTTAGCACAATACATCCATTCAGGTTAAGGCTCTTTGTCCATCCAAAATGCTCTTGGTTATATACACTTTCTACTAACATAAATCTTTTCCTCCTTTCTTTCTTTTATGCATACCGGCAGGTTGGTTGCCTTACTGATTTTTGTTGATTTAACATCAGATACAACTGCTGGCAGACCTCAATTTAAAGAAGACACCACAATTGTTGGAGTTGGTTGACACTAGCAAGGTTTGATCAAATGTTGATTGGTTATGCTTCCCTCATTTGTATTCAGTTATAATTGAAAGAAAAATTTAGATTTTTTCCCATATGCTGGCGTTCAATTTTACAGGAAGTGGAAGAGCTAATGGGCCTAGCACCAGAAAAGCTCTTGCTAAAATGGATGAATTTTCATCTTCAGAAAGCAGGCTACCAGAAGCAAGTTACAAATTTTTCTTCCGATTTGAAGGTAAGAAAACTCATGAACAATCATTATGCTCGCCTATTTTTCTTCCAAGCAAGGTCATTTTTAGTTAATATGATTTGTTCAATAGGATAAAGAAGATTTTTGCACAATTAATTGTAGCTCATGTGTATAGTTTCCATGTAATCCGTTGTGCCGTCAATTTTAAACTGAGATTTATTTTTAAAGACAAATTGTAGGAATTTACGAACCCCTGATGGATGAGATACTATTGCCTATGGATACGTGTCCGAATCAAATATAGGGGTGGAAAATTTGGCAAATCCCGAAACATAGAATTCATGGATTCAACAAATTGTTCAGGCAAGATTTACATAAACATTTATTTTAAACCAAAATTGATATGAAAAATGGAACTAATAAAAATATATATATCAACTACAAAATGATATATTTATTTTTTTATTTTTTTATTTTTTGAATGGTTACTACGAAACAATGTTTAAAATGGTGATAGAAGAATCTCCAACATGGTGTCACATCCAAGACATATTTGGCATGGGTGTGTTGCTTATTTCAATGAATTCATCCAACATAGCTTGTCTTAACATTTTTCCCTATCTTCATGCAAGTATGAAACACTGTGGGCTATGTAAATGGGTTTTTTTTGAAATAAGCATAGTATTTCTTGTTGACATGTATTGGTATAGATTCTCCAGTAGCATTATTTTGGAGGTGACAAAAATTGTTACCCTTGTTCTTCTTTTCCCTTGAAATCTACTTCGAAATAGGGAATTTGGGATGTCTATAAATAGATTTGTGCATCAACTTTTATAAATATTATTTTGGATATCATTGAATTTATATCTATAAATAGATTATTGTAAGATTTCAGAATTGCTTTGGAGGTCAATCTTCCCCCATGAGTGTTGGTATTTGGTTGGTTAGCATTTCTTAGAGGCATTGCTACCATGGATGATCTATGGAGGAACAAGATTATTATCGTCAATCCTTGTCCTTTACGTTTAGCCGATGCAGAATCTGTATGTCATCTTCTGTTTAATTGTAAGATTTCAGAATTGCTTTGGAGGTCAATCTTCAGGTGGTTTGGTTCTAGGTGGTCCTCCCAAACACAAACAATCTGTGTATATTGTTTGAAGCACGGAGAATGCTGGTGGGGTCAAGTAGGGGGAAGAAACATGTGGAGGATCTCCTCCTTGGCTATCATTTGGTTCTTATGGATAAAGGGCAATGCAAGATGTTTCGAAGATAAATCCTCCTCTCTGGACTTTTTGCTAGAAAAGGTCAAGTTCTTTGTAGCTTCTTGGATGACCACCGTTCATCAGTTTCTGGTGTTTTCTATTGAATTCACAAGAGTGTTGTGGGAAATATTGGGCATGCTGGTTTGGGAGATCTCTTTCGGGATAGTGAGGGATCTATTGTTTTGGCTTTCCCAGATCTAGCGGGCATTTGTTCCATAGATAGAGCAAAAGTGGAAGTATTGTGGGCATGCCTTTGTGAAGCCCTCCACTATAATTTTCAATGCATTTTGGTGGAAGGAGATTCGGCTTGTACTATTAGCTGGGCTTCAGGTGTGTACAATGCTCCTTGGCTATTGCAGGGATGCTACTGAGGAGGTGATGTATGTTGAAATTCAGGACTAATCTTGCCAGAATGATTTGGACTCAAATCTCTTGGGTGATTTCATTAAGAATAGCCAATGGCTGGGCTGGAACACCCTCTGATATCAAAAAAAGAATAGCCAATGGCTATGTATAATAATACCAGCAAACCTAATTCTTATCCCATCACAACTCTATCCTAAATTAACTCCAATAATTACATATAAACCCAATGACCCAAATTACAAATAAACCCAAATATTTCTCAATATTCTCAACAATGCATTTATCTACAGATATGGTTGTCTCCTTTGCTCGGATTGAGAAGTGAAAACTAGACGGCAGATCTTTTGGCTAGAGAGGGTGTAACTCCTTGTAGTTTGTCGACTGTTCACAATGATTTGTCTCAATTAGTAGGTGTCATTCTTCTTTTGTTTCAAATGGTGGCTTTATCGGCAGCCACCTAGTATATCTCACTTGTACTGATGCATTACTTTTTTTATAAAATTTAGTAACCATTCAAAATAAAAATAAAAATAAAAATAAAAAGGAAAAGACAACAAAAAGAAAAAAAGGGCTGGGCCTTTATGAATACATAGGCTCAGGCCCAGTCCATTTAGTTATCATTCCAGAAATGAGGCTTGGATCCAACCTGCATGCCTAAAATCGCAGCCCAAATCCAACTATGGGGCCGGGTTCAGGTTGGCTGTCTCGGCCCATGAGAGCCCTCAATCTTGATAGACAGTAACGATCATCTGAACAAGGTGATTGACTGACCTAGGGCATCATGCTGTGTCTTTTCTATTAGACAGCCTCGTTATTAAAGGTGTCCAATGTAAAGGCTCGCAGCATAATGTGGTGCTGATGTTTTGCACCAGATCATGTTCCTCTTGTTATCTTTGCTGCTCACAAGCTCATGATCATGCAGGATGGAGAGGCATATGCTTATCTGCTCAATGTTCTTGCACCAGAGCATGGTACCACGTCCATAATGGATACCAAAGATCCTAGTGAAAGGGCAAACCTCATACTAGAACATGCAGAGAGGATGGAGTGTAAAAGATACATAACTCCTAAGGACATTGTTGAGGGCTCTTCAAATTTGAATCTTGCATTTGTGGCGCATATATTCCATCAAAGGTTCCATCTTCTTTCTCTTACACACAACACACACACCACCGCAGCTTCTGTTGAAGTTAGTAATTTAGTAATTCATGAGATATGGGTTGATTGGTTTAATATGTAAACCATACTCTTAAGAACAGAAATAAGTTCAATAAACTTAGTATTCAGCAATTAAATCAGTTGCTGAGAACTTTATAAATAAAGCAACTCAAGGGAGAACTATGCCAAGTTTTGTATGGGACATTAGATTGTCTGGATCTCCTTTAATGGATTTTAGATAAAACTATTGAAACAACCAAAATAAGTTGTTACCAAACCAAGTGGTCCCACATGGGCCCCCCATCTCCCAAACGCATCAAAGGAAATGATAGCAGTATCTTTCAAGTCCTGATAAGTAAGGTTTTGGTATTAAACTAAAGTTTATACTGACACTTCTAATTGAACATTAACTATCTCCAAATAGATCGAAAGAAGCTCCGAAACTTTCTCTGCAAATGTTGTCCATTTTATCTTGTCAAATATGTCCTTATCAGTGAGGTATTATTACATAATGCACAGCCTGAGATAATTGTCATTTTGTTCGGGCCATGCATACCATACAGGTGGGGGCCAGTTTTCAGATTCAGATCATTCTTCTGGACTCAGTGTGGATTGGCAATGGAACAAGAATGTTCTCCATGGAGCAACCTTATCTGAACCGGGATTTATATGCAGTAGGGTGTGGATCATCAACTATGTTTTCGTTTTCACTGCATAATTAGATAGTTAGATTCCAATTATCAGATGGCTGTGGTTGTTCCATGGGGAATCTACCTCCCATGATCCCACACCTGATGATTGATATGAAGCATTGAAAAATAGGCAGCCCACTTGTGGGAGAGGCTTGCCCAAGCAAACTATAGGTTCTCACGCTAAAACTCTCTTCTCGACAGCCTAAACTTTGTAATATTATTTTTACTGTCTTCATGTTATTGCGAAAGATCCTTTTTACAGAGAATTTTGGACAAATATAACATTCATCTTTTTCCTTTTTTTCTCTTTTCTTTTGATTTACAAGTGACTCAAACACACGCACCCATGTACACTTCACCATATGGGGGAACGTCCACAGGAGAAAATGTTCCCTTGTTCTAGTACTTCAGTGCATAATGTTCACATAATCTGAAAAGAGTGAAACCTTTTTCTTAAAATTACATTGAAAATCCTTTTTATTTATTCCATGATCATTCATTAGACTGTTGTCATCAGCAGCGTGTCATTTAATGCCTCCTTTCTCTGTGTTTTGTGCTACTTCAATGGCCTTTTTCCCATGTTACAGAATCTTTTAACTAATAAGTTGATCTTGTTCGCAGGAATGGTTTGTCAACGGACAGCAGTAAATTTTCTTTTGCAGAGATGTTGCCAGATGATGTTCAAGTATCTAGAGAGGAAAGAGCATTCAGATTTTGGATCAATAGTCTCGGAACTGCAACATATGTTAATAATTTGTTTGAGGATGTTAGAAATGGGTAAGCTTGGAAAATATCATGCATTAATGATCTTGTATCTTTATTGATTCTGCTAGGAGGCCTTACCTGATTCTTGATTGAAGGTAATGACATCCTCTATTTTCTTTAATATTTAGCCCAATCAATGATGGTACACTTGTGGCCCACAAGTGATGTGATATGGTGAGTCTCACCGTAGAATAGGTCATTCCACTTCAGTCGGATCCTAAATTCTATATCCATTTGATGGAAATTGACAAATACAACAAATCGCCAACCTGGGCCAAGTGATATGATTAGGATCATCCAATTGTGGTCATTTGGTTTATCTCCAATCTACCATTGGGTCCACTGTATGAACATTTTGGATTTTCTGAAAGGTTTTTTCTTCAGTTACAGTTAGCTGGACCTGTTCAGTTACTTACTCAAATGTTTTATATTTTCTGTTTCACTAAGTGTGATCTCATGTGTGTAGATGGGTTCTTCTGGAAGTGCTTGACAAAGTTTCCCCAAGATCAGTCAACTGGAAGCAGGCAACAAAGCCTCCCATCAAGATGCCATTTAGAAAAGTCGAAAACTGCAACCAAGTTGTAGGGATCGGAAAACAGTTGAAGTTCTCTCTAGTTAATGTGGCTGGGAATGATATCGTACAAGGAAATAAGAAGCTCATACTTGGTAACCATTCAGCCTACAAGTTTTAATGTACTGTCACTACAAAGTACACCATTTGGAAACCAATAGTTATTTAACAGAATAACTAACCATCAATTCTACTGTACATTTTTGGTGGCACAGACAGTAATTGGAACTCATTTCAGTGAGATTGTCTCCACCCCTAGTGGATAGGGTTTATACTGTATTGGTAATTATCTGGCGGTGGAAGAACACTATCAATCTTTGTGGTTACTAACTGTTGTGTTGTCTCAAGCAGTCAAACTCAAAACAAAATGGATCATAGTTTGCTACGAAACATTGAAATTTGAAACTGCTTGGAATTTGGATACGTCTTGTGAAGGCATATTTTATTACTGCCAATGGCGGACACAAGATTTTCGTTTGAAGGGTGTGGAGGGTGGACCCTAATAGGCAGTTTGGCCTTGGGGGTAAACCAAGGATTTTTATGTGGGTTTGAGGGTCGACCCACCATTTTTATTGGTTTTTTGGAAGTGGACCCAGAATTTTTATAGGGGTGTTCATAGGCCAGGCTGGGAAATATCCAGGCCCGGCCATACTTAGGGGTGTAACTGCACGCCCAGTTTGAGGCCAGCCCAGCCGTGCCATGTCGTGCCCAGGTCTGCTAGGGGTCGGCCCATGCGTGCCGTGCTGGCAATGCCCTAGATGCCCTAGGCCAGCCCACATGCCTCTCCTAGAATTTTTTTTTTTTTTAATTTGTTTATATAAATTGAAAGAGATTTATGGACTTTTAGGGTTCTCGACTTCAAAAAACAAAAAAGTTTTAAACTATTAAAACAAATGCACAAACATTGATGTTAATTTACAAATAAAAAACAAATCTTTAATTATTTTAAGTTTTGTATTTTATTTATATAAAGAAAATTAGACTTTTTATATATAAATGTCGTGTTGTGGCTTGCCTCGGCTCGGCCCGGCCAAGGCCCTGGGCCGTGCCGTGGCATGCCAGTGCCCAAGGCTCCTCCGCCCATCATGACCCATCCTTTGGGTCGTGCCAGTCCAGGCGGGGGCGTGACAGCCCATGGCCAGGGTTTGTTCGTGCTGGGCTATGTCGAGCCATAATTGGTTGGGCCTGCTTCAAAAAACTTGGCCCGGGCTGGCCCAACCCTACTTCAAAAAACTTGGCCCGGGCCTAGCTCTAGCCATAACTGGCTGGCTCAAGCCCAGCCCGAGATAACATTATAATAAAAGATTAGGCCACTTATAAATGCCAAAAGCCTTATCTCAACTGGTTTGGTTGGTTTCAAATCCTGCCTCCCTCTTTTTCTACAATTACTTTTATGGTCAGGTCAAGGGCCACTAGGCTTGGGCTCTCTACCGATCAATTCAAGCCCAGCCCATTTAACAAATAATCCAAGCCTGGCCTGAATAGTAAAATCTAAGATCCAAGCGTGGGCCAAAGTGGGCTGGGCCGGATTCGGGCTCAGTCTGGCCCCGTCCATGAACGCCCCTAAAATTTATATAGGTTTCGGAAGCGCACTGCGATTTGATGGGTGCAACCTCACCCAGATGCCTGTACTTGGGTCCGCCTTTGCTTACTGCCATATCACTGTGTCTTGCTTGCATTTTTTGCCTTTAATTGTTTTAGTTTGTCTAGGTCAAGTCTTCTTCTATGCTTACCCACTCATATCTTCCCAGAAATTGACGTTGTTGGTTTTATTTGCTCTATGAACTACCTTCATTGGGATGCTCTGTAGCTTACCTATGGCAGTTGATGAGGTTTAACATACTTCAACTCCTGAAAAACTTGAGATTCTCTCATGGAAAAGAGATAACTGATGCTGACATCCTACATTGGGCAAATGCAAAAGTGAAGAGTGTTGGCAGAAAAACTCAAATGGAGAGTTTCAAGGTATGGCCTTCATTCTTTCATTACATGATAGATTGTTAATTTCAATGATTCTGAGCTTCCTGCCACTCTTATGTTCAGGACAAGAACCTATCAAATGGGGTTGTTTTTCCTTGAGCTTCTTAGTGCTGTAGAGCCAAGGGTTGTCAATTGGAATCTTGTTACCAAGGGTTCCACTGGTACTTTCTCTTTTCTTCTTCTTTCTTTTATTCTTGGGTGCTTGTTTTTGTTTTGCTGGTGATAGAAAAGAATCGTGCCAGCCAAATGAAGCTATAAAAGTGCCTGTTCATGTGGCAAATGAATCTTCAGCTCAGGCCTGTTGCATATTGGTATTGAGCCTACCAGATCAATAGGTGAGCTTTGGATGAAGGGTGTACCAAAAATTTTCCCCATTTGGCATTTCTAGCTAGACTAGAGATGGCAAGAGATGTGCATTTACCCGAACCTGACCGGTAAAAATAGGGTATGGATACTTTGCACTCATTTGATATTAGCAATATGGTTTTGGTCTACTGTATCAGATCTTGAATTATTCAGGTCAGGTTCTGGTCGCATGTAGTCCTAAACTGGCCCTGAAATAGAGTTATGAACCCGTGGACTCAGACCAAGACCCAAAATGGTGATTTGTGTGATATGTATATAGGCATGCATATATATTATTTGTAGAGCAAGGCTCTCCTAAGCTCAAGCTTAGGATAAGGTAAGTTCAAGTGTGTGGTGGGGCCCACTTGGGGACCCACATGGCGATGGGGATGAGGGGGATTTTAAGGACTCCCTGGGATCTTCCTCTTTGCAAAAAATCAGCCCCAACCATAATTTCTATCATCTCCATATGGGCCCAAAAGTTTAATGATCAACAGTACATTTGGATCGATACATAGTCGATCCAACGGTCCAGTAAATTCGGATCTAACCGAAAGTTGGTGGACATATGCAATTTAGGAGGGTCATGTGTTTAGTCCATTTGCATGGACTAAAGGGGGGCCCCACAAGTATGAGCTTATGAAATTTTATTTTAAGCTTGAGCTTAGAAGAGCCTTGCTTTTATTTGTATATAATCATTATACATACAAATAATATATATTATTTATTATATTTCTCTCTCTCTCTCTCTCTCTCTCTCTCTCTCTCTCTCTCTCTCTCTCTCTCTCTCTCTCTCTCTCTCTCTCTCAATATAATGAGACCTAGACCTAAACCCAAACCCGATGACTTCATTTGTCCAGGTATGTCATAAGATTGGGGACCAACTTGGGCCTGGACCCTAGATCTGGATCTGCTGACATATATACTTTTGGGTATGGATTGTTGGTGCCTCCATTTCTATCCCTATTGTTAGCCATTTGGTCTAAGGCGATGAAATCGATTGTTCTTATGATTGTGTTAGATCAGTTGGCTAGAAATGTCTTTTGGGACTAATTGTTTGTAAACCTTGCAAGCCACATATATATTTGGTAGGGGTAGTGGTCCCAACCAATATGCCATGTGTCTCAACTCTCAACTAAAATTTCATTCTTCATATGAGGAACAACTTTCATCCGATTACGATTTTCGAATAGAAGAATTATAAATCGTTTTGCTCTTGTCAAGTGATTGTTGCTTTTCTTCTTATGCTTGATTGGAGTTATTTATAATAATATTCAAACCTCAATTTGTACATTCGTAGCCCTTGTTTCGGAGTCCTAGACCATTGGTATGATGGGCCTTAAGCGTCTGTAAAACTTGTCCTAAAAATATGCCCCTGTTTGATCAATCTTAAATATTCAATGTGCCCTGCAAGTAGACAGGGCTGGTTTCTTTGCAGTGGGCCGTTTCATAGGGAAGAAGAGGGCTAGACAGAGATGACAGGTGAAGAATGAAGTTCCAAGGGTGATGACCATCCAATTTTCCCCACATATGCAGGGATTCATTTCATGGTAGAAGGATGGAGAATCATTTCCTGTCAATAAGTGCAAAATTGGTCGCCTGTACATCTCCACCCGGCCTTCTACCCCTTTGATTAAAGCTCCTTCCCTGTGAATTTACTAGCAAAATACCAAAAGTCCTCTTGTAAATGGTACCCATTCAACAGATTAAAGGTTAAAAAATTTTGTGTCTATGACCACCAAATCTGGGTAATTTTGGGGCATGACCTGATGTCAGCATTTTACATTTGGATCACCTCATGTATAGACTAAAGCATTATTGTGTCAAGTATCATATAACTTGAGACAAGCCAACATCACAATTGGAAGCTACTCTTTGGTGCAGCCAAGAGGTTGTGGAGTGAAAAGTACCATTTAAAAAACAGGATCATATAACTGAAATATTTGTTTCTGGTGCAAATAGTGTTCTTAGAATTTACAAGAATTTAAGAGGAATGAACCAAAATCCATCCATTCTAGCTGAGTAACTGATTTTGAATGTATAATTGCCTGTTGTAACCATTGTAAGTTCATTCAAAATGCAGATGAGGACAAAAGGTTGAATGCTACATACATAATCAGTGTTGCACGAAAGATTGGCTGTTCCATTTTCTTGTTGCCTGAGGACATCATGGAGGTAATAAAATGGTTTAAGTATTAAAAAAAGTCTATACTCATCCCCATGTATAGAGACAGCACATGAATGGTGAACCGCACAAGGTGTCAATTTAAGAAACATGCATATAAGTTTGTGATACATTCGAAGAAAGTTCCCAATATCCAAAGTACTAAGAGAAAATGTTCCAGCTTCCAAAAAGATGACCAAATACTTGAAGGCTTTGGGAAGTCTGTAATAAGCAAATCCTGTCTTTCAAGTCCTTGGGTTTTCACTAATGTTAATTTTTAGGTTGGCTAAACTAGTTTCAATTTCTATTTTCTCGAACATGAGCACTGATATGAGAAATTATGGAAGCATCTTCGTTTCTTTTCTGATGTAGAATATTAGATGTAGCTTTTCTTTCCCTGAGCACTACTATATTATGCAGAATTGATAGAAATGGTGTTGATTCATTTTACCAGTAATGATAAGGGCAGTGCTCCTAACACATCTCTTGTCATGTGCTTACTGCTGTCTTATTGGTGGCATGCATGATACAAATGATCAATTACTGCTATGGTCCTCACTTAAATGCGAGCGAGGAGGAGACAATATCAACATGATTTGTACTCCCTTTTTTTTTTTTTTCATATGGGGACTATCATCAACATGACTCTGTTGCAATTCGTGATAAGATTGTTATGCTTTGTTTATATACTGCCTAACTCCCATGTTTATATACTTCTTTTTTGGCAGGTAAACCAGAAGATGATTCTTACTTTAACAGCTAGCATAATGTATTGGAGCTTGCAGCAACCAGCGGAAGGAGAGTCAGAAGCATCCCCTCAAGCTGCCACTTCTCAATCTCAATCACCATCCACAGATGGTGAGGATGGAAGAATCACTGGTGGCTTTTCAAACATGACCATGGATGATGCTGCTTCAGAAACCTCCTCCCCACATGTTGAAAATGGAGACGCTCCCACGCAAGAATGACCCTGTATGTAAACCCATCAACCCTTTCTTTTTTTTTCCCCCCGAAGAACATAACAGAATAGAAAATTCACTAAAGCTGCACCAATTCCAAAATATTTGGTAGCCTTTCCTGCAGGCTCACCATTGTAAGAAGCAAAATGTCTTATGGTGGGCAATGGCAATATTATTGTGGGACACCTGTTGTATCATAATGGAAGTCTTGTGATGCACAGTGAACTACCTTTTCTTGTTTGTGTTTGTTTTGGAGAGATGTATGTAGGCTTCAACAAATATGTATGTGGTTAGATATCTTCTAGTTTAAAGTGCTTTCTTTGGACAATCTTTTTTGCACTGATGAATAATCAAATGAAAAGGGCTCTCATGATATACTTTGCTTTTGATGGTGTCATGTACATTGATGTATTCTTGCTTTGGACTTTTTGGAGGATTTTAGATAGAGCATCTTTTGTACCGTTTCATTCAATTGACTGGCAAATTCCACCTGACTCTTAACTTTCGCCTTTCTCGAATTGGTCTTTTAACTTCTCAGTTTTATTCTTTGGTCTTTTACAGGGAGATACAGGTAAATTGTTCATGATTTTTTGGCTTTTTTTTTTTTTTAATAATTTCTCTTCTTCTTTTTGTTAATAGATGAATTAGTTCAAATTGCACGATACATAAACGGCATTCAGATATTCACGTGCAAGCAAGATTCATTTCCAAGCATAGCTCAATTGCTTTTAATAGCGCATGAAAATTACAACTTGCCTGTGGGTCTCACCTAAAAATATGACAATCACGACTTGCAAAACTGAAATGAACCATTAAAAGGCCTCCATAACTGAAATGAATGGACAACGGCCCCTTACCCGAGTGGTAAGGAGCCGTGGTCGTCACGTGGCTACCAAGGGTTTGAACCTTGGGTACACCGTCCCTTCCCGCATGTGTAGGCTCCCTTCCCGTGTATGTGGGCTCTTTTTTCACATGAGTAGACTATCTTTTCATGTGTGTAGGCTCTCTCTTGGGTCGGGATAAAAATAAAATGAAATGAATGTAAATCTTTATCACTGTGGGACCTGTTTGCGACCTTGCAGCCTATATAAGTTTTGTTCCATGCCTAATCAAAAGAGGGTCGCATTAGTAGACTATGCAGATTTTTTTTTTTAGAGGTGTTCACCTTTAGCTTACCTCTAGATATGACCTTTCCTTTTATCAACATTCGTCCATTCGTACCCTCCTCTCAAAGAACCCATTCCCTCTATTCGTCCAAAGCACCCAAAGCTCCAAAAACTTGCTCAGATTTTCTTTTGTATTATCTCTCGTCTAATTTCTCTCTACGAAAAGAAAGAAAGCGCGATGAGATCATGGGAGATGGATAGTGGTATCAACAAGAGACATGCGACTCTAGATGGATTCCAAAAGTACATTCCTAATCAACTAAATCTTAAGTGTCCAAAGTGTGAATGGGTACTAAGTAGTATGGCAGGATGTCTTTCAGATGGTGTTTACATTTCTAATCAATTAAATCTTCAGTGTCCAAAGTGTGAATGGGTATTAAGTTGTTATGGCAGGATGTCTTTCAGATGGTGCATGCAATTTTCACAAAGGGAATCCGTGGCTCTCTCAATGTATTGTAAGGAATGCATGAGCTAGTGTAAAAGTAGTTGCGGTAAATTATCAATTTTAGTGTAAATTGATGCTGATCAAGGACAACAAAGAGCTGTCAAGGAAAAAGAATGAATTAGAAGGATATCAGCTCACATCTTGTCGCTATGTAACTTGTTAAAAAGAGTCACTTTTCTAATTCAAGTGTTACAATTTTCACTTTTTAAGTTAGTTTATTTGATATTGGATGTCTTGTACCTCATGTTTTTTTTTTTCTTTAATAACAATTTCTTCTTTCTTGCAACAAAAAGAAGAGAAAGTTAAAAACTGTTTATTGGGCACATATTGGTATATAGAGGGCCTAAGAATCACTCCAATTTGGACGAGTTTTAGTTGAAACTTAAATGACCCAAATGGTAGGCGGATTGACTCATCTTGGTTTGGTTTGGCCAAGTGGGTTTGGTTGTTGTAATATTATCCACTAGTTTAGCCTAATATAAAAGCATCAAAATGTGCTAATATTATGATCTTAAAAAGTCTTAATTTACTGATTAAATGATTGCTTGTGATTTTAAATGGTTTTGAGCAGACCAAGGGGGGCTTCTATCCTAGTGCGATTTGGGCTTTTTAGCAGTTGGTTTGACTCCTGATTGACAAGCTGTGTTGGGTCCCTTTTGAGCATCGGTGGGTCCCACTTCTTCCACCATCATCGGTGGTCAGTGGTCAAAGGAGTTTGGAAATACAGTGGTCTTACTAATTCTGCGATCAGTAATTAATAATAAAGATGCCGATGGTCAAAACTGTCCACACTGTGAGACAGCCCTAAACATTTTTTTTTCTCTGCTAATGGGTTTTGACCATTGACTTTGTTGCATGAAAAGATGTTCTGGTCCGGACCCGGCCCATGTATAGGGCCATTTGGGCAAGGTTTGAAATGGTTCCTGGTCACCCTACATGCGTCAAAGGAAGGCCACATATATACATATAATGCAATCAAGTGCACCTAAAATGTAGACGTACTGCACTTCCATCCAGTTTGCACACAAGTTTATCTATCCTGGAAAGGAAGAATGAAAATAAAATCAATATTTGAAAATGGAAGATGCTCCTATAAGAGATATCTCTGACCTTACATGAGATATAGAGGGTGGGGGCCCTCACACTTAAGTTGTTGGTATTGAATGTTGATGTGAGAACCCCCACTTAATCTCTCATTTAAGGTGAAAGATATCTCTCATAAGAGCATCTCCGTTTAAAAATACCGCAACAATATAACGTCTTTACCTTCAATGGTATTTCTCAATGACATTGTTTGGTATTTTTTTCCAAATATCAGCCCAACTAAAGATTTAAGAGAAAATTGAAGTAAAAAATGTAATGAATTTTTTGAAAAGCATTTTATATTTTATATATTATTTTTTATTATTTAAAACTAATGCATTTCCACAGAAATATCCCAATAATATCTTTAAAAAATCGGAATTTCAAAATATCCTAACATTTTCTAGAGACAATATATTTTCTCAAGATTGAATGCTTGTGAAGACAGTTGGTGTCTAGGTCCCACCCACCAATTGAATGATTTAAACACTAAAGTGAAAAGCCCAAATTAATCCTATATATACCTATCAAGCGCATTGGAATTTGGAGAGTCCAAATCATTTTTATTGGGTCTTCAATCTGGGTCAGAATCAGAACTTGGCGTGATGAGCCATTGATGACCAAGTCAGACACTGACAAGAATCTAAATAGAATAAACCATGGAATTTTTCTAAGAGAACCTTCTATACCGTGTGGTTTGCTTCATATGTAGTGAGTTTTGAGAACCTGAAAAACTTGTTGGTCGGTTAACAGAAGAATATGAGAAAAAAACAAAGAAACAAGGTGCCGTCCCATTAAAAGTCTATCATAGCTTAAAAACCAAGCTAATAGTGCAAAACGCTACATTCTCTATATATACATCTCTCATGGTTTTCAAACACATCTCAAACTCAATACTCTCCTTCTCTAATACCTATAAAATCAAAACCTTCCCATCTCCCTCCCTTCAAACCAATATCTTCTTCCTATCTTACACCTAAAACCTTAGCTTCCTCGCTTAATTTGTTTGTGGCTTAAGGAGAAAACAGTGAGATAGAATGAGTGTTGAGGTGCTAGACGGTGCCACCATCCGCGACTTCGTCGAAGATGAGCAGGCCTTCAATGGGTTTGTTGACGATCATTTCGCCACCCTTGATGTCGACCATGATGGGCTGCTTACCTATGGAGAGATGATGAAGGAGTTGATGAGCCTGAGGGTGTTAGAGACCCATTTTGGCATCGATGTGGTTGGGACGAATCCTGATGAGATCGCGCTCATCTACCGCTCTCTCTTCCTCCAATTCGATCATGACTGCAATGGGTGTGTAGACATCCAAGAGTTCAGAGCAGAGACAAAGAAGATGATGCTTGCTATGGCTAATGGGATGGGTTTCTTGCCTGTTCAAATGGTCTTGGAGGAAGATAGCGTCCTCAAGAAAGCTGTTGAAAGGGAGTCGGCCAAAGTCTCTGCATCAAATTAACTTCTGCTAGTAACAGTGAAAAGAGTCAAAAAAATATATTTTTTCTTTCTTTCTTTCTTTCTTTCTTTCTTCTTCTCTCTGTATAATAAAGTGCCTGTTTCAATTGTGACTTGATCGTCGGATTATCACCTTTTGTCCCTGGTTTACAGTTCAACTTATCCATATTTGAGTTTATGGTTTGTAATTCGAAATTCAACAGAGTGGGCACATGTAATTCTTTGAGGAATTTACGGCATAGAACCCTATAGGACCCTATACCACTTCAGAGGTGCCGTATTCACCATGGACACGAATAAGGCTCCCTGAGTGCGTTTTCGTATTTTTTTTTGTCATTTAGTGGTATGGTCGATATCGACCATATAACTGAAATGCATTTTTCTTTGTATGGTCGATATCGACCATATAACTGAAATGCATTTTTCCTTGTATGGTCGATATCGACCATATAACTGAAAGGCATTTTTCCCTGCATGGTCGATATCGACCATATCGCGAAATAACAAGAAAAAAGATGAAATGGGTTCTCTTCTTTGGTTGCTGGTGTTGTTCCATGGCCAGGTGGGTCTGTTCAAAATAAGAATCTATACTCAGGTGGGTCTGTTCCATGGCCAGGTGGGTCTGTTCAAAATAAGAATCTATACTCAGGTGGGTCTGTTCCAAATGTGGTTGAATGTGGATTTTCTCAACAAACTCATCAAGATATTAGTACTGAGATTACATACTCTGATAGGTTTGGTTCTGATTTTGATTTGAAAATGGCCCAAGTTGAGATTTCTAGGATTTCAGGAGAAACTCATCAAGAAAGTTGCAGAAAAACGTGTTGGGTTCAAATATATTTGATTTGAAACTTGTGGAGCAAGGATTCTCACATGAAATTGGTGTCCAAAACGGAACTGATTGTAAAGAGGAATCTTGAAAAATATGATATAGCCCTCAACAGTGGCGATGAGGAATATGAGTTTTCTCCTTTGATTACTGGTGCTGCTCCATGGCCAGGTGGGTCTATTCAAAATGAGAATCCATACCCAGGTAGGTATGTTTCAAATGGGGTTGAATGCGGATTTTCTCAACAAACTCATCAAGATATTAGTATTGAGATTACATACTCTGATGGGTTTGGTTCTGATTTTGATTTTAAAATGACCCAAGTTGGGATTTCTAAGATTTCAAGAGAAACTCATCAAGAAAGTTGCAGAAAAAACGTGTTGGGTTCAAATGGATTTGATTTGAAACTTGTGGAGCAAAGGTTCTCACATGAAATTGGTGCCCAAAACGGAAGTGATTGTAAAGAAGAATCTTGAAAAATATGATATAGCCCTCAGCAGTGGCAATGAAGAAGAAGGGGTCGTGAAAGGTTCCATCCCCTCTTCTCCCTCCTCCTCCTCCTCCCCTCCCCCTTCTCCTTCATAAAAAACCCAACTTTTATTTGAATTCCCGCATAATGGTCGATATCGACCATTCGCTAAACGACAAAAAAAATAATACAAAATCGTACTTTGAGGACCTTATCCATAAATACTTTGTTTCTAGGATTTGAAGAGTGGTATAGAGTCCTTAGGGGTCCTACGCCGTAAATTCCTCTAATTCTTTTTATGATTTAATTGAAGTAACCCACCTGCACAATTGTTTGTTGAACGTAAATTTCGACCCTCCTTCGGAAACGTACATAACATGATTAATATTGTAAATGCATAAGACTATGCCAATCATATATTCAATCTTAGAGTGGAACCAAATCTCATCTGTTGAGGCCGCGAACGTCCACCCTCGCTCTCAAGTGGTATCCACTCATCTACTCGTGAAATTGAGAATCTTGTACTTCCCTTTTTTAGGACCCAGCAGGTGAATTCCACGGCAATGTACTAGTGATTGATCATGAGCCTGGGCAAAGAGCATTATAAATGTAGGGATTGGCAAGAATTTAGTACTTGGGAGGCGAGTCTGCTATGGCGAGTCTGCTAATATCTGCGCTACTCCCAACATTTCCTGTAACCGACACCTAAATTAAATTCAGAGAAGGCTGAGGAAGAGAACCTACTCCTCTGGTCTCCTATTTCCATATGCTTTTAACAAACAAACTAAGCAAGCAGGCATTGGGCTGAATAACAGGGATGGAAGAGAAACTTAACAATAGGAGATCTAAACCAGATTTATCAGGCTCCCCCAGACTTATAAGAATTATTCTAGTCCAAAGAGTTGTAACACCCACGTTATAAAAAGTAAAAAAATAAATAAAAAACAATGGGAGATCTATTGATGTTAGTGTTGTTATGTTTGGGTTAGCGAGGGCTGTCAGAAGACAGTAATACAGCGTCAGCATAGAGGGATGCCCATAAATGGAATGTATTAACTTCTATTTTATTATATATATTATATCACATTTAAATTATTGGCATTAGATATGAATGTGAGGTCCCCACACAATCTCTCATTTAAGGTGAGAGATATCTCTCATAGGAGCATCTCTCATATATATATATATTAACTAGCAAAAAAATTTAAATAATTTATTATAAATTTATAAAAAATAAATTTTAAGGTACTTATAAAATTAAATAGACTTTCAAAAAAAATTATTTTAAATCACGAGAATCATTTGGTAGGCACCTTTCATTTTCAGATATTTTGTAAATTTTCTTTTTTTGATTTAGTGAGCTCACTTCTAATGTTAATTGTTGTACCATGATTCACATGAAAAGAGTTTTAAAAAACTATAAAGACTATGTATTTCATGTAGCTGATTGGCCCATGCTTCACATGGAAATACAAGAACCAAATGTGCATTTAAAATGATAAAATAGCAAACAAGCAGATCAAGTGGGGCCCATAGTGGTGTAGAGAAAATATTATTCAGGTCATTTCTTCTCTTTTACAAAGGGCAAATAAGCAGATCAAGTGGGGCCCATAGTGGTGTGGAGAAAATATTAAGTGATATGCATGGCATAATATTAATAATTACCCCTTTATTTGAATTTGATAGTAGCTTATTTTGCCTTAAATTTTCTAACTATAGCATTTTTTTATTATGTAGGAATTAGAAGGAGTTGAGCATCCTCGGGTTTAATTTGGAGAGGTTTAAAACTAAAAGCTCATTAAAGAACAGTTATGCACAAAAAGCATGTAGGCCGGTTAGAGGAGAGCTGGAATTTCAAATTAAAAGTCATGACATCAAGACTTGGCAAATTCAATTTTTATTTTGTAGATCGAAGTCGTTGGGGCCCACCTTTCTAATTGGAGCTCATCAAGGAGAGGATAGTGGTTGCTAAAAAATTTATAAGCTAGAAAGCAAGTAATCTCATGGATAGCAATAAGAATGCAATTGTTTAGCAAGTGAACGAGTTTTGAAGGAAATATGATTTTCATAATTGTAGCCATCCTATTCAAGCTTTACGATTTTGATCGTAACTTTTGACTCAAGACTCCGATTAAGGCAAGATTGGATGAACTGGAAAAAGGATTCAAAGGAGAAAAATATCATGTCTCACGAGAATCTCATAATTCCGACGTTTTTGGGGGTCAAAATAGGTTGTCAAATTGAGGGATGAGGAATATCAATGATTTTCCTTCATTTTCTTATTGTGTATTTTTCTTTTTGGAGCGAAACTCTCTCTTGCTCTAGGAAAAGTTATTTATTTAATCTTTGTTGGAAAGTAAAGGTGGAGATTGAGTGGTGTATTAGACAACTTGAAGGCTTTTATTAATGGAGATTCATTTCTTTGTTCTTGCTCGTTCCACACTGCTTGGCTAATTCGTGGATTAAAGTTGAGAAAGAAGCCAAAACCAATAAGACTGTTCTTTGTTAATTTTCTATATATTTTCCTCATTATGCTTAATGATTTAGTATGCTCTCATTCATGATTGATATTTAACTTCTTGTTTTGCAAGGTTATTTGAAATAACTTTTACTTTTTATGCTTGATCTTGACATATCATGTTCGAGTTAAATGGTTTTTTGCTTGATCTTGATAAATAGTGATTAGAGTTCAACATTTTAAGTGAAGGGGGTATTTGGTACTTGTTAGAGAATTTAATTTTTAAGAAAAAAGGTTTTAAAAGCTAAATCTTTCAATCCAAGGTAATTGCTTTCTCGTTGGATTGAGTTTTATGCGGATAAAGTTATAAAATAATTTTGAGATGAGTAAATCTGCTTTGATAGAATCTGATACCCTGATTTCTCTTTCTCTTATCAATTTGCTTTTATTTCCTTTGATAGAATTTTAGTTATTAATTTTCTTAATTAATTGTGTTTTCAAAATCCCTAGTGTGAAAATTGATTGAGGGTTTTTGAATCTTGTTTATACAAATATCTGTTGATTGACCCGTACTTGTCATTATTTAATTAATAGAAATTTGTGCGATTGCAGTTTCTTTCTTAATAAGAAAGAAACTCAAGTTCATTTTACTCGACAATTTAAAATTATGACTTATATATACTCTATACAATTATATAACTTTTCCTTTAACCAAAATAATCTAAAGAATTATGCACTTTTATATTTTATTTTTCTCAATTCGTAAATGGGGCGCTTTTAAGCTCATACTTAATAAATCTCACTATGTCACTGTAATTAAAATTAGATATATAAGATTGAGCATGCTTAAAATACTTGATAAAAATAAAAGAAAACCAAATTATTTGATATGTAGTTAAAATCTATATTAATTTCTTACTTCTTATAAACTTTTATAATTTTTATTACTTTTATCTTTTAACATTTAAAGATTGACATATAGGTGTGTCCCCTGGGATGAGTTCAACATATCCTACTCAGGACATACAGTTAAGACTCACTGACTCAGGAGGAGAGGTTTTAGGTGGGCCCCACTTGATCGGCTAGATAACGATCATCTAAAAAAGTTGCGTCTGACTCTGGGTTTCTTCTGATTAAATTGCGAAAGCCGAGATTCCTCGTTCTCTCTCGCTCGCTCGCCTGTTCGAGAGTTCGTGAGTGCGCCTTGTTCTTGCCTTTGAGGTTCCTCTCGTTTACCCATCTCTCTTCAAGTCTAGGTTTACTATCTATCTATCTATCTGTCTGTTTACGTATGTATTGTTTAAAACCTAGATTGCAATAAGTTAAACCCTAATTCGAAACGATTTGGAAGCGATAGAATGCGATATTGAAGAGCGCCATTTCTTTGGGTGGGGTTTTTTATTGAGGTTTTGATTTGGGATTTGGGTTTTATGGGGATTTCATGGAGCTTTTGAAAACTTCAAAGAAGAGAACTTTTTTTTGTTTTTTTGCCCAGAAGGACAGTGTTTTCGGATTCCGGCGTAAGAAACCATGTTATATTGAATCGAATGCATATGCAATTACCAAAACTCTAGGTTTGTTTTTTATGCAGCTAGTACCCAAAGAATTAGATTACTGGGTACCCCATCATGTGTATTGAATTTGAATACCTATGAATTTTTCTCCTACTTGGAATTCCATCGCAATCCTTCCTCAGTGCCTCATCTCAAGCCTCTCTTTGGTCATCTCTGTGGCTTCGCTCTTCCCTTTTCCAACATTGCTGGTAACACCTCTCTCTTCAACTTAAGCAGGAACCTCAAAGATCCATTCCGCTGCCTCTCTCGATTTTATAGTATCTTCTTTCCCATATATATGAAAGATATCTTATGAATGATATCTTCTTGTTTGAAATTGGAAACCCAAAACCACATGTTACGGCCAAATATATATGCCATTTTGATGGGGCTTTGAAGCGGTTAATGGATGGATTCTTTGAATATAATTTGGATAATGGAACAATAAGTTTCTACTGCAATGCGGAATGGAAAAAGGACAATATACAGGATGGGTATAAGAAGTTGCGACCCTTGGCTCTGAAACAATGGGATAGTGGACCAATCTTCCTTGTGTCTCTATGGTTGCATGAGTAGGAGTACATACAAGAGGTCAAGGGTTCAAAGATTGGTAACACCCTCATCTTTATAAAAAAAAAAAAAAGAAAAAAAAAAGAAAAGAAGGGATAGTGGCATACACCAATCCTGTAGAAAGCCACATGAATTCTGCTACGGTGCTCCAAACAATCATCAGTACTGAAGCAGTGCTCCCAAACTTTGGCTATTGATAGACCTTGCTGAAAGAATCTTCAACCACTTCATTGTAGCTTCTCTTATTGACAATGAGATCTTCCAGAAATTGGTGACCCAACTTTTCTTCCCCATTCATCCATGGAGTAGTAGTAGCTGAAAAACTAGCAAGGTGCGCTTGTTGACTGTTTTTCTTTTTCTTTTTGAATGGATCTTTGACTGTCACAACTTCATAAGAAAGCAAAGGGAATCCATGTTGCTGAAGTATCCTTTTTTAGAACATTGTCTGCAATGATAGTTTCCAAATCTTCCCACTTCACTCTTCTCCTGTTCTTGCGCTTCTCCTTCTAGAATTGTACTAGGTTACATACCCACTTCTTGACTCTGCTGCTGAGAATCTCTGACTGCTTTTGCTGCTTGGTCTCCTTTTTTATTTATTTTTTGGGAGCTCCTGCTACTGTTTGAGAGTTCCCTGTGACTGCTAGGATTTTCCTGTTACTGCTGCTGGTTCATCTCTTTCAGGAATTGTGGAGGGAGGCTCTTGTGCAGTCTAAGGGGTAAGTTGCCAATGTCGATATTTATGGAGATTAGCGAACATAGCAGAGGAGCTGATGGACCTGGTCTTCTCCTTACTGGCATCTTTCACCCATGTTGAGGAGTGCAGCAAATCTATTGGCAAAAGAGTCACGCATCAAGCATGGTCATTTGGCAATGACTTTCCCATGTAGCTAGGACAGTCTTGTCTAATCCTTTTGCACTTATGCTCTTTTTCCCACAATCTTCCCTCTTGTAGGGTCCCCACTGTTTTCGTCAACATTGTCTTTGTATAGTGTACAGCCCCTATGCTGACAAAGTTAACGTTTTCATTAAAAAATCCTTTGATGGTTGCTTAGATATTTGAATCATCATCGTAATCTAAATTTAATTCACAAGAAATAAATGCAGGTTTCCTTATGAAGGGATAATGAAGAAACTCCACAGTCCTCAAGAAGAATACTAGTCCCACAGATGCATCCCCTGAACAGTTTTGCTTCCCTTGGACTTGTAACCTCTTTTACTAATGCATATCAAGTGTTCATTATGCGAACCTTAAATTACACATATTATCTTCAATGGATCATCAACTTCACGTCAATGTATCCTTATCTCAACTGTTTAGGGTTGCCCTTTTGAGATCTGCAGTTTTGCTCGATCTTGCTTTAATTCTATATATTACTTATTGACCATTCCTATTTCTTTAATTTTCATGGGATTTATTTTTTATATATTTTTTTGGAAATTTGATATCCTCAACTTTGAATTGCTTTTTGGCCCAGCTCTTCCGTTTTGAAACTTGACTCCATCTCTACTGTTCAGTGGGGTTCAGCTGTTGCTATGAACCACCACCCCCCCTTTTTTTTTTGTCGTAAAACTGCCACGAACCCTCCACGAACCCTCGTTGATTAGATGATTGGCTAATGATTGCAAATCCACACCACTCTTTTGTATGATGTCTAATTGCTTTGGTGTATTTTTGGTTATTTATTAATTTTATTTAACATTTTAAAAATAATTTCTAATTTCATCCATATCTGTTTTAATGTTTGCTGCTTTTTCCCTAAAATTTTAGCACTACATGTGGGCTTTTTTTTGTTAGCTACATTGTTTCATAATTTAAATCCAAAATCTCAACTTTATTTTATTTAATAGTAACGTCTCTCTCTCTCTCTCTCTCTCTCTCTGTTCTTCGTGTGTGCCTCAGTAGGAACAATGGCATCTTCAGATGATGAGGGAGAGGCCGTACCGCAGTCAGTGACAAACTACTACTTTGTCGATGACAAGGACGAACCCATCTCTTTCTCCATTTTGCCTATTCAATGGGGTGAAAATGACAGCCCGGTTGCTTCAAATAGTCAGATATTTTTGCATGGGACAGCTGATAGTGGCTTGCAGAAGGTCTACAAACAGGTCACTGCATGGAAGCTGAATCTTTCAGACGAGCAGCCCGAGTTATCTGTTCTTTCTAAGGATCATAGTTGTATAAAACTTCTGAAACCTAGGAAAAGCTATGAGGATATAATCAGGTCAATCTTAATTACTGTCCATTGCCTCCAATTCGCAAAGAAGAATCCAGAATCTTCAGACAAAGTTCTTTGGGATCATCTGAGGAAAAATTTCAGGTTTACCACTCTCTTTCTCTGTGTGTGCATGCATGCTGTTGTCTCTCTCTCTCTATATATATATGTCGTCTTTCTCTTTTGTCTGTTTATGTTTATTTGAGCATGAATGCTGACTCTGCATGTCTTGCAGCTATGAGGTTAGACCGTCTGAGAATGATCTATTGGATCACCTGCCTTTAATTAGCTCCATAGTTAAGAGAGACAAAGAGCTAGAAAAATCCAAGGTTAGTCTACACTTCAAATAAGACATGGGTTTGGCAAATGCTATCTTTTATTTTTATAGTTATGTTTCAAATTATTTGTTGATATTGAAACCTTTTGAATTTGGTAATTCTATCTTGTTATTTATATAAAATTTTTGTCTGAAATTATTTTTTGATGTTGGAGGCTTATGAACTTGGCCAATACTTCTTTGCCTTCTTCCAGATGTTTCCACCCGATAAGAATTTTTTTAAACTGTTGAAATCTTATGGAAGAAGAGAAACTTTTCTTTCTTATTTCATACTGTTGTCTGTTGATGTCGATAGAGTTCCATCTTTTTACCTATTTTGATTGAACATAGAAAAAATACAGTTCTGTCAGACTCAAATTTCTTTTATGTGATATTCAATTTTCATTTCCAGGTATTATTAAATTTTGTAATGAATTAATACTTGATTTTTTGTGGTTGTAAATAATATGTGCAAGTTTTCACCTTTGTGTGGGAAATTTTAATCCTATTTCTATGATTTGAGTGGCTTCTTAAATCATGGAGAAGGCCATTCCTTATTTTTCCAATTCCTGTTGTTATCCTAGAAGACCAATGTCTGATGCTTCCAGAGCATAGAAATTTCAATTGTTTAAACGCAAAAGCAACTGGCTCATTCAAATTTGAAAGATCCCTCTCAAATTTGACTATTAAGTATTAACTATGCAAGTGAGGTTGTTGGGAGCACACAACTTCCTCATTTCTCTCCATAGTCTCCAAGATTTAAAAAAAGCTACACAATTTTCGGAACACTATTCAGGAAGTTAGAGAAAAAGAGGACTCCAGTTTTTCTTCCTTGAAATGACATCTAAACCTAATGAAGTCTTGAAGAGCATACTTTGTATTTCTCTCCATCAAGTCTCCAAACTTTTTGGAGATTGAGGAAGGCCAGCTTATTGCTTTGTTAGCTATGCTTGTTCAACCTTATATCCCTAAAGAGGGAGTTGATAGAAGAATTTGGACACTGACCCACGATGGCTCTTTCTCCGTGGCTTTCTTTCAAGCCTTGATGTTATCTTCAGATACTAGTCCCTCTTTTAGCCTATGGAATTATAAGGCTCCTCCAAGGGTGATAGCTTTTGGTTGGTTGGTTTGCCATAATGGTGTTCTTCCCATGAACAACCTATGAAAGAGGAGGAAAATTTTGTTTAACGCCTACCCTATGTGCTTGGCAGACGAGGAAAATGTGGACCATTTATTTGTAAATTGTTGATCGGTTAGAGGTGGCTCTGCTAGTTGTACCGTTTTCTGTCACAGCGACTGCCCTTTTTGATCTGTCAAAGGGATTCGGATTTCTATTATGTAGTACAGGAACGCAAGTGGGCTTGGGAGGGAAATGACGAAATGCCCCTCCTAACATGTCGCAGGAAAAGCACTGGTGCAATTGTTGACACGATTGCAAGTGTTCGGGGCACAGTTAGGGTTCCCACAGGAACATTCACACGATGAAGAGAGCTCTTCAACGATAAACCCACAAAAAAGGGAATTTCTATTAACTCAATCTCTGAGATTATTAATCTCGACAATGCCATATTTATAATAAAAGAAACTTAAGGGCTAAGAAATCGATCCTAATTAAATTAGGAAACCAAATAATAATCCTACCTAAATTAGAAATTAACCCTAATTACAGTATTTGCTAAACTTATACTAATACTAATTAAAAATCATAGAATTTCATGAGTGGGTCCCACATGTGGCCCACGAGTGTATCTCATGGAAATTGTGTGCTACTGCATCAACCGTGTTGCTGTTGCATCATTTTCCCCCGGTTGAAAAAAAAAAAATTCGACCTCGAACTCAACTCTTCTTTTTTTTTTAATATTGCTTTTGTAGATAGTGTGCACTTGAAGCGCGTCCTTGGTGAGACGAGAACTTGATCCTTTCTTTGGTGGTGCCGGCTTCATAGGATAGAGTGTTACTTTCTTTCCACCATGCATGAATGTGTAAGTGTTGTCAAGCATTCCTTTAGTACCATTCTTGTCATACATCAATGGACGACTCAACAAGATATCACAATTATCCATGGGTATCACATTACACCAAACTGTATCTGTATAATCGTTGCCAATAGAAAAGGTGACTGGACATGTATGCTGTACTTGTACTTCATCACATGTCATTAATCATCTAGCAAAATAGGGACGATGATGCTTCCGAACTTTCAACTGTAATCAATTCACAAGAGCTTCGGATATAATATTTTGACAACTGCCTCCATCAATGACTACAATGCATTCCTGACCTTGGACTGTTCCTTTTGAACGAAAAATATTATCTCGCAGCCATTTCTTCGCGGTGGCGGTAGTTGATGTAGCCGTTTGGATGACCATGAGAAGACTCAAGACCCTCATAGGGCATAATGTCCTCCACCTCCTCTCCGTGTCATTCTCTTTAGGAACAACTGGAGTATCGATCACATCACTTTCATTCTCAATGAGGTGGATGCGTTTGGGACATTTCCTTGCACCATACCCTTGTTGGTGACAATTAAAGCATGTGATCCTATTTTGACCTTCGGGCTTGGTGAAATCTTTCTCCGTCGACTCACTCGGTTTAGAACCAGCAAGTGGGGAATTCTTCTGCATAACCCATGTAGATGCATTAAGTTTTCTGGCTTGATGATTTGCAATCCCCTCCGCTTTGATAGCATGCTGAACAATCTCATCAACATTATCAAAATGCTTGAATGTGAGGATATCTTGTATGTCAAGTGTAAGCCCATTAAAGTATCTTTGAACTAATACATCCTCATTTTCATTCAAATCACCATGAGCCTGCATGGTCATAAAGACATAAACTCCTCTGAATACTCAACAACTTTCTTAGAACCTTGTTTCAAATATTGAAAACTTGAACGTAGATCTGTAGAGTAATTGACAGAAAGGAATTTTTGCTTCAATAGATTTTTTATCTTGGTCCATGTGTCAACGGGGTCAATTTGTTGGTTTCTTCTTTTCAGTTTCAACTCGGCTCACCATATTGCAAATATAATTACGAAATCGAGTTGCTACCAATGTAAGCTTATGACCATCCGTCATTGGCTTGCGTGCAAAAATATTTTCAACGCACACTAACCAATCCATGAATTCATCCGGCTTCAATTTCCCATCATATTCGGGAATCACAAGTTTAATACCCAAATCTCGATCAACATTTACTACGTGTGGATTTTTTTGATTCTGAATGTCTTCCATCATCTCGATGATTTTCCTCACGCTGATTAGTTTCCAAATTGGTTAATCGGGTTTCAATCCTTTCAAGAGTCTCTTGCATTTGAACTATCGTTGTGGATAGTTGATTAACAGTTACCGATAATGCCGCAACGGTTCCCCTCAAATCATTATCAATATTGGAGGATGACTCTACTTCTTCATGCTTCCTGGGAGGCATTTTTTTGTTTAATGCAATTTAAAATTTTTGATTGACCTGATGTGTAGATTTGCTTTACACGATCACGCTGGCGAAAACGGATCAAAAATCTGATGTTGAATGAATCTGGTATCGTGAAAAAAAGATCCGACCGTTGATCTTGGTCAAACTTGGGCCTTTATTCTCTGCTGATATTAGAAGTGCTGCTGGGTTGGATCTTCAACTGTGATTGGTCGGATCAGACCTGATCTTATCCGGAACTCAGGCCCAATTTGACTATAAGTTAGGCACGTGTAGAGTATGTGCCTCAGTCTTCGTGCTCTCAGAGAAGGAGAAGAAGGATTTCGAAACCCTTTTTGTTTCACTTGTTGATAGAGAGGATGGGTGATCCTGTCCTCAACGAGAGACAAGGGCGATGAAGAGAGGAGGGATAGCAGCAGCAGTTGGCGTCGGCGGTGTTTGGCGGCGACAACTCTAGGTGAAGATGGAAGAGGAGGTGATGACCAGCAACCAGCAACGAAGATGCGCTTGCTGTTGGACGATCGTGGTGCACGGTACACACTTCTTCCCCTATTCTCTCTCTTCTCTGTTCTTCTCCGTTCTTTCTGGGTTTTTTTTGGACGGTGGAGAAGATGGGGATTTTGGATTCGGAGATGGTGTTTTTGAAGAGGATGGATCTGGTTTTGGATTTGGGGTGGGTTTCGGCTAGGATGGGGGTTTCAATTGAGTGGGCTTGGAGTTCCAAGTTCGGGAAGTGGGATGGGTGAAGGTTGCAAGCGGGTTTTGGAGTTGGCAGTGCGCGCGGGATGGGTTTAGGTATGGATGGAAACAAGGAACGGAGGTGGGTTATGGGAGGAATACGGTAATGGCTGGGTTCTGCGGAAGGCTTGTTGGACGTATGGATACGGGGTAACACGCCGATCGAGAGATGGATCGTCTCTGATACCAATTGATACAATCGTTGACACGATTGCAAGTGCCAGGGCACAATTAGGGCTCCCACAGGAACAATCACACGATGAAGAGAGCTCTCCAACGATAAACCCACAAAAAGGGAATTTCTCTTAACTCAATCTCTAAGATTATTAATCTCTACAATGCCATAGTTATAATAAAAGAAACTTAAGGGCTAAGAAATCAATCCTAATCAAATTAGGAAACCAAATAATAATCCTACGTAAATTAGAAATTAACTTTAATTACAATCTTTGCTAAACTTAAACTAATACTAATTAAAAATCAGAGAATTTCATGGGTGGGTCCCACATGTGGCCCACGAGTGTATCTCACGGAAACTGTGTACTGTTGCATCAACCGTGTTGCTGCTGCATCAAGCACGCTTCGGGTTTCAGGTGGGCTTTATTGTTGGGGGCTGGTGTCATTTGAAAGTCGAACCCTCGAGGGAAGGTGGGACCCACTGTTGCATCACAATAAGGCCCGGATCTGGGATTTGTATTTTTTGATATCTGCGTGATGGACGGTTGACATTGATTTTAGTCTATGATAAATATTGACGTGAGAGAAGAACGTTTTGTATAGGTCAGAAAATGTTTTCATCAACAGCATAAAATATTCTATTAGTTGTATAGTGTGGACTCTGTGGAGTCTGGATCCTCTATTGCCTTTGTTGCATGGTGGCAATGAGTGAACCAATCATGGACGTCAGCCGTAAATGCTAGATTTTGAAATTTATCACATGCACACACATGTTCCCTCTTGTACTGTTAAGTTTCGCTTTTTATTCTATTTTGCCATAAAAAAAAGTCTCCAAACTTTTCAAGAAACTATCTTTCATGATACTATTGAGGAAGTTGGGTAAAAAAGGGTAAAAGATAACACTTGTCCGCTTTTCTTCCTTGAAGCAGATCCCAACCTTTGGGCCAAACTAATCCCTACGAGCCCATGGGGAGCTAGGTAATCCCCTGTGGCCCCAGTGTGGTAGCACAATTTCGAGCCCTCAACCTCAAGGAGCAAACTGTGGTCCTAGGCCAATTGAGCTACCCGTTGGAGTTCATGCTTCTTTAGAAGCACTTCCTCTCCCCTCTACGTTCTTTAGAAGAAAAATGACAAGAAGAAGAAGTGGTTGTTTTGTTCCTCTTTTCTTTATTGTTTATCTACTTTGCATTTTCTTCTTCTTTGAGTCTATTGTGTAAAAACATGGTACTTACCCACCCACCACAAAGACTATACACATGGAATTCACTAAGGCTTAATGGAGTAGATATATCATCTTGTACTGCCAATTGACACTACGTTGGGTTCAATAGAAAGGAATCCTAAGTTAGCCACACTTTAAGGTTGACTTTCTGCATGGTTCCCTTTTGCTAGATATGAACTTAATGTGGTTGGTAATAACACTTTAATTTTTGCTGAGGTCTTGCTTTGGTTACTATTTACTGTGCTTTTATCACTGTACTGCCTTTTTCCCAATGGATGCAATAGTAATTGAACCTCGGGTTCCATTTATAACTGCCAGTGCCTGTAACGTCCTTGTTGGCTCAACTCCTACATGTTCAGTACTTCATTGTGATGTTAACATTTTGATTGAGTGGAACTTATATTTAATATATTGTATTGAATGGTGTTACTTTTTTAACTTGACTTTCCATTGGAAAGACTCCCTTGTTGGTACGAATATAGATATCTTGTATAATTTGCTGTAATTGTAATGCATATGTGCCACCTGATCTGTACTTTTTATTCACTGACCATAATCTCTTGAACAGTTTCTACTTGCATTTATTGAGAAGCCCAAGAAGCGGAAAGTATTTGACGAGGTTAGTGCTACTATATTGGTCTGGTTATATGTAGCATCCATTTATATCTAGTGTTGCAAGTGGACTGACCGAGCTCAGCCTGCCTTAGTCTATTTCACTTTGGGCAGGACTTGAGTTTAGTTCCATGGGTTTGTTCAGGGTCCAAATATTTGGCTCATTAAGTAAATGGGATGGGTCTGAGTTTTTTTCCTTAAATTCTCCTTTGGTTGAGACTTGGCCCATTCTAACATATCTAACGCCAATGGACCTGGTCAATTAGAAGATGAGGCTTGGGATTTGCTTTCAGCCGTATCGGATGAATTTTGTGCCTCTACATATTTTGCCTGATGAGCTCCACCTGAAACATTTGCAATCCTATTTTGATGTAGCCACATAGAAAATCCCAATTGAATGGAAAACCCAAATTGCAACCCTAGACCCAATCAACAGTAACAAAGCAAGAAAACAAGGAGATAAAAGAGATTAATCACTGCTGTTGATGGATAATCTAATGTCGTCTTGAATCCCAAGGAGAGCTACTCGATCCTAATGGAGAAGAGAGGCCAAGTTTGTCTCTATACAACTTAAAGAGAAAGCTGAAACTGTCGAATCCAGTTAACAGTCGACTTCTACTGTTTATATACAGTTCACTAAAACACCACAAAGCCCTAATATCTCTTTCTAAATTACTTTTCTACTTTGATTAGTAGTGTTAATAATAGGTTTTTTTTTTATTATAACGAGTGTTAGTCATAGTTACTAGAGAAAAAAATTGATTAGAAGCAAAGAAATTTGCATAAAAGCTATATTCTGGCTATTCCTGCAGTCTTGTAGGAGATTGGATGTGGGGGGCCCACATAGCCCACTTATAGATGATGGGACTCCAATGATCTGAACCTTTTGGTGTTAATTTCAGGTTGATTAGGCTTGTAATGGTCCACCAAATCAGTCGTCCAAAGTCCAAACTGCTGCACGTGCTGCCCCTTTTCATGCTTCAGAATTTTCTAAAATTCACATATAAGCCCATTTTATTTCTGCTTTTGCTTAAAACAGTCCCTGTGGTTCTCGTTTAAGTTAGTATATGGACGGTTGGGCCCCAATTTCCGATTACTTCTTGTTGGGACCCTTATGGGTCTTCTTAAGATGTCCAAACTGCTCCATGGAAGCTTCAGCCATGGCAAAAAATGTGATCCAAGTCCAATTCTGCATCATATATATATATATAGATATTGTTGAATTTTTCATCGTATTTATGGCCTCTTTAAGGATTGTCAGTTTTTATATATTGGATTTTTCCCCTCTACTTTTCTTCTTTTTTAGCTAATGGTCATTTCCACAGGAGCTTCTAACTGGTTTAGACTCCAAAAAGTCTAAATTCATAGTTGATGATACTGAAGATGTTTATGAAGAAATAGAAGACGCTGATGCAGATGAATCTGATGAGGAGCCAGACTCCTTCGATTCTGTATGTGCCATTTGTGACAATGGCGGTGAACTTTTGTGGTATCTCTCGATCTATCCATCTATCGGCTTTCATTCCTCCTAGCATTATTTTGATTCTATGTTTTGTCTTGAAATTGACATTTAACACATGGATAGGATCATTCTCCTTTTTGGTGAACTTCTTTTGTAATTACGGATTAACCTTGATATTATTGATTATCTTATGATTCATTTATTGGAGCAATTCTTTTCCCAAAGTTGTTAATTGGGGGAAATGTGCTGGGGGTACTTGTATCCTGTAAGGTGATCCATTGACAATTTGGCATACTCCCTCTTTTAGCATTACCATGGTTTAAAATGGCGGCCGCTAAGGCATTATCGGCCGTAGTGGTTAAGGCTGCTACGCTATTTTGAAAATAGTGGCACTACAGTCTAAAACCTAATAGACCCAAGTAGTTTTAATTTATAACACTGTTTTTACTATTTTTCCTCCTCAATAGCCTTTCATATGGTTGTCTCTACTCTTGTATGGTTCAAAATCACTAAAAAAAACACTAGATTGGTTGCTACACAAGATTCAAGAATTTTTCAACACTTGGAAAATTTACACTGCTACGCTGCTACGTATTGCCGCAACTGCTACATATCGTTTTGGCCACTAACTGCTATGCCCACCGAAACCACTGTTTTAATCCTTTAGCATTACTGTATGCTATATATATATATTTGAAGTTTTGATTCTTTTCTTTATTTTATAGAAACTATTATTATTATTATTATTATTTATGTAGTAGGGGAATCTTTCTTATTATAAAGTAGGATCACCAATCACATGCAAATGGTTGTATCACAATGCTCAAAAAGAAAAAAGAAAAGAAAAGAAAAGGTTGTACACTGTCTTGTTTCCTTCGGAATGGTTGCCATCCCTCCTTCAAAGAAACATTCTGAAATGTTCTTTTTTGGATAGTTGTTGGCTTGTTGCATGGTTTTACCATACAACCATTGTATTTGACTATTTCTAATTAAGTAAATCTCTTAATGTTGACTGTGGCTGTACGTGCATGATTGCATTTCAAAGTTCAATATATTTGTGATGTTCGGTGTTCCACATGCTTCTTCCATGCAGACGCTAGAGACCCTTTTTTTTTGTTGCTATTGTTTCTATCATTGCATTCATAACTGCCAGAGCTAATTTTCTACGAAACTGTAAGTGATTTGAATTTGGGCGTGTTGACAGTCCCATCATTTGCAGTAGTCTGTACTTGTAAAGATGGTTTTGACTGTGATACAATCACACAAATGACATTGCTACTTCTATATTTTATCATGGATAGTGTCTTATAGAAGCATACATCTGAGAAAGATTACGCTAGTAAGTTGTCTGGTAGAAGGACCAAAAAAAAATCTCATGATTCCATATTTAGAGGAGTTTTGCCAAATTCCTACCTCGGATTTGTGGTTATGTTGGGCTAAATGGTGTGGTATTATCATTTATGACAAATTAGGATGTTAATAAGTCTTTTGTTTTGCGTGGCCACTTCCGGCCCATCATTCTTTGTGATGTCGTTCTTTGTTCTTCCCTTTTCTTGTTTGTTTATTTGTTTTTGTTTTTGTTGGAGTAGAAGTTACAAATCATAATCTGAAGACCTATATCTGCTTGAGGGATGCCTTTTCTAATGTCAACATGGTTCACTGAGTACTTTTTGTACCAGGCATTTGTTTATGGGGAATCATTTATATCTAAAGTAGATGTTTGCTAATATTGAAAATTGAAATGCATTGGCTCCATTTGATGGGAAGCATTAGTGATTTCCTTAGAAGTAGAGATACTGTGATGCAAGGCCAAAGAACTGTTGCAGCCAGGCCCATATCCTAGTGTGGGGCCCAAGAAAGTCTTAAGGTTTTTTATTTTTATTTCATAAGTTGTCATTATCTCTCTAATTCTGTTTACT
This sequence comes from Camphora micrantha, assembly GCA_003546025.1. Taxonomy (NCBI): domain Eukaryota; kingdom Viridiplantae; phylum Streptophyta; class Magnoliopsida; order Laurales; family Lauraceae; genus Camphora; species Camphora micrantha. Next base: position 624,086 of record QPKB01000001.1, on the reverse strand, counting down.
TTCCTTAATGACTTATAATGCTAGGCCTTGTGTATTCCTGTTTTCCTGTTTTGCTCGCCAGTACTAGTCCCTTGTACTGCTTCTTTCTTTAATAATGGTAACCATTCAAAAAAAAAAAAAAAAAAAAAGACTTATAATTGGGCTAGCTTTCTAATTTTGCTTTGATGCCAATTTGATGCAAACCCTAGGGTTAGGGTTTGAATCGGAAGTTAGAGGCACAAAAACAAGGTCTATGAAGAGACTTTCACACCAGAGGACAAACCTCAAAGATAAATTCCACACGAAGGAAAATATTTTCTTAATCTTCTCAACTATCTCTACAGTGCCCATTTAAATAGGAAAAGAAACCTACTCGAACTAGGAAACTCAAATCAACTAGGAAACAAAGCAAAATTAGAAAGCTAACCTAATTACAGCTCATTAAAGAAAGTAAACAAAATTAGAAAGCTAATGACAACTTATGTAATAAAAATGAGATCAGGCTTTCTTGGGCTCTGCATGTGGACCATGGGTCTGGCTGCAATGGTTCTTTGGCTTGGCCTCATTGTAGCTTTTAGACCAAGGTGTCGCACTTGGTGGGCCTTCTGTTATTATTCTTCCCTGAAAAATGAGATTTTTGAATTCCATGAAAACAAAAAAAGATTTTTGAAATTTTGAAAAAGATTGAAAGCCCGATATTTGGAACTTTGCTGCTCAGTGGGGAGAAACCTGTGAACTGCAAAAATGAGGCCCCACTGATGTGTTTGTGTGGGCTGTGCATAGTATTTTCCCCTCTTTCTTGTCTTGATAAAAGCATTCTATGAAATCCAGATTTCATTTGCCAAATTAACTATTGATTGCTCTTATAGGTATTTTAAAAGTCTAGATGGTTTGCACTTAGTTCTTTATTTGTAATTAATTTGTGTCTTGTGATACCAGCACCGCAGCGAACATGCAACCTTTTGAACTTTCTTTTTTTTGTTGAATAAGCTTTCTATGTTGATGCTTTCTTCCTTTTTTTAATTTAGTGTTACATACATTTTGTGTCATTTTAATACAGCTGTGAAGGGAAATGCTTAAGGTCTTTTCATGCAACTAAAGATGCTGGATCTGAATCTGAATGTGCTTCTCTTGGCATGTCTAAGGCTGAAGTCAAAGTATGTTCTATTTATTTTCATTCTCTGCTATGCTTTTTCATACTCAACAACATTCTTGATTTTACATGTCTCCCATTTTAGAGATATTTACCATGTCAATCTTGGTTGTGCACAGGCAATTCAGAACTTTCTGTGTGCTAATTGCCAACGTAAACGACATCAGTGTTTTGCTTGTGGGAAATTGGGTTCTTCTGATAAATCTACTGGTGCTGAGGTTTGATTAAACCTTGCAACCCATATATATATATATATTTCATTTTTCTTCAATTACACATTTTTTAATTTGATCGTTGTTCAGTAATATATTTTTGTGAAACATCATGACAATTCTGTTCATTAATTGCATTCGGTTTTGGTAACTAAAATATGTTGGTTTATAAAAAAATGTTTTACTTGATCATGGGAATCTTTTTGTTGGGCATGTTTAGGTTTGAAGTATGGTTGATATCTCTTGCAATTTATATTCTGACACTTAACGGTTATCATTGAAATTATATGATTCGTATTGCGTAATTATGTTGTAATGGCTCATTATCTTAATACCTAGGAGCATGGCCAATAGCAAATGGCAGTTAGCATGACTAATAGCAAATGGCTGTTTACTTTCATATAAAAATTATTAAAAAAAGCAAGGAAATTCTTTTACAAGGAACTAAGGATGCCATAATACTTGGGGGGTGTTGCTCAGTTTACTTGATACCCCAGCCCGACTAATTCTGGTCTTGAGTCTGTTCATTAGGTCTGCATACTGTACCACAGTGTGATAGATTCAAATTGGTACAGCGTTGGCAATGTGGAAACGAGTTAGTGGGGTGTTGCTCTAAGCGCCTATTCAATTACAAGTAAAAGTTATCATTAAAAAAAAAAAAAAAAAGAACAGAAAAGAAAAGAAAAAACTCAAGTTAAAAGATAACAGTTTCATGTTACTTTTGTATGGAGCCGATCTTATGCGTTGGAGTAACTAAAAGACGACATGGGATGTGTACTGAGATCTGTCTCCTAAGGTTGATGCACGAGGTAAAACAGAAGGATAAAAGTACAGAGTTACAAAGAAGGGAAGATCTGGTGATTGCCTCAATAAAAGAGAGTCAAGGAATTTTGTATGGGACGGTTTGTACGTGTACGTAAAGAATTATTGTACAAGGAACTAAGTCTTTTTAAGTACAATACTACAGGGAACTAAAGGGCAGACCAATTTACACAGTCGAGCCTATGAAGAATCCATGTTTGCCTGAGGGTCTCACATCATATGACATAAGCTTCAATGTGATATGTGGACCCTAACATTTTGGGCTTCTTTACTCACTATCGAACCATTGGGAAGACCAGTATCATTAATTTTCTCTGACCCATCTGAGTAAGCAGTAGAAATATTCCAGTTACGGCAACCAGTTATGTCTCAGCATGTCGCTTGGGTGTGTCGTCCATGCAATAAAGTTTATCATCATCTGTACTAGGTGGTGCACCATGAGCATTTCTTACATTATACATATTTACAATCACCATGTCCTTGGCCTCCATCAGCTTGACCCCCTTTTATCAATTGCACGTGTAAAGAGAAATATATCAGGAAGACTTGTGATTGGTTCAAGTAATGTCATTACTTGTAGATTTTTCTCATTTTTAAGTCTGAAGAAGTGCAAACATAGTTCCCAAAGGAGGATCTTGACTTACATTGTGCATGCACATTTTCATAAACTGCATTTAGAGACCATCAGTAGCTCAAAAACATTATTTGATCTAGCGCCTCTGTCTGCTCTTTAGCACAACATAAACACATGGGACTCTTGCCACATCCCATGAAGTCTAGCATAATAACTACCGAGGGACTGATCACCTTTCTTTAATTGTGCAATTTCTCTATTTAATTGATAGATCGGGCATTATTCTCCTTACTGCCTTTTGCAATGGATATTGAATCCCTCAACTCTTTGGCAGACTAACTAGCAATTAGATCTTCCATGGAGTTGATAATCCTAATTCATTACCAACATATTTTCTACTTCCTAATCACTTCAGTTTGGGTCATTTTATCTATATAACAAAGTTTCTGTCTCACCAATTGCCATTCTTGCAGAGTATGGCAATGGTTTCTAATTTTTCCCTTAAGTTCTTTTTAGTTTTTACTGTAATTCAGTTGTTTGAATTAACAACCCTGGAAACATGAGTTCTAATGGAACCATCTCCCCTGACTACAAATCCATATGGAAAGATGTGAATATCACACCCTTCTAAAAATGAGAAGAAAGGATCTCCAAAAACAAACACAAAACTTAAGGAATGATCACCCACATACAATTGTATGAGATTGAAGCAATTAAATTTGTTTTGGAGACTTCTTTTTTTTTCCATTGAAACTCAATACACATGATATAACAATCAATAAACTATGGACCTCATGAAGAAGGCCTCAACTTGCCCCAACCAAATCTCGTACTGTTCTTATAACCCTTAGCGTGCTAACACCAGCACATACAAGGATGACATCAGCTTTGGGTTCTGTATGTTCACTTGTACAGCTACAAAATCATCATTGCCGTTCTCTTCAGCCATGTAGGTTCTGATACTGAGTTGGAGACTTGAAATCAAAGAATATTTAAGAAGAAATAGGAAAGAAGAAACAATTATAAAGTAGAGTGAAAAAGTAGTAAAAGTAGAAAGAAGATAAGTTTGGAGAAAGAACTAGGGATGGTCATTCAGTTCTGAAGGGAGAAAGAAGATAACTTTTGCTTATTGGCAAAAAAACCCTTTTAGTTTCCTGAAAATGCAAAAGAGCCCCTGCAGTCCTATAAATCACAACCCAGTCTATGAACAGCAAAGAGAAGTTATAAAGTAAACCCTTTATGAGCGTCTGACAGGGGAAACACCCTGCTTGACCAACGGTAATCTAATGAAACTGCAGAACTGAAGCCACAGTAGTAGCACGTTTTGGTGGGTGCCCATGCAAATCCCAAGAGTTCTTCACCATATGATTGTGACAGCTAAACTGGGTACAATGGGATCTTGCCCCTTCCTCTACCATGAGCTCCCCTAGAATGACCATCTACACCTCTTTCCCTGTCCCTGCCTGCTTTAGCAGTCTCTGTTTAGGTTTCTAATTCTTTTGTGGAATTGACAACATAAACGATCTTCACCTTTTGTTCCAAAGAAAGAGTTGACATTGGTCAATGAAGGATGAATAGTACTTTTGAATGCTAAGAGTTCAAAAACCTGGTTGAAACTGTTGAGGAGATTAAATATTTGATCAGCTTCTGTTCACTATCTTTGTTTCTTTGCATAGTCTTTAATTTAACAGTTTATGCTGCCTGTCTACATATACCTTTCCCTGCCTGCCTTAAGCTACTCATAGATTCTTGCCGCATTATTCTTGTGGGACTACAACTCGTACACTATGTTCATATTTCCTTGGCTGTTGACTAGCACATACAGTATTCACTGTTTCATGTAGTCAATAACCAAGGCATAACTAACACATATTGGCCTACTTTGGGCCATCTTTCCTGGGTTCTTTTTCGCTTTCATCTACATATCCCAATTTAAATTATCCTCCAAGGAACATACTAACTGTTGTTGACCATGGGAAGAAATTTGTCATGTCCAACAGTATCTTGGTGATTTTTAGATTGGGATTCTAATTGTTAGCATTCACCCTTGCTCATGTCAGAAATATCTGACAGCATGACCAAGGAAGGTTTAGCCATCACTAGGAAATTTGAATGATGATCTAAACAAAAAACAATATCCAAAAGGAAACAGAGTATTAGTGCATCACACTTTGTTGCCTCAAGACATCAGCAACTCAGCTTCATATGCTGATTGGGGACTGCTCTTCCAACAACGTTATTTACTGACACTTGTGATAGAGATTCTTCACATAGCCAAAGAACTGTCTGATGATGATTGAAAGTACTTATCCTAAGATTATAAGAATTAGACGTGTTCGCCTTTCCCTTCAACAGATCTGGCCGGCCGCCAAGTCCTCTAATCTAGGCCAAGAAGCCTAGCTGACTTTCTGTCACAGGGCTTAGAAACCTGGTGAGCCTCATGATCAAGCCTAGAGGCTGGATTTGATCTCTTGCTATGGCCTTTAAGGCCTGACGAGTTGACTGGGAAAGCTCTAGAGTTGAGGTGATCCTGGCAAAAGGCATATGAGGTCCGGGGAATGGCCTGGAAGGGCTGTATGCCTCTAGGGACACCTAGGTGGTTTCTGTGTTCTAATGGTCAGATGTGTGGCAGAGGAATGAAGAGAGAGGGGAGAAAATGAAGTCAAAGATACAAAGAAAGGGAAGTGAGTATTTATGTTTCATGTACTGGAGGAAGAGGAACCTCCATGGTCTGATTCCATGAAGCAAAGCAAGAGTCATGGAAAACCTTTCTCAAAAAGTGTGAAAGTAGTGTATTTTTTTTACTCCCCAGTCCTCACTTATTATGTATATTACTAGAAGCACCCTAACGAACATGATAAAAACACACACACACACAAAAAAAAAGAAAAGAAAAAAGGCAAAGAGATAGGAATTCCAGGAATTCCAATAGGTCATTTGAGACTTTTTAGGCAGCTGGAACTTGCAACTTTAATTTCAAATGCTAGGGGACAAGAAGCCATCACATCATGTCCAAAAAACCCAACATCCCAAAATCTCGTCAGGAATTCTCCTAAAGAAACAGGCCTTTTATGCCAAACTTCATTTTGATTATTTTTTTATTTGGTTTAAAACATTTAACGAATTTGTTTGTTTATTTAAAATTTCAGGTCTTTCCTTGTGTTTCTGCAACTTGTGGCTATTTTTATCATCCGGAGTGTGTTGCAAAATTACTTCATCCAGGAAATGAAGCAGATGCTGAAGAGGATCAGAAAAAGATTGCTGCTGGAGAGTCATTTACTTGCCCTGTCCACAAATGCCTTGTGTGTAAAAAAGGAGAAAATAAGGAGGTCGAGGACTTGCAATTTGCAATTTGTAGGCGCTGTCCAAAAGCGTACCACCGGAAATGCATGCCTAGGTGCTTCTATTTTTGTTTATAGAATTTCTGGTGTGGAGGTTTGCTCATCCTACTTGTGTCTCTACACATCGCCACACTGTGCCGCACCCTAGTGGTGCCTCTGGCAACCCAACAGTTCATATGTTAGGTCTGGCATTGTGGACAAACTAGCCTAGCCTAGGACGGCATTTCATCTTATCTGCTGCATAGTATTCTGGAGTGCTCTTTCAACTTCCAATTTTCATTCATGTATTGTTCACCTGATGAATTTCCGACACAATTTTTTTGGCTGGTCATCTGCATAGCATTGCCTACTGATTTACCCGTTAAAACATGCACACGTGGCTATGTGTAGGGTCCCACACCCAGTATCTAACTGATCTCACGTTCTTGGAGAATAATTGTTTGTCTGGATTCCTAATGTTAAATTTGGTTTAATCAGGAAAATCGCGTTTGAAGATATAGAGGAAGAAGACATTATACAAAGGGCTTGGGATGACCTAATTCCGAATCGTATTTTGATCTACTGCCTGTAAACATAATATTCTTTTGGTATTATCCTTGCTAATTTAATGTCTGCCGACAGTTCATATATTATTTATTAGTAATTTATTTTGACCAGGAAGCATACAATTGATGAAGACCTTGGGACACCAAAAAGAAACCATATAATATTTCCTGACATTGTGGAAAAGAAAAAGGTGCGCCCTTTAGTGAAGAAGACGGCAAAAAGGAAAGATCTAGTTTCTGAAGACTCCTTAAATGAGAAGATTGCCACAATGAAACTAAAAAGGAGAAGTGAGAAGAAGGATGTAGAAGAGCATGATTCCAAAAAAATGACTGACAAATCACCTAGTGCACCTGGTGAACTGTCCAAGAAATCGAAAGAAACTATTGCTTCCAGAAAACCTTTGATGGCTGACCGTGTCTCACTTAAAGTGGAGAAGTCAGTTACTCCAGAGGATAGTAAAGCATCTGTAAAAATGGAGAAGTCCACAACTTCACTGCCTAATAAGGGTTCAGCTTCTGTGAAGTCTAAACCAAAGGACCTGCCAAGCGGTAAACATGAAAAGACCATGCCACCTACTTCTTTCATGAAGTCAAATACTTCACTACCTGCTATTGACAGTGAAACAGAAAAGAGGTGAGATGATTCCTGTACTTTGTGATTTAGGATGATGCAATGGACATCAAAACTCCATGCTCCATGGAATGTAAATGTGGACAATTACTTGGTGATCTTCCAGGCTATTCATCTGATAGGCTCCACTTTGGATGCCCAGTGCCCCAATTTCTTTTATATAGAATGATTATCATCTTTAAGCCTACAAATTGGTTTCTACCAAAACAAAAACAAAAAAAGAATACAATTAGGTGCTTAACGGATAAGTGCGGAAATTTCATCCTATCTGGATGCGTTTGAGGCATAGTTCATCCAGTTGGGGCCCAAATCATTGATTTGGATGACTGAACTATGGTTCCATTTGTGCAGAATGGGTGTATTAGGAACCATTCACTCTCTGATGCATCACACATATATCCTCCCTAAAGGAAACTTAATTTATGTGTTCTGAGTTCTCAAAAGTCATATATATGTTAAATCTTGTTTATACAGGATAATGGCAATTGTGAAAAGATCCTCATCTTCGTTGACACTGGAAGATGTCATGAAAAAGCATAAGGTGCCATCAACACATTCATACTCGTCCAGACATGTGGACAGGACCATCACACAAGGAAAGGTGGAGGGCTCTGTTGAGGTATAATATTCATCAAAGCATTAAATCAAATTGGTGCTTGTTTCCCCTGTTTTAGAACTTCTAAGGCGTCTTTTAGGTTGTAGGCTATTCTGAATTGCAATTTCCAGAGAAGGAAAGGTTTGGTTCGATGAAGTGTACAATCATGGATGTCCATACTCAAGAAACTCATGGCATGCTTGGATTGTAACAAGTTTGAACCTCAGACATGGAATTTGGGTTGTCCTGGAACCTAAGAATTTCAGAATAGTTCGTGTTTGAATAGATGCATGAAGCTCTGCTAGGAGGTTTCAGTATGTTTTCAAATTTAAAGGCTATGCTGATGCCTTGAAAAAGGTGGACGTTTATTCGATATGTACATCTCAGCATTTTGTTTTAAAATTCAAAACATAGCTGATATTTCCAAACCTTTTCAGCCTGTACAGGTGGTTCCAATCTCTAGCTGGAACAGGGCCGGTCCAGTTCCTGTCTGTTTCACCTTGTTTTGGCCAGATGGCTGAACTGACAATCCCTTTTTTTTTTTTTTTTTTCTTTCTCCACATTTCATCCTGCACCAAAGACTGACATGATAGGCATTTAATAGGCTATTAATGTCCCAATTGAATGGGAGGGCATAATACTATATATGTATGAAAATGCTGTAATCATTTATATATGTGCTCTGTTGTTTTTTGTTAGTTGATCTTTTTATTTAGTCTCTGAGTTAAATACATGATGACATTGACATATTTGACACTAGAAGTAGCTATTTGCAGTGGAGTATATGTTATATGATATGAATATACTTTTTAAGGTCTGTGTTAGCTTTCTACTGCTATACCCTTTTTCCCCTTAATTTGTTCTAATTTTTTTTCCATCGTGTCTGTTCTGGAACGGAGTGCCTAAATGGTTGAAGTGCTAGAATGATCCATTTCAACACCAAACTGGAATGACAACTGGAAAGGAACTGACACCTATGTAATCGATGGATAAATTCAAAAGAGAGCACACATGTATTACTTGGCTTGAATGCCTGTTCATTTAGAACACGTACTATTTCGCATTCAACAGATAGTGTTTTTGGTCTTGGGAGAACTAAAACCCTTTCCCACAACCTTTATACCTTACTGAGTGTAGAAAATAAAGACTTTGACAAAGAGAAATGTAGACTGGTAATATAGAATGATGTTAATGTCTTTTTCTTGCATTAATTTAGCTTTTTACTATATCTTGTCATTAAAAAAATAAAATTGCATGTCTTCAAGAAGGGCAGCTAAAATGCCGGAAGATTCCTTGTCAGAGCCAGACCGATGTAGCCTCTGTGATTAAATGAATACTTGATTTTAGTTATTTCTGGAAAGGCTGAACAATTCTGAAAGTCTAAAAGAAGTTCCTTCTAAGATTCCACTAGTCCACTGTCAGTCAGAGGGCATAAGTCTAACAGTAGGGATTCTTTTATTCTAGGATTTCAATTTACAATGTTTCCACAGTCTTAGAATAGTTGTTATTCATTTCAGAAATCCACATATGTAAGCGGGTCATTAACTTTATTTTTTGTCTCACTAATTTGTCATGTTGCACATTGTATAATTTCTTTGGTGACAAGAAAAGGTGAGCAACTTTTATTTTTTTCGTAGAGCTCATGTATTCGGACTTTGCTTGAGAATTTCTAGTCAAGTAAATTTTGAAGCTTAGAAGCCTCTAGCTTCCTCTCCATTATTGTCTTAGTTGCTTTTTTGTATTTGCAGGCCGTTCGAACAGCGTTACAGAAGTTAGAAGAGGGTTGCAGCATTGAGGATGCAAAAGCTGTTTGTGGGCCTGATATTCTCAATCAAATAATGAAGTGGAAGGTGCTTTGTCTAGCACTTTTTTACCACTAGGATACTAGTTTTGAGCATATTTTGAACTATGCTTTTGTTCTTCCTTATTGATATATCTAATACATACTGGGAAGAACACGTTGTGAGTTTTGATTATGTTTCTAAAGGTAGAGTAATTTTTTGTAGGATATACAGAATTTCTAAGCTTCAAGGATTATAAACTCTGTCAGATAGTTCCTAATAGCAAAACTGGTTGGAAAACCTCTTTCATTTCTTTTTGTTGAAAACACAAAAAGGCTAATGCCATGGCACATAATTTTTGGTCATTGGAAGAACTATCTGTCATCTACTAAGTGAAGAAAAGGAAGTCTTTCCATCTCGAATGTCTTGAAAGACATCTCTTCTTCGTCATTATGGAACGAATTTTTTTTTTTAAATGTCCTTATGGAACTAATTTTAACATTGGTTTACTTCTAATCCTCTAGCTTTTGGATCAAATCTAAACAACTATGGTACTAGACTTGTGGTACATATTGTCAAGAAACTCAACCTAGATCCCGACATCGTAACAACACTAATCAATTTTAGGTTTTTTATTCAATTCATGCTGATGTCTTCTGAACTTTAGATCATTTGATAGTGTTTCAAATAAGAGCATTTTGTCCTGTTTCAATATTATTTGAACATAGAAATAAAAAGCACATCTATATGATCTTCTTAGCTTATCCCATTGATCAGGGTGTTAATTGACTTAACCTGGAGATGTATAGGGTTTTGCTTCAGAATATTTATATATATATATATATATATGTATATATATAATAGGGAGATGCTCCTATGAGAGAATCTCTCACCTTACTATGAGAGATATGAGTGGGGGCCTTCACATTTAAGTTGTTGGCATTGTATATGGATGTGAGGGCTCCCACCTTATCTCTCATAGTAAGATGGGAGAGCATCTCCCATATATATATATATGTATATGTATGTATGTATTAGAGATATCTCTCATAGGAGCATCTCCACATATATATATATATATATATATAAAAGAAAAAACCTCAGGAACAATGAAATGCAGAAAATTGGTGAAAAGGAGGAGGATTTGGGAAGAAACTTGTATGGAAGTATTACCCTAGACTGGACCAAGGATGAAAATAGCGGTGGCGGCGGGCGTACGATACGAAGCGGGCGATACGTAGCGTAGCGGGAATACGTAGCGGCGTAGCGGTGCGATTTGAAAAAATCGCCAAAAAAATCTGAAAAAATTCTAGAAAATCCAGAAAATTGTAAAATGAAAGAAAATGTGGTTCTTTTGCAAAAGTAAGTAAGAAAAGGGGGCGTAGCGGTGCCCTCAATACATGAGGTCCTGTATCGCTGTATAAATAGAAAATAATAGTAATGATGAGTTTTTTCACATGTTTTCATTTTTCTTAGTTATGTTAACTTAAAAAGTAATGAAAAGCTCATAAAAAAAAAAATAGAACATGAAATAAAGGCATAAGAATTAAGAAGACTTAAGAGTTAGGTTAGGTCATTAGTCATTACTCATTACTCATTAATGAACATTAAACAATCAAATATCAATACTTCAACATTCAAGGTTCAAATTCAATCAAGTGGATGAACTATGAAGCATGAAGTGATCAACAATCAACGTTCAACGCCAATTTAGAAATGACAAAGAATATAGTTAGTGAAGGAAATAAGAATACCTTAATCACCACCAAAACGAACGTCTACCAAGATTCAAGGGGCTATGACTATCCTCATCCCCATCATTGTTATCATTTCTAGTGGCACCATATGGAATTTGATATTGATGAGCATTGGGATCCACAAATCCAAAGAAGGCAGCCGCACCCGCATCAAAAGAACTTGGAGGAGGTGGAGGAGGTGGATATCTACTATATTGGGTTTCACCATAGTCACCATATGAGTAGGACCCTGAAGTTGAAGACTGTTCTTCTCCTTGTTGTACTTGACCTGGCTGACCATATGGAAAATAGTCAAAATACTGTGAGGGTCCTTGTCCACTGTAACTAGGGTACGATTCAGCCCATGATGCTGCTTGTTGGCCTCCAATACCTCCACCTTGTTCATTACTACCTCCAGGAGCAGGTGGTCTCCGACGCCGTTGATAACCAATGGTTCCTTCCATTCTTTCCGGAAAGTCGTGTACCTCCTCTATAGGAATGACATCTTCCTGATCATGTTGGTAGTATTCACTAGTAGCACCTGTCCCACTAGTGTCTCCTGCTCCATCTCCCCCATCTCCTCCACCATGGCTACTCGAAGAGACGGTGGTACTCGTCTTCTCAGAAGATGACATAGCATGAGCAGGTTCTTTCCCTCTTGGTTGTGGTTGCGGGCCTTGCGGCTGTGCACTTGAGCCTTCTCCTCCCAATGGGGCACCCTCTGCCCCGCCTATATCTTCATCAAGCAAATCTCTAACCTCCTCCTGAAAGTCCGGATCTGAATCTAGCAATGGATCCTCTATCTCGGCTATCCATGGGAGCAAGGGATCGTCTTCTCTAAATATGTGATCCAAACTAATAGGACAATAGTTCGGATCATCACTTGCCCTCCTTTCTCTTGTTCTGTTTCTCAACTTCAAATTGTAATGGTAATATACAAGCTTGTTGAGTTTTTGCATGGTAAGCCGATTCCTGGACTTTGTGTGGATCAAAGAGAAAGTGCTCCAATTCTTTTCGTAGTTTGATGAAGTTGTAACTTGACTAAGGATGCGAGCAGCCGCTTTCCTTAACATTGGAGTGTCTTCTCCAAAATTCGTCCACCAATCAGCTGAAATTCAATGTAAACAAATAAAATTAGATATTCCTTAGGTCCTTCCAAGTTCCAATCAATTGAAAGATAAATAACAAAAGCCTAATAGGTCTAGTGATTGGGTACCAGGTGGCATCTTTCCAATCGCCCTCATTGCAAGAGGGTCTGCGAAGCCTCCTCTCCTTTGTGTGTATGTAGATATCTACAATGTGAAAATTCGGAATAAATTAATAAACCATACATGTTTAAGACCTATCTCAAGCATATACATTTGTCATCTCAAGACTTAAATATAAAATTCCCAATCACGAACTCACCTCTTGGATGGCTTCGATTGAATCATCAACTCCCAACAATTTTTTCAACACTTCCCTTAATCCTACCCTCAACTCTGTGTCTATTGCATCGCTGTGCTGTTGGGCATTGGGGTAGTAGAATTCGGGATTAAGGAAATAGCCTACATTGAAAACAGTTGAAATGCATAATGATTAATTGATTAAACGTCAATCAAAGAGAACTAGATTGATTTAAAAGCATCAAATAGTGATATTGTTATTGAGTACCTGTAGCATGCAATGGATGGTGCAGCTGGTCATTCCACCGGGCATCAATAATTTTTATATAATCTTAATGATATCTAACATTTTCCATGATAGCTTGCTTAGCCCGATCCATTGCTTCGTATATATATCCCATTGTTGGCTTGTCACCATCTACAAGCCGCAACACTTTAACTAAAGGCTCATAAACCTTTAATAAATTAGATACTTTTTTCCAAAATTTATTGTCCCTCATCAAGTTAGGGATCTCAAATTCCGGACCACTTGTTGCATTGCCCCATTTCGAACGAAGCCATTCCTCTGATGCAAACATCTGAATCAGCTCTGTTCTAAACCTTACAAGGCTCTCCATCGCAATGAAATGGGTGGCAAACCTAGTTGTTCCTGGACGTATCAAGGCATGGTTATTTGTGAATCTTTTCATCAAGCTCAAAAGCCATGAATGATCATAAATAAATCTGGTAATGCCTCTACATGCCTTGATAACTTCAGCAATTTTCTTCTTCTTTCCAATATCTTCCATAATGAGATCTATACAGTGTGTTGCACATGGAGTCCAAAACAGATGAGGTCTTTTATTCTCCAACATCCTACCGGCTGCCTTGAAATTGGCGCCATTATTTGTAACTATCTGTACAACATTCTCCTCTCCCACACTATCTACAACCTTATCCATAAGAGTGTATATATTTAGCTGTCCGTCTATGTTCAGATGCATCCACGGACTTCACAAAGACACACCCAGCAACTGATTGTACCAAAAAGTTTATTAATTGTGTTTGTGTGCCGCTGGTCCACCCATCACACATAATAGTAACCCCATTCTGTTGCCACATGGGCCTAAAGTTCTCCACCCATACCTTTATTTCTTTATATTCTTCTTCGAGATACTTAGTGCCCACATCATAAACAGAGGGCGATTGTATTCCTCGGCCAGCTTCGGCGGCAACATCAAGAATTGTTTGGAAATATGGGGCATCTATTGCTGTAGGCGGTATGCTCTTGTGAATTAGCCATTTTGCTGTAGCTTTGGCTAATCTATCTCTTGCACCCTTCATCACCCCTTTCATAACACTTGATATATTTGGTTGTTTAGCCCCCTCTTTTCTATGTGCTAGAGGATCAATAGAGGGAGGAACTGCTCTTCTAGTAGAAATAATTTCTACATCAACATCCCTTTCCCGGGTGCTAAATGCCCTACGCATGGCCCCCGCAATGCCCTTGCCCCTGCTTGGTACAGCAGATGAGCCCCCTGCATCATAATATTTGCTGCTTCCAGCAAATGCATGACGTTCGTATTCTTCTTGGTGACTCATAAAGGACTCTCGGCGTGCAGCCTCCATCTGTGCATCCTCATCATCAAAACCTTCATCTCCAAATACATCATAACGGGCAGCATCAACATCTTGCTGCCTCTTTTCTTTTATCTCTATTTTTCTAGCTTTGTTTTGGCCAACCAAAGTTTTCATTTGTTCCCTGATTTCCCTTGGTACTTCGGTACAGCCAGCAACATTGCCAGAAATGTGGCCCAAATGGTGCTTGAATCTTGTAATGCCCCCATTGGTCACTTTCCCACAAAACTTGCATTTGATTTTCAACCTGTTGTTCTCAACTGCCTCACCATAGTTCCATGCGGGATCAATATCACGAGGCATCTTCAAAAATCAATTGGCAAACACAAATGCACAATAGAAGACTGAATACCTATAAATATGAACAAGTAGTATGTTAAAAATTAAAAAAACAGAAAAACATGTTAGAGGAAATATATATCTAACACTTAAGAATCATTCTCTTGACATTTGATTGGCATTCAATTACTAAAACTATTTTTTTTTTTTATAAAAATAAAAAAATCCGAAAATAAAAAAAGGAAAAAAATTGTAAAACAAGCATTACATGTTGGAATGATCTATGGGAAACATAGATCTATAATCTAGGAGCCCTTTTCAAGACATTTGAATGGCATTCAATTACTAAAAATAATTTTTTTTTACAAAAATAAAAAAATCCGAAAATAAAAAAAGGAAAAAAATTGAAAAACAAGCATTACATGTTGGAATGATCTATGGGAAACATAGATCTATAATCTAGGAGCCCTTTTCAAGACATTTGAATGGCATTCAATTACTAAAAATAATTTTTTTTACAAAAATAAAAAAATCCGAAAATAAAAAAAGGAAAAAATTGAAAAACAAGCATTACATGTTGGAATGATCTATGGGAAACATAGATCTATAATCTAGGAGCCCTTTTCAAGACATTTGAATGGCATTCAATTACTAAAAATATTTTTTTTTTTTTTACAAAAATAAAAAAATCCGAAAATAAAAAAAGAAAAAAATTGAAAAACAAGCATTACATGTTGGAATGATCTATGGGAAACATAGATCTAACAATATGAAGCTATTTTCAAGTTGTTTCATGAGTTTTCCAAAAGTGATAATGGTTTTTTTTTTTTTTAATAACATAAATCCGAAAATAAAAATAACAATATTGAAAAAAAAACCAAAAGATATGCATGCAAGATCAAAAGGAAGCATGGATCTACAATAAAACAAGCCAATGATGCCATTATATTGTGATTCATAGTAGTTAGAGAGTGAAAATCTCAAAAGTTGAAAAACAATTACATACCTAGATGAAGATTCTTATTTAGAATCTTTAAAATCCTTTGATTAGTTGTATGTTGTTGATTTGGAGACAAGAAATCTTGAAAAAATCCACTTAGGGGACACTTGGGACCACTTTGGAGGAAGAAATGAGGGAAAACATCAACTTGGGGAAGAAGAAATGGGTTTGAAACCCATTTTCGTCAAAAGGGGGGTTTTTTATAACCCTCCCCGCCACGTAACCGTGGCGGCCCGTATCGGCCGCCACGCTTGTGTAGCGGCCGCTACGGGCCGCCACGCACGTGACGGCCGATATTTCGGCCGTGGCGTGGCGGTATCGCCCGCCACGGCCAATATTTCAATCCATGGACTGGACGACCACTTGGATATTAAAATTTTATTAATTTTTCATAATTATGTTGAGATGGATGTGTGGTAAACCTAGGAAAGATGGAATCATAAATGAGTGCATTTGGGAGCATTTAGATTTTAGGGGTAGCATTTAGAGGTGATGAATTAAGACAGGCTTGTTTGAGATGGTTTGGACATTTCCACAAGCTAGCATTGGCACCAGTGAGGAGGAGTTTTCTATGTAGGTTGATGGCTCATCAAGGAAAATGGGTTATTTCCAAACAAGACATGGAAGTAGTAAGGATAATCTGAAAAAGTGCAACCTATATGAGGATTTGGCCTTAAGGTAACACTGGGATGGAGAAACAAAATTCATGTTGCTGAGCCCATCATTAGTGGGGAGAAGGCTTGGAGGAGGATGAGAGCCCTCTTGAACTTAATGTATTTACAAACTAGTCCATAGGGTTTGGCCTGAGATTAGACTGGAATGGTGAAACAAAATTCATGTAGCCGACCCCAACATAGTGAGGGACAAGGCTTGGATGGGGATGAGAACCCTCTTAAACTTTCATGTATTCGCAAATAGTCCACACCTCTGTATTTACAGATAAATCTATCACTGTTTCCTATTGCTCCTCGTGAAGTTGGTGCATAGATATTTACTATGCCCAGCTTGGATAAAACACACCACAGTTGCCTCTTGGTCACTGCTTTTATGAGAAAATTCGTAAGCTAATCATCGATACTCTCATATGCCAACTTGATTTATTTCTTCACTATCTTCTCTTTGATAAAATGACAATCAAGTGAATGCGCTTTCTTTGCTGACAATAAACTGGATTTTTTGAGAAGATTTATGGCTGAAGGACTATTACAATACAAGATCATTGGGCCCTTTTTTTTTTCTCTCTTAATGACCAATTCAAATAACAAAATCTTTAATAATTGTAACTTACAACTTCCATATTCTTTTTACCCAAAAAAAAAAAATCATATTCCATTGCTCAATGGAACTTCGTCGTAAAACTACCACTTGTTTCTTGCTTTTTCATATAACCAAATTTCCTCCAATACATGTACAATACCTTGTAGTGGGTCGCCTATCTGTCTCTTTATTAATAGAGATATGAAGAAAGAAGTTGCAACAAAGGTCGTTCTGGGCTTACAATCCCGGTTGACGAGTTCTCTTTATATAGGAGATTACATACTTGCTAATCTAACCAGATAGAAATAAATGATCACGATGAGATGGTTATGCTGATCTTATCTCTAAGTTAAGTTAATCTCTTAGTATGGTACACTGCTATTGTACATGACATCTTGTCCTGCCAGAGTGCCAGTCATTATTTACATTCATTAGGCAATTTTCCTTTTCTCAGGATTTTATTGAACAGTTTGGTTGTCCATCAGTCTCTATTTCTCCCTATAGGATCAAATCACGGATACCGTCCGGTCCTTGTACTTCATTTCTCTTCATCTAGTTAATGCATCCTGACCGATTTAAACAAAAAAAAAAAAAAAAAAAAGGAAAGAGGTTGCCGCATCCGGTCCTTGTACTTCATTTCTCTTCATCTAGTTAATGCATCCTGACCGATTTAAACAAAAAAAAAAAAAAAGGGAAAGAGGTTGCCGCATCCTTTGTTCTCTGTGCTTTATTGACCACTCCTTGATTTCGTTTTAGGTCACAATTTACATTTTTTTTTGCTATTGGTAACAAAAACAATTTAATTAAAGAGAGCAAGAACCATTATAGAGAGAACCTACAAAAAAGGGCATGAGCATTAGACCCCACAAACAACAATTACATAACATGGCCCACCCATGGAGACTCTCTCTACTCCTTGCTTAGCAAGACCATTTTCCATAGAATTAGCCGATCTTAAAGCATGACAAAAAAAATAAAAAAAAAAAAAAACACCCACATCTAATTGAGAAGACAACTCCTTAATTTCATTAAAATGGAATTGCAGTCTCCAAGGCCTGGAATAAACAAGACAAGCCCACTCTGCCATGTTAGCCAAGCCACTTTCCACCACCAGTTTGGACTGATATGAGCACTAGAATAACTGAAGAGCTTCCAAAATGACTTTCACCTCGGCCTCGTTTGACTCCTAGTTCCCACACTAACAGAAAATATAAGCAGGATCTCACCTTGGAGTTGCGAAGCACTTCTCCAGTACCTGCTGGCTATGGCTTTCCCCTCGAATATCCATCCACATTAAATTTAAGATTCCAACTTGCGGGGGAGTCCAAGAAATCTCTCTCATCCTCCTCTCACGAGACATACACACCTCCCAATTATAAATAATGTCTGTCATGTTGAACCTATCAAATTCTTTTCTAACCAGAACCGATCTCGCAGTTCTAAGAGTAACATCTGA
This sequence comes from Camphora micrantha, assembly GCA_003546025.1. Classification (NCBI taxonomy): domain Eukaryota; kingdom Viridiplantae; phylum Streptophyta; class Magnoliopsida; order Laurales; family Lauraceae; genus Camphora; species Camphora micrantha. Next base: position 605,723 of record QPKB01000001.1, on the reverse strand, counting down.
AATAACCCTTGAAACTGTAGATGAACGTCTAAAAATCTTCTCATTTCTCTCCCTCCCTTCAAATAGACCAAAGGATTGTGAAAGGAATGATTCTCCAAAGAAGAAGGTTGAATCTGTGAAAGGTCCTCATCCCCACAAGCCCTAAGATAGCACCTGGGACACACCAAGACAAGCTGTGTCTCCTGAGAAAGTGATACCACACCTGGCCCCCTCCTCTGCAAATTACCGGTTGTGGAAATCTTCCCTGCAACTACCACCTAGCAAAAGCCTCCACCCTTGGGGGTAGCCAAACCCAACCAAACTAGAGCACTTGGAGAGCTTGGTTGAGAACCAAGCTAATTGAAATGCCTTAGCCAAGTACCCCCCCAGAAGATGAGGGTTTCCAGATCCAAGCGTCCCTACTTTCCCTGCGAAGGAAAACATCATAAAGAAGACCCAGCTCCCTGTATTGGGTTACTCAGACATACGAAGAGCTCTCCTAAAAGACACCACCCAGTGCGCACTGTTATCTCTCACTTCATAGCACTCACACACAGAAGAATCTTTAGAGGAAGCCACTCTAAACACCCTAGGAAACAAACCACTCAAAGGATTGGTCGTACTTTACTTCACTAGTGTATTTTGCGTTTAGTAGGTCTTTAGGAAAATGTCCTCTATCTATGTTTTATCTATCATTTCTTTAGAATGGCCCTTTCATTTCCATTTTTATTGCACATTGTATGGCTAATGTCTCTAGTTCTCGTTTCTCTCTTCCTTGCGAAGCTTATAAATCCTCCCGTTCTCATTATCCCTACTCTACTCATACAAGTTGTAGGCTTTGTACTTGGACCTGCTTACAGCTATATGTGTTCTACATCATCTTAGATTTATGCTTCACCTGCATGCCTCGTAGTATTTTTTTTTTTAGAATGTGGGCAAATTGAATCTCTTGTTCTCTACTACTAGACAGCTTGATAGATTCTGGACCATCGTGTCAGCACTTTCGAGTTTCAGCTGTATATGATAGGAGCCTAAGGGTCATTACCCGCTAGGGTTCAAAGTTTTAAAATTGAACTCAGGGTATGACTTGGTCACCCTTGAGTCCAGTCCACCCTTGGGTCCCAGTTGTACCCAATACCCAAGAAATTGCTTTTAATGTGAAAATCTCATTAAAATATAAAAAAATAGAGAATACTTTCCTATAGAATTCAGGGACATATTATTTAAATTCTAATAATGATTTTTAGTAGGTGGCCGCATTGGGATTTGAGCTTCATTGTTCATGTTTAGAGTAATAGTAGCATGGGCTATTGTATCATTAGATCGTGGAAATAATTAGTTTTATTTAAAACTCACTCATAAGCTTGTTAGAGATCGTTCACATCCTCTCCAAAAAAAAAAAAAAAAAATTGGAAAGAAATTCATTACATAGACGGACTCATCCATACAAATGATTCAGATAGTGACTTGTATTATTTATCCATGTTGGGGATGCTCTGAATCTTCACCAAACTCTGCTTTTTGAAGAGGAGGAAGAAGGGGGAAAAAACTGAAATTCACATTTGATTTAATGGGGTGCGATACATTTATATTTACTTTTCTTGGAAGACATCTTCTAATGGAAGAAAACTCCAATTAATTCTCTCTTTACAGTTACACAAAATTAACATCTTGATAAAATTCAAATCCTACTAAGTCTAATTGCTGTAATTTGATCACATGATAATCATAACTACACTATCAATCTAGGTCATAACTTTTGTTGTCCCTTTCAGAATTGTGCAATCTGGGTCATAACTACACTATCAATCTAGGTCATAACTTTTGTAGTCCCTTTCAGAATTGTGCAATCTGGGTTCATTGGATAATGTACCTAATTTCTTGTCATTCGGACATCATCTAACACATGCATTTTTCCCTTATTAAAGCACATAAAATCTAATTCGAAATCCCATTCAGTTAACTCGGCATCATCTTGGCTCTTATGTTTTGGGTCTTGATTCTTGAACCTCGCTTTGGATCCTTTGAGCCTCTGAATCTGTGTCACAATTGAGCCTCTGAATCTGCATCACAACTGTGTAACCAGTATCTTGCTTCCTCTCCTTGATAGATATGTCCAAGCAACATAATTTGAGGAACATGACAAATTTGAATTTCCATTTCCACTCCTGCTAACAAAATCTGCATGCTAAGTGGTATCCATGCATATGTGGAGCCATAAACAAATGTAGAATTCAATATGATTGATTGATTTTTTTTTTTCCATTCTTTTGTTGTTGTAGAACAAGCTCAAAGTTTACCTTTCGCCTTTTCTACATGGCATGAGGTATACGTCATTTGGTCGCCACTTTACTAAAGCGGACAAGCTTAAGGAGGTATGGAAGTGGTCTATTCAAAGATTTTCTTCTCCTCCTTTTTTCTATTTTTTTTCTTTTCTTTTATCAGTTTTTTTATTTTTTATTTTTATAGTAGTTAAATAGAAGATCTATTATTTCTCCTTTTCTCTCTTCACTTTAACAGTTTTCCGTTTGATGTTTTTAGTGGTTTAAATTTATGAGGTCTCCTGTCCCCTCTCCTAAGTGTTTAAAAGTAGGCAACATGGTTTTATGTTACTGGAAATGTGACTCAAAGGGCACTGCTACATACAATAAAAGAAAACCTTTTTTTTTTTAAATAACTATTCTTATATCTTTCTTGGGTGTTGGATTATGTCAAAACTATATACAATTAGTACCACTGGATTGTTGAGTGAACCATCTATCAAGCAAGACTATTGTCCTTGAATTTTGACATTAAATAATCAAGTTATGGACAAAATAAGAGGCGACATCTTTCTGAAAATCGAAAATCGTACTACAAATCATTCAGTGTGTTATATCAAAATGAATTTGTGAATGTAGGATTTTATTGTAATAAATGAAAAATATTAAAAAAACTAAAAATAAGAAAACTATTAGATTTAATAATTTATCCATTTTTATCAATCACAACATCAATATAGTGACAAATAAAAATATATACAATCATATGAGGAACATCATTGATATTTATCAATATTTCATAACTGATATATATTGAACTGTTGAATATGTTCTCAATGGGTCATATCGAAATGAGTTCATGAATGCATGATCATTGTAATAAATGAAAAATATTAAACTAAAAAAAAAAAAGAAAAAAACTGTTAGTTTTTATAATTCATCCATTTTTATCGATTCCAACATCAATATAGCGACAAATAAGAGAATTTATACAATCACATGAAGAACATTATTGACATTTATCAATATATCATAAATGATATATGTTGACCTGTTGAATATGTTCAGAATTTTAATGTCTCTAGGAAACAAACCAGCTGCAGTTTTTTCCCCTCTTAAAATGAGGGGAGAATTTCAAATCATTGATATTACATAGTTACGATGTGTTGCTTGAAGTAAAAGACGTGATTCATAAAAAAGAAGCTAAAAAAACTAATAAAAAAAGGAATGATGGGTGAAAGTGAAACCCATACCTACAGTTAAATATCCTAGTTGTATATGCACATTCTTTGTTTTACCCTAAAATTGCCCCATAACCCCACGAATTCTTAAGAGGTTAGTCACTAGATAACCTCTTAAAAATAAAACCACAGACAAATACAAATATAAATCAAAATAAGTTAAAAAGATGAGTAAAGATTAGGTATTTGATTGTTGCTGTTTCCACACAAACAATTAGTCCTGAAGCATGAGATTCGGTATTGAAGATTGACCTAGATCTTAAAATTTCTCTGTAAATGGGATTCGTCGTTTAGAAATTCGTCTTTTTGTCCAACGATTTGATACTAATTGTAGATTCTGATCCCAAATCCGAGGATTTTAACAACAATGTAAAGAGGGTGGATGGTTGTAACTAGTTTATCATAGTCTTACAATTGAGGTAAATGGTTATGATTAACTGATCTAGATAAAATGGGTGGTTAGGATTGCAACGTCGTGGATGGTTATGATTGGATTAAGTTTCGTTTTGTTTTCAAAATTTTTATGTACATGGAAATGGATTTGCTTTTCTTGTGTCTTTTTTATTTTGAAGAAAGAAAAAAAAAATCTGTTAGGAAAGACTATTTATTGATGGTGTGCTTGGATGCACAAATGAAATATGGCCATGAGATTACAACTGATGGTAGGATGGTGATGTGTGATGTTGTGATGATAAGATTCTCCAATGGAGAGTTATTGTAAAGGTAAAAGCTATGGCTGAAGAAAGCTGATGAATCAATTCTGCAGAAAGCCACTACCTTGAAGAGAGAAGAGGGGGCGGGGGGGAGTGGTAGTGACAAAACACCAACTAAGGCCCCTCATTAACACTCACAACCAAGATAGGGAAATTTGATTATGTATCTTGTTGTTAATTAAGGTTTTCACCTATAAGCTTATAAATTAGTGTTGTTGTGTTAGGGTTACTACCATTGTTTCTTCTACTGCTGCTTTTCTATTGCTCAGACCTTTTTCAATGTACTCCAAGAAGATGTCTTCATGGAATGGGGGATGCTTATAAAACTAGTTTCTATTTGCAGATTGTTGAAAAGCTTCACTGGTATGTACAAAAAGGTGACATGGTAAGGACCATTAACTCGTGCTTCTCTGCTCCTTTATTATGCCTCTTTTGTCTACTGTGTTCACTATTTTTGGTTGACATGCACAATACATTTTCTTATTGTGTTAATATAGCTGTTGGTTATTGAGACAGTTCTGTAGCTCTTTTGCTGTGGCATTTTAGATTTGCAAAAATTCAAGATAAAAAGCACCTGACTGTGAAAATAAATTCATATACATATTAGTTAGAATCAATTTATAGATTTTTATTTGATTGGTAACAGGTAAATTATTATATATTTTTCAGTATTTTTCCTTTTTGAAATAGCATGATAATGAAGATACGCCCACACTCTACAATTTTTTTTCTGTTTTTGTTTTCTTGTAATTGACATCTCTTTCTGAGTTAGCTTGAAGAGAGAAGTTCCTTTTCATCTTTCTCATTAATAAGAGAGCAATTTTTAAATTTTCTATGCTTTTTGTCATTTCTCCTTGGAAATTGTAGCTCCTATGATGATTTTTTTTTTTAAACTTTAATTCTCCAATGTTGTCTGTAAATTGCTGGCTCTTTTAAGTGCTGGCACTGCGAGGTATATAGAGTTGTTGATTTTGTAGTTTTCATTTTGTGAGTGCTTTCTGTTAATACTTAATAGTATATGCTTTTGTAGTTCTGTAATTGGGAGTTTTTTTTTAGAATTTTTTTCAATGCCTTCTACAGCTTTATCTCTAATAATTACCTGCAAAATTATGTAAACTTGAATATGAATTCGGATATAGAATTTTTCAAAAAAATTATCTTAATATATATACACACACATTGGAATTTTTTGCATCTCTTCCTTAATTTTTTTAGTTTTTACAAAATGTATATGTATAGAAAAAAATTATTTACCGACCTACCAAGTCTTCCCATTAACTCAACCTGATAACTCTTGAGTCCAGTGGACCGTCTGGATTTGAAAGCTAATGAAGATTCATTTTAAGCAGCACTTGGTTAGGGTTTCTCATGGGCCAACCAGTCTGAGCTTGTCCTGAGCCCGCTCGGACTGGGCTGAATATTGGGTAATGGACCTTAACCTGGGCTTATGCACACTTACAGGCCCAGCGTGGTCCGGCATATTTAGCACAAAGGTACTTATTTGGTGAATTGGCTGGTCAGGAATGCTGGGCAGGCATGACTTTTAGAACTGATAAGTAGACGGGCTAGGTTTGGACAAGCTTCTGGCCTAGCTCTGCCCATCAACACCCGTGCAGTATTATATTTTTATCCTTTAGTTGATTTCTGATTTTTTATCAAAAAAATTTTGATTTCTGATTCACCTGCTCTTTTTTACCAGATAGTTGATTTCTGCTGCGGTGCAAATGATTTCAGCCGCTTAATGAAGAACAAGCTAGAAGAAACTGGAAAGGAGTGCTTTTTCAAAAATTATGATGTTATTCAACCAAAGGTAGCACTTTTCTAATTTATTTTGTAGAACTGATGTGTACAGAAGTGACTGTAAATCAATTGTTGCTCAGTTATTCTTTTGTTATATAATTTTTTATAACTGTTTTCTTAGGTTATTTGCAGTGTTCGATAAAATTTACTGTTCTTGAAGTCTCTCTCTCTCTCTCTCTCTACATTAATAATTTATGCATATATACATTTCAAAAAAAAGTCACCATGGTTATAAATAATATAATTCGTTGGTATGGATTTGTAGTGTGTAACCAAGTGTGGCAACTGGCAATGGGACAGGTTGTGTTGAGTGTAGTGGCGGACCCAGGATTTTCGATTGAGGGGGGCTTGAAAAATATTTATTTTATTTAAAACGATAACTTGAAAGATGAGTTTATGAGTTTTAGTGACGGCCAAATTGATACGTGTCGGTTGAGTTTGAAGAGCTATTAAAAAATCATAATAGTTTTTTATAACACTATATGAGATAGAGAGCCAACACTATATCAAATTCTCTATTATCCTTCTCCTATCCTTCTAAATCGAAGCTCTCTTACTGAAATGAATGAACGCAAAATAACCATTGGCTCGCTCGTTCTTCTTAGCCATAGTATATAAGTCAATAAAAATAAAGAAAATGGCCAAAATTTCATATCTTTTACATTTTAATTTGAGAATTTTGTGAAATACATCCAGAAAAATCCAAATACATTTAAACAGCTTAATATACTTTGCTAATTTGAGAAGTGAAAATGATAATTTTGATAATGACAATAAAGTGTTGAATGATCTCAAATTCCTAATTACAATTTTGGTTTTAAAAGAAGAAAATGGAAAAAAAGCCCTACTTTGGTTAGGACTTGTAGTGAATCATAGAGATCTTTTACAGATCTTGAAGTGAGCCACCCAGTTTGTGCTCATTTGCAATTATCTGCTTTCTATTATAGAAAATCATTTTAAAAGTCTTTTTCCTGTGCAGAAAGTTATTGTATTGATCGTTGGAAAATGAGCCACATAAAATCTGTTTGATTTTCCTCATGTTAGGCAAATGTTCCCCCAAAAGACTACATGTCAGTACGGTGACAAGAGATGGTGTTAAGAGGATAATAATCTAACAAAAGATACGCAAATTGCCAATCAATACACAAAAGCAAAGAAACTGAACAAATAAGGGTACCTACCTAGAGATGAGTTTTTAAGAACAAAAGGAGGAATGAGAGGCAACGGCGCGCTGCAAGGAATACCGCCTACTTAAAGAGGGACAACGATGGCGCGCCAACGCCAGATACGGAGTGTGATTTGAAGGTCTCATCCAATTTGGTGTTTCCAATTTGGTGTTTTGAGAGAGAGAGAGAGAGAGAGAGAGTGGGAAAACGGGCTGGACAAATTTTTAAATGGGGGCTGGGCTCAATGGGCTTTAGAGAGCCCATTGGCCTTTTTCCAGTTGGGTGGGGGCTGAAGCCCCCAATCCCCTATGTGTAGGTCCTCCTTTGGTTGAGTGCTGGTCGGATTAAAGGATATATATATATACACACGGATTTATTCAGGTTTGGGTCCTCGAACCAACGGTTCAGTCCATTTGGTTGTGTGTCAATCCTTGGGATCAGTGACTATCAGGGGGTCCCTATTTGTGCATGGTTTGGATGGGTCGTTTAGGTGGGCCCCACCAATAGTTCTCATGGAAGCACAATGAGAACTAGTTCTCACTGAATATTTTCAGTATATAACCGTGGAAACTTGTGGGCCTTTGATCAAGCCCCCGTCATTGTACACCGAAAGGGGGACATTCATCTTTCAATCCTCCTAGTCCCATCCCTAGGTGGGCCCCACTCAGGTGTGCACAGGCTTCCATGCATACCGAGCTCTCCTGAAAGCTCCTCTATATATGTATGTAATACATACATATAATATAATGTAATATAATATAGGGCAGTGTTCCGGTGTGAACTTTCACTGCGAACCAGTTGTGGGGCTCAATGTGGGTATAATTTGGGAATGGGACAAGAGGGGAGGGGGGGTTTTTTGTGTGTTTTTTTTTTTTTTGGGGGGGGGGGGGGGTGGAGATTCAAGCGGGACCACCCCAGGTATCGCATTTGAAGCCAATCCCATGCCCCTAACCCCTTCATCCATAGCCCACAAGTTTTACGGCTTAATAATTAAATTTTTTACCTAGATATCCAACGCTCTAATCCATTTAGATGGGTGCCAAACCTCGGGAGCATCGAATATCAGGGGGGTCCCTGTTTGGTGATGGCTGGGCCCCACCACATGGTTCACACGGTGAAAATCCATGCAAACTGGATGTACCAGAATATTTTTCACACACACATTCATGGGTGACATGGATAGGCTTGGACAAGTGGAGCCCACCTGAGATCCCAGTATCTTATCCCCCATTCACACTCACTACCCCCTCCTTCTCAATGAATTCACTAAACCTAACTTTATTGCCCTCATTCAATTTTTCCAATATTTGGATTTGATTTGAACATGGTTATTTCTTAACTGTTGATTTTTTTGAGGCCCATATATACATAGACAAGTGGGGCCCACCTGATATCCCAGTATCTTATCCCTCCATTTCACACTCACTACCCCTTCTTTCCCAATGAATTCACTAGTTCTAACTTTATTGCCCTCGTTCAATTTTTTCCAATTGTTGGATTTGAACATGGTTACAAGGTGGTTAAACGTTCCATCACTTCCCCTCTTTAGTTGATTGTACTTGATGTTTACGTGGTTTCAGATATGCATGTGTACACATGCTATTAAATTTTCACTGGAGATTTCCCATAACCCTTTATTGCCTTTATTGATTTTCTCCTTAATTTCTTTCTTGGATTCAGTTGTTTGGTTCATAATTGCGTTTATTGTATTTAGATTTACTTGTTGTATTTAGATTTGCGTGAGTAAGGTCATCTTGAGTTGCTTTGTTTTACTGAAATTGAATTCATTTGAAGGATCATTACAATTAGCTTTTTCTTTGGTTTAGATGCAATTATCAAGAGTTGGATCTGAGAAATGAGAATATGTTTTTGGAAAAAAAAAAAAAAGGTAGAATATGTTTCCTTGTGAGAGATGACATCTGTAACCATCAGCGATTCTATTCAATTTTATTTTATATTTTGAAGTGTTTTTTTTTTTGCTATTATCATGATTACTTTTTATAAAGCTAGATGTTTAACATCCGGGAGATGGACTCCTGCTCGTTTAGCATCCAGGAGATAAGACTCCTGCTCCCGATTAGTTAACCATTCGACAACTAAAATTAATTCAGTTTCCAAGGGATTTTTTTGTCATTGTTCTGCATTTTGCTTGTCCCAGTTTTGGGTGGTTGGTTTTATTAGTTTTGAGTGGTCAGTAGTCCACATAGCAAGTATGATACTTTTACTGTTCATGTTATTTTGGTTGTTTGTCATAGTTGTCGTAATTATTTGATGGATGATGAAGCACTTTTAGGTTAGTCTTCATGAGCTATTTGTTTGTGATTGGACAGTTCATAGTTAGCGATTGTCTTGTATGATTAATGTTGTGCCAGACCACTGGTTGGTCCTTTTCGGGTTTATTATTCTGTGTGCTTATTTTTTCTGCAGGATGATTTTAATTTTGAAAAGAGAGATTGGATGACAGTGCGCCAAGGAGAATTACCTACTGGATCTAAATTGGTATGAACTTGACTATCAATATTTGTTTGGGTACATGTCAATATGCACTTGATTGAGGCACTTGCCATTTCCAGTACTCCAAAATTTTCTATAATATTAGTGACCATCCAAACACAATGGAAAGAATGATGATGATTTAGCAATGGATATTGGAATGTTGAAGTATACAAGTTATAGTTGAATTTTTAATTTACAATATTTGGCAGGTAGAACCTTAGCAGTATTATTGATTTTCTGTGCAAATTCAGCACTCAGTCAATGTTTTCACCATGAGCTTTTTTCCATTGAAGATTCTTTTCATGTTTCTTTTTTGCTGTTTCTATGATTAGATCATGGGCCTGAATCCTCCCTTTGGGGTTAAAGCAGCTCTTGCAAACAAGTTCATTGACAAGGCTCTTGAGTTCAAACCGAAGCTCCTTATCCTCATTGTTCCAAAGGAAACAGAAAGGTAAGCAATTCTCAGTGATTGCAGTCTAAGTCTTGACACATTCATTGGTTCATACATTGCAATGTTTTTTTACCAGATTGGATGAGAAGGAACAAGCATATGATTTAATCTGGGAGGATAGCGAGAGACTCACAGGCAAGGTGTGTTATAGAACTAAAATTCTTCATTTTGTTCCTATTGATGTCAATCATTTATAATGCCATTTAATAACATGTCTCAAAAACTCAAAAGACCCGAGTCAACTTGATATCCAGCTTGATTGGGTTGACTTGGAGGACTTGTTTAGTGATTGAAATATTGCCTTCTCTGCATCTGCAAAATATAATTTCATTATTTTTTGTCAATAAAAAAATCGAAGATAAGACAGAAACTCTTACATTTATCGCATGTAACCCCATTTTTTTGGCCTTAAGAGTTCAGTATTGTTTTACATGTAACACATGCCAGAAGTAACCTTTCCCTTAAATAAAAAAAAAAAAAAAAGCACCTTCCAGGTGAATATGTTTTAAGGGAAATTAAACAATTGATGGAACGTTGGTCATTTTCTCTCTCATGATTTTTCTCCTTCCTAAAAATTACTCTGGTGCAGTCCAGCTGCAATCACGGTGAAGATCTACACCTCCGACGGTGAGATCGAGCCGTGAGACTCAAACCCTAAGGCCAATTGGAAGAGAACTCCCAAAGCATGAGAACGATTCTGAATCTTGATTTGAATATAGCATGCCTTACAATTAAGCATCTCTCTATTTATAATAGAGGAATGGTCTAAATAAAGAAACTACCATTATTCGGTGATTCCTAAAATCACTCCCTAAAATCTCTATGTAAATCAAATCACTAAAATTACTATTTAAGTAAAGCAAATCAATGGAAGGTTCCTGGTGGAATAGGGCCCTCTTCTTCTTGGACCTCACTGCATCATACTCCTACCAAATGGTTAGGGTTGTCAAATTGTTATGGATCCGTAGCCATTGCTCATTTATGGTTGAGCCCTATTACATCATTTTAAAACTTGGTATCCTTGAGGGCCACTCCAGTTCTTTGTGTGTATACCATCTTTAGTTCATTAGCCTCCTGGAAACCTTAGTGTGGCCTCAATGCATGCAATGATAGTGCTTTAAATGGTAGCCAAGCTCTAACTAATGTATTCTATAATCTAATACGCACCCACGCTCACACACACTGCCTCTTCTGTTGAGTCCTTAACAAAAGCCTTTTTATTCTGCCAGTTTTACATTTCTTAAACTGATTCTGTGGCTAACATCCTGCAACCTTCACTTTATATCAGTCATTCTACTTGCCTGGATCTATTGATGTATATGACAAGCAACTGGAGCAATGGAACTTGAAACCACCACTGCTCTATCTCTGGAGCCGATCTGACTGGACTGCAAAGCACAAGGCTATAGCTAACAGGCAAGGACACATGTCCCAGCTGCCAGAAGAGTCATCTGTCAAAGAAAATGATGAAGAAGCAAAAGTTGAAGACCGAGAGGATGATCATGATTTCTATGGTGATATTGCCAAGATGCTAAATGATCTTCCGGTTCTCAATGATCAAGCAGAAGCTCTGGAAGTAAAAAGAACAGTTTCCCCTGGTGAACAAATGGAAGAGTCTGTGTCCAAAGATGATAACCAAACTGATCGGGGTAGATGCGAAGATAATGACAGTCGAACTGATCGGAGTGGACATGAAGATGATGGTAGCAGAACTGATCAGAGTAGACGCGAAGTTGATGGTAGCAGAACTGATTGGAATACACGCGAAGATGGTGATAGCATAACTGATCAGAGTAGATGTGAAGATGGTGATAGGAGAACTGATCAGAGTAGACGCGAAGATGATGATAGCCGGACTAAACATGAAGATGATGATCGCCAGACCAATCGGAGTAGACATGAATATGATGATGGAAGAGAAGACCATGAAAGTCGCAGGCATAGGAAGGACAAAAGATCCTCTGAGAGTTTTGTGGAGAGGGAAACAGAGTGGGAATATAAAAAGCAGTTGAAGAGCATGGACGAGGCATGGAAAGGCAAGCGTGACCGCAGCAGGACCCCAGTTGGTGAGTTCTATGACATGGGAATGCATAGAAACATTAATTCTCCATCAAATAGAAATGATAGAAGCATCGGTTCTCCATCAAACAGAAATGACTCCAGAAGCGTCTTAGACGATCGCCCGCCCGAAGCATTGGAGACTTCCTTGGGGAGGGAAGGTAGTGAAGAAGGTTTCTTGCGCTTCCGGCGTGATCGTTCGGGCTCTGTTTCAGAGCTTGGAACGGGATATGGAGCAAACCGGATGAGCATCCCGGTTGAAGAACTTGATGACATAGAGAGGAGGTATCTGACTAAGGATGGCCCATTTGCTTCTGGTGCATGGTCAAGTAGTAGCGGCAGTGGAATCCAGGGTCTGGAAGGACGGTTTCCAAGTTATTCCAATGACACCACCATTGATAATTTCAATCGGAATCCATATAGAGATGTACACGGCCGTATTGAGACATTTGGGGGACAGGATGTGGATCCTGTTGAGAAATATGGACGTTCATCTGCAGATATATCACGACAGATCCCATTGTATGGCCGACATGGACCTAGTGATGTTCCACATAGGAGCCTGCCTCCATTAGGTCAAGATTCTGGATTAGGTCAAACAGTTTCACTGTCTAATCCATATGGGTTCTCGCCTCTGGCCGTAGATCCATCGAGGCTAGATTCATCAGTGACTCAGCGTTATGCCCCCCGCCTTGATGAGATGAACTATACTAGGTCGAGCCCTTTCACGCCCACCGAGGTGCGCCCAAGTATTATGTATAATTCTCCAGGGTCTCATGCTGGTTTACATTCTTCTGGCATTCAGGGTTTCGCAGCTGGCCCACATCGCCATTTCCCCCACCATAACTCATCCGGCTGGCTTAATGACTGATGCATGGTTATTGGTCAGTAGTACTAGGTTCTTGCAAGTGGTAGTCCTTTTTGTATACTTTGCCTTGCATTCTCCCAATTTAGCAAGCTCACTGCATACATGAACTTATTGTCACTAAAACAACAGAACCAGGTCAATTTATACCTCAGTTCTGCATGGCTGCGGGTGCCAATGTTGCTGGGAATCATGAATATTTGTTGTGTTGGTTTGGTTTCTAGCTCTTCTGTGAGGTGGGTTTGACATGCCAACTCTTTTTTTGTGACCATGATGAGATCAAGGGATGGTGATGGCCCCCATATCATCAATGGATCCTAGTTGGCTGTCGGCCAGCGGAAGTTTTTAAATGATGCCCATTTCTCATCACCATCGGGGCCTCCACTTGCATGCTGCACTTTGCATAGCCACTTTAAATCTTCAGGCTTCAATTAATTTTGCAATAGAAAAAAATAAGAGAACTACTATTCCTTGCCATTGAAGTTGAGGCATCTCAAGCCAATGATCATTTTTTTCTGAGCTGCCTCTCTCTTTCCAGTACTCTGATCGAGATTTGCTGAACTGGTGATGAATTTAGACATACCGGGCACAGAGTGGTTTTTCAGGAATCTCTTTGGGTTTGATGAGATATTTAATACCGTTTCTCACTATCAATTCTCCAACAAAATGAGCATTGAGGGCCTGTTTGTTTGCATTAAAATGTGTGGGAGTCGAATACATAACACATAGGTATCATGATAAATGAACTTTACAGGATTATAAAAGAGGTGACGGGTGAAGGACTACCCCCGACATATAATTGGACTGAGTCTTTGACGATAATGACGATGATAAGGTTAAAAGAATTTTTTGCTAATATGATGATCTTTTATCGACCATGTTTGTATCATGAGTTCACGGACGTACGTCGCATTGTGGTCTTTTAATTTCTTACATCACATAACACACACACCATTATCCTCGTGCTTGGGTTCTTGATGTTATTATCACAAATCTGTTTTTCATTTCTTTGGGTAAACACCATTATCCTCTGTTTTTTCATCTTTTGGGTAAAAGCCTTTTTGCAGAGGGTAATGAAAAGACATCACATGAGGGTGGCCCTAAGGTAGAAAAAAAATAAAAATAAAAATAAAAAGAAATCAAGAGTCCCAAATGTAATGGACCAACAAATCACTAATGCTTGAAGCAACGGGTCCCAAAATTGCCCTGCAACCCTAACAACGATTAGGAGGGTAAAAAATCCACAGTACCAAGGTTAGAATGCACATGATGAACTTTATAAATCATGGATCACTTTTTGTTACAGCCTACAGGAGCAGAATTAAAAAAAAAAAAAAAAATCACTTCACACAACATCTCTTTAGAAGGGGAAGTAAACATGGGTCTTGTTCTGGCAAGATCAGCTACTTATCACCCATTTTTAATGAATTGAGCCGCCGAAGCCGTTGATCAAGCTCCGCCATAACTGCTGGTTCCTGCTTTTTCCTTTGCTTTGTGATGGCATTAGTTGTCATAGAACCAATCTTATCAAATGCCACCTACAATAGTCATCAAATTCGGAGTAAGAGCTCTTGCTTTTAGGATAATTAGAGAAAATTAAGTCAGGAATGCAGGAACAGATTTCCTTATATGGTGGACCTCTACCATTGTATAATGAGTCAGTTATCTTCACTACACTACATGAAAGCACATATGCAAGAGGGTTGATTATCTTAAACTGTGAGGCCCCAACTGGATGGGCTATTAGCTTAAACTGTGCACTAGTAGTGATTCAGTGTCAAGAGTCATGGCACTAACACAGGGCACGTCAGCCAGTAGAAGCAGCACGACATGTCTTCTTGCCACCAATGTCTTAATGGCAAAATCCTAAACAAGGAAATGTCCAAAAAGAAAGAGAAGGTACAACTCTCTGCGTTGGGTAGATATGTAGACTTAAAGGAAGGGATGGCTATCTGAAAGGAGAGGAGACGTCTTTGTTGGGAAAAAGAAAAGGAACGTCATCCAGGCTAATGGAAAGGAAAGGGTATACTAATCACTTTCAGACTTTGGGAAATCAATTTGACATTGTTACCTCTTATTTGACGGTTTGGACTTCAGTTGAAATTAATCCAAAAACTCAACTTTATTAGAATAATTAAATTATCAATTCATACGGATCCTCTCAGAAAAAGGGTAAAAAGTTATTCCGAGGGATAACTCAGTTGGCCTAGGACAATGGTTTGCACACGGAGGTTGAGCGTTCGAAACTACACTACCACATTGGGCCACAAGGGATTTACGCGGCTCCCCCTGAGCCTATAGGGATTATTCTGGACCAAAAGACTGGAACACCCTCTACTAGCCGTTTGCCCCCAGTAGTAATGAACAAACAGGAAATGCATATGCATGTCTCCGTCGTCATATCTGAGAAAATGTGGAGTCATATCGTCATTGTCTGTTTGCATGTCTGGGAATCATAGCTTTATTAGTTATCGTTTCAGTCAGTAACCATAAAAGTTTTGGTAATCGTAACAGAAACAAGACTGCGGGTGAAAAGTCAGCAGGCTCCAAATAGTTGAACTATGTTAGCACATGCAACTCATGAGAAGCCCTCACTGTCACAGAGGAGGGAAAAACCATATGATTAAAGAAATTAGCCTTACCGTCAACAATTCATCAGGATCATACATATGATGGGTTGACTCCTGCAGGATACTAAGCACGTCACCGATGTGATGAGCTGCTAGCAACTCCTCTTCATTCATCTGCATTTACTACAAGTTAATAATCTGCTCTCCCCTTGGCTGTAGGAAAGATTCCATTGGAAATTTGCCTTCATTTTTGGTAATTTTCAGTGACAACATCAAAGAAATGAAATTTATGCAGAAGAAGTGTAGCTATTACCTTGAAAATCGCTAAGGCAACATGAAATAGAACCTTTGCTCCTTCATTAAAAAGGACGTCCCAGACACGCATAGTTGTCTACAAAATGAGTACAAAATGAGTGCATGCCCCAGTTGGAAAGTTAAAACACCGAACAAGCAATTTTTGAAAGGGAACGTGTAGAAACTCAAGCATTGTTTTAAGCCTAAAGATTACACATCTGGGTGGCACCTATCACCTCTTGGTGATCCAATACATTCAAAAAAGTTAGCCCAATTGTGGATGGGGGTTAGTCAGTTACCTCAAAAACATCATCCACAGAATTATCCATCTGGTTCAGTCCTGTTAAATTTGACCACTGGTTGTAATGGTCCACCTATCACCTCTTGGTGATCCAATACATTCAAAAAAGTTAGCCCAATTGTGGATGGGGGTTAGTCAGTTACCTCAAAAACATCATCCACAGAATTATCCATCTGGTTCAGCCCTGTTAAATTTGACCACTGGTTGTAATGGTCCACAGCCCAATTGTTATGATTGTTGGGTCAAACAAAAGAAAAGCCTGTTTTTTTGCTTCAGCATCATATAAACTGTCTCCTAATGTCTTGTTTTATGGGTAGCATGGATGATGTCTTGTGCAGTAAACAACGAAATTTTCAGTGATATGGTTGGGAAACACCTTCCAAAGCTTGGTCATAAAATGCTTGTTGACTGGTCATGCATAGATTGAGAAAATCAGAGTTATAAATTGGATTCAAGATTGCCAAATCAGTGATTCTGGGAACAGAAAAGTTATGAAATGATATATTTTTCTTCCTTGCATAGGACTTGAACTCACACATGACACATCCAACACACAAAAAACACATCCCTAGCCAGCTGACCAACAGCCCAAGAAATGATTAATTTACCATCCGACACTACAATCATATTTGATATACAGTGGTTTCAAATGAACTCTCTTGTAACGAACGCAGACCTATTATCACCACTCCCTCTCCCCATTAATAATCAGTCAACTGAATTGCGTGTCAAGATTTTCAGTAAGCAACTAGATGTGCATGTGCCCCACTAGTGTATGCGTCCCTTTTGATGCACTCATCACGGACATCAATTTGACTTATACCGTCCAGATGAGCATTTCGGATGAAAGTCTACCTCTCATCCCAGATTCTGGTTTGATCCCACAAAAAAGTCAGTATTTAGACAAAAAAAAATGATAAGATTAATAGGCAATGCATTAGACTCGTTTGTGGGGAATATTCACTGCATTTTAGAATAATCAGAGTCTAGACAATTGGGCATTGGAACTATAATGCAAGTTTTGAAAAGTGGAATTTCTGGCCAATGACCAAAAGAAGAAAGGGTAGAGCATTACTGAAAGGAGCTTATGTTAATCATTCACATATGACAGTGACAAACACTAGAAGGCATGGAGGATGGCTATCGCTTAAAACTTTGAAAAGTGTAGGAAGGCAAGCAGGCACCATCAATTTTCTAATACCCACAATAGTAAAATCGTTCATCAGCAAAGAAGAGCTGTCCTAACTATGGAAGAAAACTCAATTGTGTTCAAATATTACAAGAAAGATTGTAATTTCTTTTGTCAAACTTGTTTTAGTCTGAGGAGAATTGTATGATTCTTGATCCAAGTGCATGCATATTATTCCACAGGATTGAACTTCTACATGTGGGGTCTGTGCTTTAGTTCACAGACCATTGATTAGCCAACAATGGGTAAACCCATTTTCCAAAAGAAACAAGAATGGAAGATTCTAGAAAACCAGTATTATTGACAGTCGACATATGTTCTAATTAAGCGTCTCTCTCCAGGTCATTTAATCAATGTTAAGGCATAGATTGGAGAATTATATACCTACGGCTAGAGGACACACTCCAAAAATCTTTTAACAGAAGAATTGTATGAGACTTAGCCTGGAGTGTGAGGTCCACAGTTAGCTGAGAGCAACTTCTAATCTGAGTGGACAGATAATGCCCCACAACATACCCGATGGGTAACCCAATCTTTGAAATCAGCAACTGCAACTAGATGATTAGGAGAGAGATAAAGAAAGTAAGTCTTACATGTTGCTAGAGAATGGCAGAAATTCCCATTTGTTTCTTTTTTGGATCACTAGGATTTTCCCATTGTTTCTTTTCCGTTTTGTGTTTTTTCCTTTTTTGTCAAAGTCTTATTCAGAAAGGTCATAGAATTTTGGGCCCTGCATGGCCCTGCATGTACAAATTCAACACCTGGGGATGCTTAACACAAACACATGTATCCTATGATCATATAACTCTTTCAACAGGAAGGGTTATAAGGTGTTGAACTGAAAGAGAAGTACAGTTTCATCAGCATTTACTTCTACCAAGAGTCCCGTGCGGCTGTATTTAATGATCCAAGGGGTTGAAAAGACGAACTCACTGCTGAGATACTGGACCATATTGGAGATCACGATATCTACTTTTCTGTCCAGGACATACGTTGTATACTCTTTAACTGTCTATATCCCAATTGCTGATTAAAGGGTTGAAAACTTAAAATCATTTAATCCCAAGAGATCAAAGAAATGGATATGGATCATCAATAATGAGCGAGCCTTGAATGTGCAGATACAAAATGAGATTTTCTGATTCACATAACTTGATTGGTCCTCTTCGATTATCTTCTTTCCCATTCATGGGACCATAGTGGAGCTTGAAGGAAACAAATCAGTATTGGGCTATTTCCTCAATTATCAGGGGCCTGACTACATGGTGACAAACTTCCATAATCTAAGATCAAAGGAAGAAGGAAAGAATGACAATGACTCAATCAAATTTCTAACCTCTGAAGGCAAGCTCTTTGAGAAGAGGCACAAAAACCACTCTGTGGCCACAAGAGAGACATCAAACTCCAATGCTTCCAAATGAGCAGCAATCCTGCATTTTTTAAATGTGAAGAAAATTCAAACAAATAAGAGAAGCACAAGACCTCCTTTTCTTTCATTTTCCTTGGTGAGAAGAGGACCAAAGATACAATAATTAGCCCATGACAGCAGAAAAACAGAAAATTTGGGCAGGCCCCAGATGCGGATAGGGATTGATCATTTATTGGGAATGCCTCAAAAACTTCCCCATTGGGAAATTCTATCCACACAGTAATTTCATATATTTCTACATAAATGTGGACTTCCAGATGAGTTGTCCATTTTGAGACCTCCAATCAGACGACTGATGCAGTGTTAGAAGAGATCTTTTGAAACATAACCCAGAAATAATTATGCCCATCTGAAGAATGAAGTCTGGGGCCAACCTTTAATTAATTTGGTTGAAACCAAAACAACAACAACAATATAATAATAAATAAAAATAAAAAATAAAATTCAACTTCAAATAGAAAGTGCATCTAAACTTACAATACCTTGGACACTTTTTTGCAAGCAAATCTTTGAAGACCCTTTGCTCAACATGGCATCCAGACAAGTTATCAGTATAGCAATCACTCACTAAGACATTTTCCAAGAGGACAGCAAGCATCCAAAATGCATCTTCCTCTGTTTTCATCACAAGCAACAATAATGCAGCCACATAATTTAAACCCTGCATCGTTTACAGAATAATCCAAGACAGAACCACAATGATCAGAACTAATTATATTCCAAAAGAGAATGGCATCAGCATGCCCATAAATTGCATTGGCTAACCTGACAATACCCAACATCAGAATCTCGAAAAGAGTACCCAACAAGGACACGTCGAAGAGACGCATGACCTTCTGGCGTATCCAACCATGGATGACCAGGGAAAGTGCGCTGTAGATCCTGCATATAGTCCACAAAAGAATTAAACATTGCACTAAAAGGATCGTGAGAGAATTGGAAATGTCACCAACTTGTCATTCTCAGCAAGATGTTTTGGACATTTCCACCCTGAATCTCAGCCGATTTGAACATTTTGAAAAATGGGTGAGAATTCATTAAGAGAGTTATCTTTGATTTTAATCTCAACTAACCCTAGTTGGAGGGATTAATGAGATGACTAAGATCAAATGATTGCGCAGCCACAGATTTGTAATGAATGGAAGATTGTAACTTGTAGGACTCACAAGGAAATCCCAATAAAAAAGAGGAAGATGACAAAAAAAATGCCTATAGGGCAGAAGGAAGAAAACACATTAATATTCTGTTTGCAAAAAAAGAGAAGGGAAAGGAAAAGCAGAAACTCACAAGTCATCGTGCACCACTTAGAACTATAACAAGTTTACTATATTTGTCAAAACTAAGAAATAAAAACTATTTTACTTCAACTAAACTATCTATTGCTAGTAATTAGAGTTTCATAATTCCACTAAAACAAAAAAAAAAAAAAAAAAAAAAAAAACATCCACATATAGGGGAAGGATCAGGTGTGCGAGGTGTGTACCGTATCACATACTGTAAAGAACCACAGAAACATGTTTATCCATGAGTAGGTGCACGTGCTTGCTTTCCCCTAAGATTTCTTGTTTTCTATTGTGACCTTGCAATCTAAGTTGAAAGCAGATCTAATGAACATGAGCTCTCAGATACCAATACAGATATAGTGACAGGAAATGATTTGATATCCCAGGAAACTTAAGAAACCAATATCTGGTGTTGGATCCATAACAAAATTCCTGAACCTACTAAAAGAGGACAATGCTTGTTAAAATGTATATCACTAGTATTTATGAAGCAATTTATATCAATATGATTAATGAAATACTAGACATACTATGTAGTTGGTAATCCAAAAATCTGTGAGTATTTTACATAAAGATAAATACTTCGAATTGGTAGGGATGAGAGGGCAAAACAGCCAACTTAGCTCCCAGAGTCCAGAAATTTGTGAATAAGAACTCAATGGTTTTGGTGAAATATTACGCATCATGAGATAAATGCCAAGTTAAAGTTGTCCTTGTTGGCATCGTTTCACTGTCCAATCTAACAAGTTAAAAACCGATCTTCTTCTTCATCCTTCACTTCTGAACTCAGTATTAGGATAAAGCATCATCAACAGGCAATTTGGCCTGTTTCCTGTTTCCATGAGTTAGTGCTTAGTTCCTTTTGAAGAATTGGATTTGACATTGCTCGGGGCCAAAGCAGACGAATGCTGAATGCACCAATATTGACATAACCAGCATACACATGAAACCACAACTATTAATTAAATCAAGCTTAACTTTCCTAAAAAGTAATAAAATGAAAAGAGATCAGGTAGCATTATTATAATTCAACAGGTGATTGAGAAAGTAAATTAATTTCGTATATAGAAAGTCCTACACCATTAATAAATGATTAGGACCCAACTCTCTCTTCTGCATCTGAAAGAAGAACAAAGAGAATCAAGAATATTGAGAGACTCACATGATCAATCTGCCGTGTGGCGGGTGTGACCTTCCCCTCAACAGCTTTGGTTAAATCATCGAAATAGCTCTCAGGCACCGTTGACCGTTTCTTCGCCGCCCCGGAAAGGGAAAGCCACACCTTGGGCCTCAGAAGAGGTGGAATTCCCTTCCTGATGAGCCTCTTCAAAGCAATTGTATTGGCTAAAACGGACAGTTTGAGCGAAGCAACTGCAATCCCTTCAGAGAGGGAAGAGATCTGCGGCTGCAGGTACCAATTGGCACCTTTGCTCGCCTCCAGAGCCCACCAGACACGCCCCTGCTGCCGCACCCTCTCCCTGACCTCATTCAACACATTCACATCATCAAGGTTTCCTTCCACATTGAACCCATAGAGGTCTTGGAATTTCACAGAAATGGTGGCCTTTCTGGAAATGTTGGTGTTTTTGTAGCATTGTTTTCGGGATTGCAATTCATGAGAGATGTCTCTGTTAGCATAGGCTTTAAACATCTCTTGAGAAATAGAGATTGAGAGAGAAGGCTATTATTGGTTTATCAATGGATAAGAGGCTTCAACAATATCTCAACTCATAGAACAATCCACGCGTTTGAAGCTTTTAAAGAGGCCCCTTCTGGAGGAATGAGAGCTGGAATCTTAAAAGATGGATGAAGAAAGAGGTTTTTAGAAATGGGTTGTTTAAAGAAGGTCCGGTCAGATTAGATTCAGCAGCATAGAATTAGAATCTCACCAAAAACCCACATATAAGGAGCAATGAGAAACTCCCTTTTGAGGAATTTGAGCTTGATATCAGATGAGAAAAGATGAAAAAGAAAGTGGTTTTCTGAAATGGGTTTCTAAAGCAAGCAAGACGTGGTAAGAATCAAAAGCATTACACCTAATTAAAAACCAACATTTTTATATTGATCAAAGGGCCCTAATATGATGGAACTGGATCATTAAAGATTAGAACCAGATGAGAAGGATGTTCTAACAAAAATGTTGGTTTTTGAGATGGTTATTTTGGGAAATCAATGTAGTTGGATATATATATATATATACATAGGCATGTTCTACCTCAGAAAAACACCATCTTTTACCCCCAAGGAGATGGAAACTCTCTTCTCTGAGGTGGGTTTTCCCTTAAAAGCTGATAAATTAGAAAACACCCAACAATTTTCAATCCCTGGAAACAAGTCTTTCTGCAAAAGCAGCCTAGTACATGATGATATCGGTGGAAAAAAAGGGTTTTTTGAGATGGGTTTTCCCATAAGAAGGTGATAAATCAAGAAAAAGACCACCTCTGTGAAACCATTTAAAGAATGGGAAAGAAAAACCTGACCTTTTTAGCTGGGAAGGAAGAATTGGTTTGTTGGGGCTAAAGATTAGAAGAGACCAATCGTACAGTAGGAGATGGGATGAAAAGATTATATCTTTGAGATGGGTTTTTGATGGAGAAGGCAAAGGAGGAGATGAAATGGAAGGAAGAAGAAGATGGAGATTGAAGAGGGACGAGGTCTTTTTTGGGGTTTTTATCCGTTGCAGTGAAAGGGTGGACGAGGAAGGTAGGGATTGAGATGTGAAATTACGGGAACGCCCCTGTCGCGTTCTGTGGATTGCTGTCTTGATCCCTCGTGTCGTGTGGGGTCGGAAGATTGCCCGAGACAATTTTTTTTAATGACTCATTTACCCTTTGCCCTTTGCCCTTAGGCCGGCTTGGAGATTTTTATTTACCCAAAATTTATCTACAAGAGGACGATTAAATTAGAGACGAACAGCCGACTCAGCTCCAAAGGTGGGGACATGTGGCATGTTTAGGAACCTAATATAGTATTGGTCGGGGCACAACACAAGTTGGCTATTTTGAAAATCTTACTGTGCTTCTCCATCCTTTGTGAACTTCAAGTGAGCTGTGAGCCTTTTCTTTAGAAAGAAAGAAAGAAAAATATATAGAAAAGAAGAAGCAGAAGAAGTGAGCCATTTGTTTGGTGACTAGGGTAGAACTTTCGCCTTCGAACAGGGTTATCTGATTCTAATGAATAAAATTTAATTTTTTCCGGAATACATACATGGCTGCACATATAGTATCAAAAAAATTAGAAAGGGTAAAAGTCGAACTCAAGACCTTGGAGAGTAAACTCAGAGCTCACACCAATCGAGCTACCGTCTTTTG
This sequence comes from Camphora micrantha, assembly GCA_003546025.1. Taxonomy (NCBI): domain Eukaryota; kingdom Viridiplantae; phylum Streptophyta; class Magnoliopsida; order Laurales; family Lauraceae; genus Camphora; species Camphora micrantha. Next base: position 582,316 of record QPKB01000001.1, on the reverse strand, counting down.
ACAGCAAGTGATCCAATCTTTTGATCCATCCAAATCATTCTCACATATAGCAACTCTCTTTTATAGTCACTGATTATGAGTTTTTACTCTCTTTTTTTCTAATATATAAAGCCGTTAAATTTATGGATTATGGGTTAGAGGCATGAACTTGACTCCAATGTTTCATATTTGGGTTATTTGGGTCCATCACGAGTGAATCTTTATTTTACTTTTTTTTTTTTATACTCAAATATACACAAAGTAAAATTTAATGTCATACTAGTTTTGCTAAAAACTTTGTCATATCAACACACCCTTTCGCTCTGGCAAGGATTGTGTTTGAGTATGTAAGTACTTAAAAGAGAAACAAGGAAAAAGAAATTGCATGTGTTCTCATTTATGGACCCCATTTATGGGAAAAGAAAATTAGGTATGAAAGAGCTGTACTAAGGAATTTGCCAACCACTAAACTGGAAAAGCATGATTTAATTGTCTCAGAACAAATTGATGTGTTGCTTCAACAAACTTCTTATTGCTTTGAATTGAGTGTCGAAAATACTATATTTCCAAAAAAAAAAAACACTATTAGAGATGATGATACACCTAATAGCTAATATCAAGCAAGTCACACTCTTGAGAACGACTCTTTATTCGAGTGGTAAGGAGCGATAATTCTCACTTGGCTGTCCAAGGTTTGAACCGGGTTACGCCATCTCTTCTCGCGTGCAAGGGCTTCCTTTCCCAATTGAGTGGGCTATTTTCCCGTATGTGTGCGAGCTCTTAATTGGGTCCCAAAAGCAAGTCACACTCCAGGCTTAGATGGAAAATTATACAGCATAGTCTGGAGTGAATTGGTCCTTTAATTACACTAAAAAAAAAAAAAAACACTTCCCAAAAAATAAATAATGGCATATAATTTCATAGCATATAATTTCATAGACAATCATATCCCTTGCAATCAAATTATATCTTTGATAATTATTAATGACAATTTCTAAGGAGTCCATAATGCAAAATGCATTTGAACTCCATTTTGGCAGCTTTAAATTCGATTGTTATTTTTATCTATTGTTATTGCTCATATATATTATATAGATAAGAAGTGATCCTATGTTGTAGCAAATATCAGATTTCAGATGAGTGAGGCCCACCGTTCTTTTTATCTATTATTACAAATCATATTAAAATAAAAATGAGTACAACAAATTAAGGAAGAAGAACTCGATCCAATCAATATGAAAAATAATGGTATAAAATAATTACATTATTAAAAAAAAAACTATATTAAAAGTGAAAGCAAGCAAATCTAAAGACTTATCCAACCATTGGCCCTATATGCTGAAGCCTCACTTGAAGTGAGGACAATAGAAATTTAATTTCATTGACATTTTAAGAAATTTTCGCAATGAACATCAAAGAAATAACTTTGAAGAGTAGCTCAGTTGGCCTAAGACCATTGTTTGCACCAGAAAGTTGAGAGTTCGAAACTCCATTACCACAATAGGGCCACAAAGGATTTACGCGGTTCCCCTTGAGCATGTAGGAATTATTCTAGTCCAAAGGATTGGGACACCCTCCACTATTAAAAAAAAAATGAAAGAAATAACTTTGAAGGGATTACTCTCTAGCATCAAATTAGCTTTAAAAGATGTAAGAGAAATATATTCAAAGCTCTTCTAAGATAGCCATTACCTTCTACTCGATTGGCTCGTTTGCTTGATACCGAATAAGCTGAAGTAAATATTGTTTAGGTGTGGAGCAATCTCAGCCGTTGAGCTTTACAAAATATCTTTATCTACTTTCATCTATGGACTCCATCCATTCACATCATACACCAATATGTTTATAGATATGTCCTAAAATCCCATCTAACAAAGTGAGATGTGTGGTAAAATTATAAAAGATATAATCAGAAATTAGTGCTTATAGAAGAATTTAGGTGCAACATCAATGAGTTAAGACATAGTTGTTTGGGATAGTTTGGACATATCCAACACAGGTTAGTAAAGATGCCGGTGAGAAAATTCTTTCTATGCATGTTGATGGCCCACCAAAGAAAAATGGTTTGTCGAAGAGGATGCATATGGAAGCAGTAACAATAAATTTTAAGATGTGCAACTTATCTAAGGACTTGATTCAGAATAGATTGAAATAGAGAAACAAAATTCATATAGAAATTTTTGAGACAGAAATCTACAAGTGCGGGGAAAAGATATAAAAGAAAGGTATTGGGCAGCTACTCGATTGGCAAGGGACGAAGTGTAGTGTACGTGGGCGTATAAGCTCGAATTTAATGTACAACAGGAATACATACATGAATAAATAAAAATTCAAAATAGTGATAGACTAGTGGTGTAGCACCTTAATTTCCTATTAGCAAGTAGGGATTGATCTTTAGTTTCGTTGAAATTTCCACTCCCTCTCTAGTGAGCCATACTAATATTAAAAAATATAAAAATAAAAATAAAAGGAAGAATTGTAATAAAATTCATGGCATACCATGAAAAAAATATTAATATTTATATAAATAAAAGTTTGAAATAATGATAGACTTGTGGCATAGCACCTTAGTTTTATCAGCAACAACTAAGGATTGATTCCGGTTGCGCTGAAATTCCTAATTCCTATCTCGCGAGCCATACTAAAATTAAAAGAAATAAAAATAAAAATAAAAGAAAGAAGTGCGAGAGAATTATGTGGCAGGCTAATTACCACCTCATTATCAAAAGCTAATCACTACCCTCATTATTAAAGTCTTGACCCAACTACGTTGCATGCAGCTCTAGAACCAAATCCTCAGATAAATGATCACCAAATATAAGGCAAGATTGTGTACCCAAGAAAATGACTAGATATAGAACAAACGTTATTTATTAGCCACATAATCTAAAGCCATTAATTAGCTATGAACTTGCAAAAGTTAAAACTCCTAATTCATTATTCAGACGCTATTTCATTCGTTGAAGAGAATGGCAGTTTCGTAATTAGGCGAAGTCATGAGGGCTACTATTGAAATGCAGCTCCAGTAGAGAGAGAGAGAGAGGCGAAGTCATGAGGGCTACTATTGAAATGCAGCTCCAGTAGAGAGAGAGAGAGAGAGAGAGAGAGAGAGAGTGAGTATTAAAAGAAAGCCAACCGTTGGGACCGACGTCACTTATGACTCATGCCCATTCCTGGGTATGAATATCGTACTTGTGAAGCCTTGTGACCTTGTCTAATATGAGAGGGAAGAGATTCAATTCAACTCCAAGAGATGGGGGCGATTCAATTCAACCCCAAGAGATGGGAATGGATGCACGTCTATAACTATTGGTAGAATGGTGGGTGGAAAAGGCTTGGTTCGGGTCACATTCGATATAGGATTTCTTTTAAGGGCATCTTTGTTCACACGAATTCTAAAAGAACTATTATTAGAAAGGATTATTGACTCTCCAAAATTTTCAAATCCTCAAACATAACCCATAGAGAACTAGGTCTTGCTAGGTTAGCAATTCCATCTCTAAATCTAAATCCTTGGGCATGTCGTACACTTATTTCTTATACGGGCCGTTTCTTCCTAATTGTGCGGACTCACATGGGATCATAGTCTCGTTTGCCAGGTTCAAAAAAAAAAAAAAAATATACCCCATCATTGGAATTATAAGAACTTAAAAAAGGTGATATTTTAGAATGTTGGATTTTTGGAATTCCACTTATAAAAATTTTCAATCCAAATACTTAGTGTATTGTTAGCTAGTCTCATTTTTCTCTGGCTCACCTTAGGTATGTACCTAGTTTCACCAACAAACGTTTATATCAAAAATTCTCAACAAAGAAATATTCCTCTTAAGCAAATGGGCTCCAAAGTAACAACTAACAAGTATGGGCTCAACATGGACCAAACTATATCGTTATCAATTATATAATGGAAATGTCTATGCCAAAAATAAATAAATAAATAAATATGTTGGAAATGTCTACCAAAACTCTAAATTCGCAGGTCAACTCAGCGGGTTGAAACACAAAATTTTAAGTTTCGTTGGATTAGATTAGGGTGGATTAGAGCCGGGTTACTGGTACCTTTAGTTGCATTTGTGGTCTTCCTAATCTGGCCCAATTACTAATTGGGGTTGAAAAATACTAACCCAAACCCCAATACTATGGGTAATTGGCTCGAGTGGAGTTGTTGGATTGGGTCAAGAACTGCCACACCTACTCACTTATGGGCAAATAAATATAATCATTAAACAAAGGAAAATTCAGGATCCACATTGCGTTCTTTTACTGGCCTTCACTTCTGTTGATCGTCATGGGCACCCGAATGAGCCCAGCACAAATATTCTTAAAACTCATTTAAAATTAGCCGAGTTAGGACGAGTTGACCCAACTTGATATCACAAACTTCCAAAGTTTCTCTCTATATCTTTTCAAGTTTCTCAAAATAGTAAAATTACACAAAAAATAATTATGTTCTACATTTTTAAATATTTTGAAAAGTAATTTAAAATCTGTTTCTTAGGAGTGCTGATGTGTAGACCCTCTGCATGTGACCCATACACAAAAAAATACCCACAATTTTTTATCCTATAGCCATTCCAATCTGGTATCTTTTTCTTATGCTAAATATGAATGGATTTCTGAGCTCATCTTTCTAGATGATTTTCTGCCCACCAACTAAATTGTGTGCCGACTTAAATAAATATAACTATGAGTTTGTGAATTAACAATGTACTAAATCCAGGTTCATCTGATCCTCTTATAGTATTTGATCCAAGAATTTGAAAAAGACAGATAAAATAAAAATTTAGTGAATAGCTCACAACAATTCCACTTGTCTTAAAATTTATTTGCTTTCAATACATTAATAAGTATCACTTGATCAGGTCAAATAAGACTTGGCATCTTACTTGCCAAGTGAAAGTAGTTTTAATATTAAGAAGTTAAGTCTTGTAAGTCAAGCTGATGACATAATAAGATTAGGCAGATCCATTACATAATGTCACAAGACTTGGCCCTAACAAGTGCTAAATTTAATAAAGTCATGCTCTTGATCTACCACAAAAGTCACTCCCATCACATGTATCCGTTGAAGTTAAATGAGTAATAGGTATGATGGGGAGGACCCAACAATTGAGAGAGAGAGAGAGAGAGACAGAGAGAGAGAGAGAGGGGTAGGTTTTCAAGGTTATCACATGTGTATTTCCTTGTCCACTCATTGAAGAGTAAAGCTCATGTCACCTAAACTTTTCATTTCCGATGTTTCTTACTCAGAAAGTATGTTATTTTTACTAAAATCAAATATATTGTAAGCCATTTTATAGCAAGAAAGTGGGGTAGTTGATTCATTGGAGCATTTTTTTTTTTAATTTTTATGAGGGACTCAAATGGCTGTCTTAATTTGTACTCTTGATTGAGGGTAGGGCATAGTGTATTAGTATAGAAGCATTCACAAGACCAATGTCTTGCCATTCATTCATTTCCCAATGGATGAGCATTCTACAGTCTCCAAACTTGAATGGCAAGGCAACAGCTTTTTACAGGGACGATTCGTCTCTCATCATGTAGGTGATGAGTGAGCCTACTATTGCCTTGTGGATGAGCTTGGGACCAATAATTCCGTCCTCACCAATTAAGCCCCATTTGTTTTATTTAAAATATCGCGTACTACTTGAGACTTGACTAACAGGCCAGGTTTGGGCTTGAACTTCAGAGTGTCATGGGATGGATATCCAATAGCACTCCTGCACAGGTTCAGAACCCTACAAATGCCACGAACAAATGGTCTGGATAAGGTTATTGCTCAGCCCAGTTGCGAGCTGTGATCCGGGTCAGGGTAGGGCTATCAAAACTAAGTTTAAAATGTTATTCTGAGTCGCAGAAACATGTGACTCAACTACACTCAAAACTAAGTTTAAAATCTTATTATAGTGGTAAGAGGTGCTAGTTTTTATCTTGTTTGCAGAGGGTTCAAACCTGGATGAAGACTTTATCTCACCTGAGCTATGCTACTTCACCAGAGAGTTCCTCCACTTCACCAGAGGTTTACTTCCGTCACCCAAGAGCTAGGCCCCAGCCCTCCTGAGTTGGGATAAAATAAAATAAAAACTATACTCAATGGACCACTCAATAGACCTTTCCCAGTTGAGTTTAGTTTTTGAGGTTTCAACTTTCAAGCAACGGTGAAAAAAAAATTGAAAAAAATGAATAAAGCTAATTGGGCCTAGACTAGAACTAACTTGGTCAGGCTTCCAAGTGAGCATATTTTGATACTATTTGGGCTCCTAAAAAATGTTACCATATTCTATTTTTAATGGCCGACACATGACACATGACACATGGCACTGCATTGTGTCTATGGCTCCGGCCTTGCATTGTATTTGTATCCAATCCAATGGAAGAAGAAGAAGAAGAAGAAGAAAGAAGAAGAAGTGCCATGTGTTAAGACAAAAATTGGTGCACCAAAGAAACAAGGCATGGCAAGGTCAAAGGTCCTGCCCTCGATTCGTTTATGCCCATCCGGGGCGGTCGGATCCAGAACCAGCCCGCAGAGACTCACCCAATAAGTGTCCAAAAGCTCTGCCCCACCACCATACACACTTCCAGATCTCTCCAACTTCTCCTTGTCCCTGTTCTCTGTCTCTCTCTCTCTCTCTCTCTCTCTCTCTCTCTCTGCCGGCTGGGGTTTCAAAGATTGTAACTTTCTTTTTCTTTCTTTCTTAGCTGGTTCCAATGCCGTTTGACATTTCACGAACTTCAGTGTTTTTTTTTTTTTTTACTTTAAGGTTTGGATTTCATTATGGTTGTGAGATGTCTTATAATGCATAATCATCTCGTGAATTTGTGTTTGAGTATTGATGATCTGATGTGCGCATTAGCTGTTTGTTAAAACTTCTCAGAGAATCCTGTTATTTCCCTTTTTGATTTCATTGCTTGGATGCACTATTTAGTGCATGGCAGTGGATGGTTTGAGGGATTATTGGAACAATGCCAACAAAATATACTCTTTTTTTTTTTTTTTTTTGTTTCTTTTGGGAACTCATTTAAGTGAGTTGGTGATGATGGACTTTTCATAGCAAACACAAAGCAATATAGACAGCCCTATATTTGATCCATTTGGGCACACTTCATGTTGAAACATAAGTTTCGTGGTTTTTTCTTAAAAAAAACATCAAGATACTAATGCATAGGCATGATTAGTATGGTCACTAGTGATGTCCTGAGCAATCTAGCTCACCCTTTTTGTGAGCAATAGTCCCGATGGGGGTCTGCTTAGGTGCCTGCCTCATCCAGGTCAAGGGATGTTACTATAGATCAGTTTGATTGGCCATCACATGTGTGTGTGTGTGTGTATATATATATATATATATATATATATATATATATGACCCAAGATCAAGTGTGGAAAAGTACATAAAGCTTTTAAACATAAAATTCAACAGTGGATATAGTCCAGATGAGTCTCAAATTGGTTCTGAAACGAACCCACCAGAGTGATAGGTGTCAAGATTTTTTTTTTATATCCAATTCATCAAGTTTGATATGTAAAATTTGCATTTCCACCGTACTCATGGCGTGATTTGCATTTGTAACTTCTCTGAGTGAGATTGTCTGCAGGGAACTGAATTCCTAAGTGTCTATATCTATAACCCCTCTTCTAACATATCATCATCAAGTCATTGTCCTTGTATCTACTGTCTTCCGGTCATACAAAAAAAAATTTGCCTTCTTTTGCAGTGCCATTGCTAGCCTACATTGATATGTGAAAGCCATCCAAATGCTCAAAAAATGGCTCACTTCTGATTCTATATTTTATAGTTTTACCACACATCTATCTCGCCATTTTGAGCTACTGTGATTTTTGTGACTGTATTTCTTTCTGCCCTAGGCCATAGCTGATCTCGTCGTTGTCATCTAGGTTTTTTCATTCAATTTTGTTGGCATGCACTGATCGCAAAGCACTACTAAAGAAAGGCTCACTTCAAATATATTGCTCGTCTTATGTTCGACAATCTCTGTGGTATCTTTTAAGCTTCCATTCTCATAGGAGTTTCAGCTCACACATCCCTAATGAAGTTGCAATTCATATAATCTGTTTTATACAACTTATTTTAAAGCCTCTCACCATAAGTTTCACATTCATATCATCTCTCCATTCATCTATCAACAATGGATCATCTGAAACAACATAGTACCTCACAACTCCGCTAGTTTAAATATCAGTAGTTTTTACTGATGGTTCCAAGCCCAGATAAAGAGTAGGGTTGCATTAGGTAGGTTAACAGCCAGCACAAATATTTTGTCACAATCCAAATCCCCTTTTAACAAATATTCTGATGCTTTTTTTTTTCCCTTTCAGCCACTCGGAGACCAGTTCTGTATAAATATGTAAGACACTGCAAAATAGAGTTTTTAACCCAACAATTCATTGCATTGCTTCTCACTCAAGTATACCTTTTCGTTTCTTATAAATTTCTTTTCCATGATTCCATCTCATGAATTCAAACTTCTTTGACAATGGCTTAGGCATAGCTTTTATGTCGATATATTACCATAACGAAAGGATCTAGATTTGGCTTTTGTCCTCAACACATATATGAAACTCTCCTTTGCCAATATAGGTGAATAGGAGACGCTATCATGGATTCCCTCCAACCAAATGTTTGGCATGTCTATTTTTTCAAATGCATAATTTTGACAGTCAGAATGCACTGTCTCATCATTTGGAGTTCAATTTCTTGTCAAACTTGCATCTATGTCTTGTATATTTTATAAAGGTTTTGGGTTTATTTAACTTAAATTTTGTCTTGCAAAACAGCATGTGACATGCTGTTATATTATGCAACGTCTAATACTTTTGTAATGAATAATGCACTTTGTAATAAAATGGACTCGGACATCCAGCAAGTCGAGAAAGGAAAATTAATATATACATATGTCAAAGAAAAAAAAAAAGGTGAAAATGGGTGCTGTAAATTTAATCTGTAGACTCTGTACCAAGGCAGTATAAGTTAGGGAAGAGGAGTAGAGCTGTAGATTCTGTACCAAGGCAGTGTAAGTTAGGGAAGAGGAATATGTGCTCTACTCCTGTAAATTCATAATCTGTACCTAGGTAGTATAAGTTAGGGAAGAGGAATATGTTCTCTACTCCTACCTGTGTATATGTATGTATAACAAAATGCCACTTGTGTTATAAAATTACTTCAAAAATAGCATATTCATTCATTATTTATTTTCTCCATAAACTTCTTGGTTTTCTTAAGTCTAATACCTTGATTCAGAAGTTTGTTCATAAATTCCTGTTTATCAAAATTCATTTTTCTTTGGTTTATAGAAGGACTTGTTCTTGGCCCATCATTGTTATTTTGTGCTTGACGAGGATTTGGATGAGTTCCTTTTGGTGTGATGATGCTTGATATGAGCAGGGATTGAATGGGTAAAATTTACCTTTGATTTGAAACCTAGGTCCCCACTCATCGTTGCGCGTGGTAGGTGCCCACTAACCTTTATTTATTACGGTTCAATAATTGACTTTGCTGACTTTTATTGTTGCATGGATTCTTTGAAATGGGCAACATGCTCGTGTTGGACATGACACTGTTGGATTTTTCACTGATCCATCTATAACTAATTTAGGCATTACTTTTAGTTTATAAAATATTATCACATGTTTTGTTCTTCTGGAATCTAAGTAAAACAGTAAAGCATTTCTGAATTACGAAGAGTAGGATTTTGCATATTAAAATAACTATTTCTATCAACTTTAAGCAACTTTAATGAAGTTATCATTAAAAAAAAAAAAACAAACTATTTCTATCTAAATTTTTTATCTTATTTGATATTTTACTGAGGCCATGAATCTTATATTCTGAAATTTACTGAACCAGACACCTAGATTATATTAGATTCCCACTCATACCTATACTCATGCAACTTGTGTTGCTTGAAATAGACAGTTGAACATGCCGAAAATCTACAATGAGCCTTAACCTCCGTAATTGTTGTTGATGAACAAATGATGTAATTCCTCTTATGTATATCAGCAATGAATAAGATGGTGGACAGACATAGTAATTGTAACCATCAACTTATCAGTTACACTGCTCTTTGATTTTTAATGTAGCAAATGCTATAATAACTACTAATTAATTCTCTGACAGAGACATCCTCCCTGAAGAATACTTGTATGCTCAACTGCAATCAATCTTAATGATATGGAGAAACCAAAAGCAGATGTGGGAAGCTTAGAATCGTCACTGTTGCAAATCATTGAAGAACACAACCAAACTTCCATCCGTATTCGAGATCAAACTGGTTGGTACTTGTCTTTCTTCCTCTCCATTAATCTACCCCCCTATTAAATTAGCAAAGCCAATATCAAAATCCCTTCTAATTTTACTGTCCAAAAATAATCCATATACCACGACTCCCTTTTTGTTTGGATGTTTCTTGTTCCTTGTTCTTCTTTCCCATATCAGCATCTGTTGCATTTCATGATATTGCATAATAAAATGATTTTAAGGCTATATTTTTCCGATGGAAGGGGGAGAAGCTACAAAAGCGTTAGATATTTCTCCCAACAAAGCAACTATTAAGGTATTGAAGTGTGAGTGAGCATAAAACTCAAATTTTGGAAGGATATTTGTATGACAAAGGGTTAAGATTATTGGAAATCAACTGCCTCCTCACTCCTATTTCGATTTTTTTCCCTGTCACAAAGGCTTGCTGCTATGACTGATTAATAAGAGAAAGCTGCTAGGGATGGGCTTTTGTGCTTTCAAAATTAGATAGAAAAAAAAAATAATTTGGAGGACAGATGCTAATAAATATGTATACAGCCACTTTGCACATGCAGTATGCATAATTGTGGGTCTTAGTAGAGTTCCTTTATCAACCAAATTGTGCCTGGTACAAGTACATATAGAGAATTGGTTGGGACAGCAGTAGTCATTCTTTGATGTCTCTTTTATCCAATCTTTAGTAGTGATTCTCTTTCTAGGGTATGTTTGGAGCTTTAAATGTCCATTGTTTGTTACATACAGATACGGGTCCACAGGCTTTGGGCTGCGTGACATAAAAGGTGAGTCTCACTGGGTATACAGTTCAAGGGAATGGGCATGAAGGAGCGACATGCGGCATTAGCAGATCCAGTGGGTGGGGTTTTGCAGATGTATCTTTGTGAGTGTGTGTTAGCAGGTTCAGTGGGGTTTTGCAAATGTATCTGTGTGCGCGCGCGTTTAAGTAGGTTACACACTTTAGACACCCCACAAAATGGTTCAAGGGAATGGGCATGAAGGAGCGACATTCGGCATTAGCAGATCCAGTGGGTGGGGTTTTGCAGGTGTATCTTTGTGAGTGTGTATTAGCAGGTTCAGTGGGGTTTTGCAAATGTATCTGCGCGCGCGTGTTTGAGTAGGTTACACACTTTAGACACCCCACAAAATGGTTCCCATCCAGTTGGAAAGTTGAGATTGAGATGAATGGCAATGGTTCCCATCCAAAAGCTAGAGAAATCAGAATTCAAATCTATTGCTTGGTCCCCTGATCATCACTTTTGTTGTACCTAAGGTATATTTCCTTGTGTTTCTTTCAGAAAATGCGAAGAAGGATGCATTGAGAACTGCTGGGCGTGTTTCTGATCTATTGGTTGATACTGTCAACAGTGGAGTTGAAGAATCCTTTATAAATGAGAAGAGAATCGAACTTGAGATTCGCACTTTAGTTAGTATTGTTATGCGCTACACAAAGCAAACAAATCAATGGCTTGCTGCTTCACATTCTTTGAACTCTGCTTTAAAGGTTTGTTTCTTTTCTTTTATCTCTCATTTTTACCTCAAAATAAATATTGAGAAGCAATACATTTTATTTATTGAATGAAACAAAATACCCATGTACAAATACTAGACCATTAAATTCATGGAAGCATTTGAGTAGAAGACTGATAACATGCACACCACACAGTTGAAGCTTTGCTCAAAATGTCCGATTTAGATAGAGAATTGGCTTCTTTGTTGGCTTCCGCTGATTCATGACAGGCCTGGTTGCCTCCACAACTAGTAACTTCATATCATTTTACAAAATGGTAATATCTCCATGCTTCCGTTTTTCTTTTCTTTTTCTTTTTTTTTTCTTTTTTTCCCCTGTTTGGTCCATGGGAGCATTTTTAGAGTCCCATTCCACAAATTTTATCAATTGTAAGAATCTGAATACACTAACAAATGTTGAACCACTGAATTGGGGGAGGCATTAGAATAGATGACACTATGGTAAGAAGCACCCCACATATAAAGCTTCCCTTGATACATCGATTTAGCTAGGGAATCTACTTCTTCATTGGCCTCCTTCATATATGAGTTGTACTCATCTGCCCCATGGGACTGGTGACTTAATATTTATTTTTTTTAAATCCATGTGAGGACATTAATAGTCCCCTCCTGCAACGATGGGGTCCTGAAGAATGTGATTTGAAGTGCCCAAAGAATGTGAACCCCAATTCCAAATGAGCTTAGAGATCCTTTAGAGCTATTTTCTAGATTGAGCTTTTTCATAGCCCTAAAATGGGGACACTTTTTTAGCTTTTCACATTGTCATTGTCCCATCAATACCAGCGGACAGATCCTTGTCCAAATCAAAGAATAGCACACCCTAAAATTCTTCAGCCTTGATTTCCCTGCTCATTAGGGTACTTTGGTTTCCATGGCCGCCCCTACTGGTCGGGGTTACCTTTCGTCATGTATTCTTCAATCCTCGTCCTCTAATATGCTACCATAGAATAGCCACACAAGCATTCTCTAGAGGATTTGGCATCTTGGCTGAAAGGAGGGCAAATTAAGTTCCAGGGTACACAAGTTGTTGTCTAAGTATGAAGAGATGATATAAGATATCGTGGTGTGTTGGGCATGAATCATATATTAAAAGGAGGTACATTGTGTTGCACAAAATGATAGCATGAAGTGGGTTGGTTATTGAGGCTGTTTATCTTATGTGCTCACCTCTGTGGGCGTGAGTGCCCTATTAAGTATCTCAGATTGGAAAATTCCTCCCCCTTTGATCTTATTCCTCACTGCAGATTAGTGATTGTAAAAATTTTCCATATTGAAAGATCCAGAACAAGCAATGTCTGATCTTCTGATTTCAGTACTTGTCTGCATGACCGGGATTCCACCTTGGGGCGCTTTTGCACTTTTCAATCATTCCAATTATTTTAGTTTGTCGTGAGAATTATTTGACATTGACGGTGAAATTCTTTGACAAAATGAACGCGTTTGTGCTGACTTCTTGGTACCTGAAACATAAAGTCAATGTGCTTTGGATTAGTCTATTATTATCATGTATATTCACTAGCTCTGTGATGCAGGAGATTGGCGACTTTGAGAACTGGATGAAAACTATGGAATATGACTGTAAAAGCATAAATGCTGCTCTCCGCAACATTCACCAAGGATGAACGACTCAAGGATATCCGAACATGTACATATTTAAGTGCATGCAGTGTCAACTTTCGTTTTTGCTTGAAGATGCACTGTTAACATTAATGTTATGGATTTAGGCCAACCCTGTTGTTGTAACTTGTAATAGATGGACACACTTACAAAAGAAAGAGCTGGAAGAATTTAAGAACAAGACAGTGATATCCACAATTCTTTTGAAAGAGCCCCATCTTCCACATCTAATATATCCACAGCTGCCTGGCTGTTGACTGTCATGCCAGTGACTTCCATTCTCATCTATTTGCTTGTGTTCTGGACAAGAATGCTCCTCTTAGGAAGCCTGAATGTGAGAACTAGTTTAAAGTAAAATGGATTTGCACGTAGGATTGTTAAGAGAGGTCATAAGGTGGATTGAAGATACTGATTTGAGCCTTTATCACCATACACAAGTAGGGTATTTTTTTGGGGCTGAGGGTGGGGATGTGGATCATCCCGATACCATCCCCAGGTGGGCCCCATAAGGGCCGGTGCTTAACCTATGGTGAGTACTATTTAGATAATCTCAACTAACCACCTTGACTGGGAGTCAAATGTTGATCGATTGAAAGTTTTGAGAGATTTTTATCTAGAACAATGATAGTACCCTTTCCTTAAACAGAAAATATTCTCCTGGGCAGCACACTGTACACCTGTGTATCATGCAGATGGACCTCTCACATGACACATGCAGAGGTGGGTTACAACTTTAGAACAATCCAGATGCGCGGTGCTCACAGCTGAATGTTTTCCTCATTTCACATGATTGACAATAATCCTTGTAAAATTAACTTTGATTCAATGGAATGGTCTTCTTACATTCGCCTAGTTATACATAACTGAAGAAAAGTTTCATATTTTTAACCAAAACAAATAATTTCACCAAAAAAAAAAAAAAAATTGTCACATTTATCAATTCATCATCCTTTTAAGTATGTCATTTTTTCCTTTTACTTTTTTTTTTTTTTTGTAAGGTGTGCCTCATCATGTGAGCTGCAAGTGGATTCCTACATCAATAATGAATGATAAAAAAAAAAAAAAAAAAAAAACTAAAGGCGGGAAAATAATGGAAATTGAAAAAGTAGTAAAAGGATAAAAAAAATAAAAAAAACACACCCACAAAGAATCATGTGATTCTTTCTTAAATTCTCTTACAAAAAAAATGCAAAGTACAAATCCAGGGTTAGGTCAGTCACAGTCAGCCAAAAAACACAAAAGACCTCAAATTCAAAACCCTAATTTTTGTTGCCTTTAAAAAATCCACCAATGCCGAGTACTCCCGTATCACCTTCACGTCCGTCCCGCTCCGTACAATCTGCGGGAAAAACAGCCAAAACCCGGTCACCGACACGAACCCTAGCGTCAAAAACCCCGACACCACGCGTGGCAACCGACACCTGCCGGTCAGCGACTTTTTCACCCACACCTCCGCGCCCGTGCAAAACCCGTGCAGCACAAAGAACCACGTCACCTCCCAAGTAGGCCTCTCGCACGTGAGATAGTAGAACATCACCTCGTGCATGAGCCCAGACACCACAAACGTGGCCCACATTCCCACTACCTGGGCCCACCTCGGCCCGACTATACCCGTACACACACGCCGTATCGGATCGTATACGGTCGGCCGTAGGATACGCGTGACCATGAGATTCCATCTCCTCCCCCAAAAGTCCTGGAGCGAGGACGACAAGTAGGGCTCGTCGAACTGCGGCTCGAGCGCGACCCCAACCATGGCTTGAGCAGCGGCTCGAGCCATGGCTAAGACCACCTCCAAGGCCAGGTACATGTGGATGCAATAGAGGCCCAGCACCAATTTCTCATGCATATGGGCCTTGTACTTGTAGCAATAGATCACCAGCCCAAGGATGAGACCCCTTAGGCCCATGCTGATGGGGGACACTGGCTCATTGTGGGTCCCACTTGATGGGTCAGGGACAGGGTCATCATCCTTAGATTTGATGGGGAGAGATGCTGTGGTGATGAAATGGAGGAGGTCTCGTGGTGGGGTGAGTGGGCCTTGGTTGAAGGAGAAGAGGAGGAGCTTGAAATTGGCTAGCCATGTGAGGAAGAAGGCTGAGATGCCCCTTAGATGGATGAGTGAGAAGGTGAAAGGGAGGATGGAGAAGATGTAGAAGATGGGGAGGAGAGAGAGGAGCCTTGGTGGGCCTTGAGGGATTTTGGCAGCTATGAAGTAGCAATAGGTTAGAGATGCAAGGGTTGAGGACCATACCTTGATGATGTTCATCATCTCCTCCTCCATCATCATCATCTTCTTCTTTTTCTTCCCCTCTCCTTACGTGGGTTATTTAGTAAACTAACTGGTATGGTTGTCTCTTCTTGGCCTTTTCACTAACTTTGGGTGGCCCCTCCACTTGCCTTCTTTATTGCTTTCCTTTCTTGGGTGTTGGAATTCCTTGACAGGCAATGAGCATCTTTGGAGATTTGTATACAACACGGGGTTCTCGACAGAACCCGGGACAAACTCTGCCTTAGGGGGCGTTGGATCCCAGGAGCAGGATCCCAGGAGCTCCTGGGATCCAACGCCCCCTAAGGGGCAGTTTGTCTCGGGTTCTGTCCAGAACCCCGGGTCAGGTAGCTTTTTTGAAATTATAATGTTCATTTATAGAGGAGGGGTAATATTTAATTGGGTTGTGGTTTATTTAGTCTTAACCAGGGTTATTTCAAAAGGGGGTTTAGGATATGTCACAACACACAACAGCCCTTCCAGTTGTGCCACCATGTGCTGACCATGATGGGTCTGGTACCACACCTGACAGGCTGACACCACCACCCCTTTTGACTTTGGAAGGACTATATAATGTAATCACACCCCAGATCTCACTTAAGACATAGAGATGCAAATGAGTAGGGTCCTGGGTGAAACCGTGGAGTATTCAGATCTGGATCTGTTTGGTATAGGATTGAAGTGGATCCATCCTCTTTTCTTGGATCTGAAATCAACCAAAATTGAGTTTTTAAAACATGGATATAACCAGTTTTGGATCTGTATTTGCAGGTCAGAACAACAAACAATTGTCCAGATACAGACCCAAAAACTCTTGGATCCAAAACACATGATTTTGGATCCAAATCTGAATTTCTCCCTGATTCAAAAACAGGTTATACACACACTTGCTTATTTCTTATATTTAGATAATCGGATGTCCATTGACATCCTTGAAGAAATTATTTGTAACACCGATCGAAACCCGAGTTCAAGAAATTTATCTAGGTAGTTCTGTACATGGGCCCCAAAAAACCCGAGTTCTAAATTGGCCTGGTTTGAAAGCATGGCCAATCAATTAAAAATCTAGGCTCGAGCTCAGCCCATGTACTGGTAAAGGGAGGTCAGAATACTCTGGCAACATCTAATGATCAAAACTTTGAACATGAGTAATTATGAAAGCCCCCTTGAATTTAATAAGACAGCAGACTTCATAAACTCTCAACACTTATTTCTTGCCACCAGAGATGTTGAGGATTTGTTTCCTTCTTAATGGAAGTTCGTCTTATACCAATAATAATGGTGATGGTGATGATGACAAAAAGGCCACCCGGAACTAGGGTTGGCAGTTGTCGAGTGGGTCAAGTTTAGTTTGAGTTGAGCACCTTGGGTAGCATGTATAGGGCTATAGGGCTCAACCCAAACTGGCATTTTTTTTTTAAATAGGGTTAGATAATGTGAAACCAAGCCCAATCCAAAAGTTAAAGTGGTCACTACACTAAAACCATTATTTGACAGGTTGGGTGCAGCTTAGTCTGGTGGGTCATAATGCAATTAGTCATATTTATCTGCGTTTGTATTGGTGATCGAGATCTACCCAAATATGAAGAATGCTCACAACCCTAAACCAACCCAAAAACTAAAAATGGTCAACGGCTTAAATAAAATGAAGCATCTAGTGTTAAAATTTGAACACATTGTCATCAACAAGCTCTCTCTGCAAAACGGTTTAAGAGAGAAGAGCATGTTGAACCCACCCACATTTTGTTCAAAATTGGAACTCTCAGCAAGTTCTCTTGATGCCACCTGAGAAGAGATGAAGAGAAAATCAATCAAGAGAACGGCTTTAGAGGACATTCCAAGGTAGATGAAAGTAAAACAAGGATGAGAAGACATAAATACCACCATAAAGACGGATTTCTACTGCACAAAAACAAACCAAATCTTTACAATCATAGGGCCCACTTTAGATTTATTTTGATTTGGAAAAAAAAAAAAATTGGACTTTTTTTTAGGGTTGACTGACCACGGACTTGGATGGGTTGTTGAGGGGCCCATAATTTGGACAGTTAGGATTGAGATGCATTCACTCAAGAAATGTATTTGGATCATGTGTATGGATGTATTTACTGTTTGCTACTTGTTGGAGATTATGAAGTAGTTTTATTATGTTGATATTGGATGTGACACTACTGCATATGGCATGGTGAGTAGGGCAATGGCCATTTAAGGGTTGTCAGCTCTGGCCCACCAGGTAGCTGGATGCTGGTACATCAACTTATTGACCCACCTTTGATCAAGTTATCCCACTCACACACTCTATCCCCTCATAAATTGCTACATGCCAAGATTTGACACCCATTGAACTTTTACTCACCACAATTGAATTAGAATTCGAAAAAATGAAGCTTTATTAAGTCATTAAACTTGAGGGCCATAGTCAAAGAACTAAGATGATGTAATGGACTGGAAAGCGTTCGAATGATCAAGTTAAAATTCCCCACCCCAATGAATTGCCACGAGCCCATATTTGATACTCCACTCACATGTTGGATAAAAATCCGAAAAAGTAATTCATTAAGAACCATTTAGTTTAAGACTAAGTGCCATCAATCAAAGGGTTAAAATGATCTAATGGGGCAGACATTTTGCATATATACCCTCAAACTCATCCAAATCGTTCTATCCCCCACCTCTCCCATGGTTGGCATGACACGCACCTGAGATGCATAAGATCTTCAGGTTAAACTAATTAGTGTTAAGCCCACTTTAAACATTTAAACGGCTAAAATAAATGTCCTCCTTTAGCATTGGAGGTGGCTATGGGAATGAGACTAGGGGATGGTAAGATCTGGGTGGGCCTTGTTGTGTGTATGGTGACGAGGGCTAATGTGATCATCCGTACCCATGATCAAAGGCCTAGGAATTTCTACGTTTAAAAATAGATGCATAGTCGATCTAACGGTCTAGTCCTTCTGAATTGGTGCAAACTCAGGAGTCCAAATGTGATGGAATGATTTCATTGTAGATGTGACTTTGAAACAATTAGATCATCACAACCATTGATTTAGGGGCTTTAAATTTAAGAGTCTTATTGATGTTCTTCCTTGCCCAATTTATGGTGAGTCCTGTCCATTGCCTTCCCTGCGAAGAATTGGACCTAATCCAGATGGGGAGGCAACGGACAGGGATAAACTCAAAAGCTTTTATGGGCCTGGTCGATACTAGTTCATCCCCATTTTATATAATAGAAAATGACACATAATGTCCCTCTCTACCACCCACTATTAGAATTTGACTTATTGGAGGAGCAAAAAGCGGGCAGTCGCCAGTTGCGATTGCAAAAAATACCTTTAGCGACCGCTATTGGAGTTGCTAAAGCCTATTTTTTAAGGGCCCCCGAAACCCACTTTCCCTTCTTCATTTTTTTCCTTCTCAGGTTTTTTTCCCCTCCCGCCACGCCACCGCCGGAGCCACCTGCGCCAGAGCCACCGCAGACTCTACCATGGTCCCTGGCCTGGGGGCATACCAACTCATCGTTGCTTGAATTGAATTGGGTTTATTAGTTAATTGACCTCGATACATCAATCACAATCAAGGATTAATTGAGGGCACTGTTAGCTAGATGAAATATTATCGCACGTGGCCCATCCCAGATTTAATCATGAGATTGGGGATTCTACCATCTTGGAGCTGCCACCTCGATCGATCTTATGGAGCACAAACAATCCCTCGTTCCATCCAAATTAATTTCATTGATCCCGCCAGTGCTATGTCTATACGTACCTTTTTCATAGATGGGTCAACTCTTTTAATTGTCTTTTATGTAGAGGACCTTTGGGCTTCATTATATGGAGAGGCTACTAACTCCATATATGGATATATATAGTCCAATCTCCATGAATTTGAAGCCTATATATCATATGATCCAAGCAATCACATACTATGAGTTTTTATGTGGATAAAGATCTCACATAATTCTCCTGATCAGGGCCAAATTCAGATCGATGAGGAGAAAGTGAAAAAAAAAAAAGGAAAAAGAAGAGAAATAAAAAAATTTGTAAGTGGTAAATCTTCATATATGGATTCATCATTTCTTGCTGGTAATGATTCTTCAATGTTGTTGGAGTTTGATGGAAATTCCAAGTAGGAGATGATCATTTTTCAGAAAGAAGAAGTATTTTTATATTGTCAAGTATCACACTCTCTCAGTCTCTTTTAGGATAAAAAAATTAAAACGATTTTCGTTAGAAAAAAAAAAAAAAACACTACTTATAGAAATATATGTTTTATTCGCTTGTTTGAGAATACACTCATTTATCTCATAGTTTTTTTGAAAGAAAGTAGGTGAGAGGAGGGTTAAGGGTGTGCTCGTGGGCTAGGCCAGCTTGAGGCCCACTATAGTTCAACACTTCAACCCACAATGGGTTGGACTTATTGGGCTCTATACATGATGGTGCTCAGGTGCGGATGCTCCCCATGGTGTGTGTGAGACAACACATGGGGACCACCTGGGACCTCGCATCAGGGGTGGAACCAGGATTTTCGCTTTTGGGAGGCCAAATCATAATCTTAGTGATTCAATCATAGCACAAATACCCATCATTTCTTATACATGTAGCTTGTAGGTTGCAATTTAAAACTTAATTTCATTTAAAATCTCAAAGAAAAGTAATGATCGCATCCCATATCTAAAATCTAAATCATTCAAAAGTATGGTTCTGCTAGTTTTTATCTCTTTGATATAAATTTCTTTAATCAGATTTTTCTGACATAGATAATAATAATCAAAACAAAAAAAGTGTTACAACTATATTTCTTTATCCACAATAGATAAAACACCAATTGAACTAAAACTTAATGTAATAATAGAATGCAAATAAACATTGATTTTAAGCATATTAGATTTTAATATAAGCAACAAAGACTGAAAATACATAATGACTTATAGTGAAATTTGTACATTTATGCAAAATTATAAAAGAAAAAGTGGGTTTTTGCATTCTTCTTTTTTATTCATACCTTAAAGTCAAGTTTGCAGCCTACAAATTCTTTCAATATCTCCAATAAAAAGATGTGCTTTCTCATCTTTCTCTCTTGCATCATAAGATTTGGGAAAAGTCTAAGATGAGAATGATTATTATAAAAATTCTCTTCTTCAATCTCCATCAAGCTTTCTTTATGTATTTTCCTTTTATTCATTTCATTTCTTTCCATTTTCCTTCTAAGTTTTCCTTAAAACCAGCAATATTCTTATTTCCTTCTTTTCTAAGAGTAAAAAAACATCTTTAAAAAAGCCATCAATAATGGATTAATGGATGGCCACACATGGAGGGGCCAAAGTACTGTTTTGAGGGGAGTTATAAGAGGAGTTATTGATGTATGGGGGGCTGACCCCTGCCTCGCATGATCAGTCTGAGCCCTAATAACAACATTCAATCGATTAGCTGAAATCATGCAAAGGAGATCATGTAGTCAGTGATTTGTGGATCACCACAATTCAATTCTCCTGCAATCTCTCTCCTAAAATCTTTTTCTTTATTTACTGCTTGTTTCCTTGTATATAGAATATAGTGTTGTTAAATATCAGTCAATTGTAAATCAAACATGCAGAACATAATTATTCAAATCATTCTGAGTTTTCTTGGTATCAGAGCAGAACGGTTCTGCCTCTTCTTTTTTTTCGTATCCTTTTCTCTGCAACTCTGCTTACATCATTCTTCTTCTTCCCTTCCTCCATGGCAACAACTTCCAACACCACTTTGCTACTCTCTAATGTTCACCACCTTGTCCCCATTAAACTCAATGGAGGAAATTATCTCATGTGGAAGTCTTTATCTGAACCAATTCTCAAAGCCCATTCCTTATTAGGCATTGTTGATAGATCTGCCCCTTGCCCATCCCAATTTCTCACCTAGTCTGATGGTTCTATTAGCACCCCTCCAAATCCAAAATTTCTGGAGTGGGTCCAACAAGATCAACACATCCTTACATGGATAAATTCCACTTAGACAGAGACAGTTCTCTCCCTTATGTGGTTGGCCTCAAAAACTCCAAATCTGTTTGAGACGCCCTTAGCAAGCGTTATTCTTCACTCTCTCGTTCTCATGTTCTCCAGTTAAAGAACCAAGTCCAACATTTGAAGAAGGAAATTCTATCCATGCAAGATTACCTCTAGCACATCATAGTCCTTACAAACAAACTAGCCATGTTGGCTCACTTGCAAGTGAGGAGGATTTAATCCTCCATACACTAAATGGCCTCCCAGCACAGTATCGTCCCTTCCAAACATCAATTCGCACTCGCTCAACAACCGATCCTGTCTCCATTGACGAGCTGCATGCACTCCTTGTTTGTGAGGAACTTAGTTTGGAAGATGACACTATTCCAGTAGCCACTGATGCAGCAACTGCCTTTTCAGCAAACAGAGCTACCACTCCCTCCAATCATGGCCGTGACTTTGGAAGTAGAGGTGGACATAGTCGTGGCAGAGGTCGTGGCCGATATCAAAGTGGAAACTAGAACTCTCAACCAGGATCGCACCAACAAGGTGAGCCACCGCAACAATATCAAATAGGACCTCCAACTCAGTCCTACCCAAGCCAGTATCAACAAAATGATCATCGCCCTCACTGTCAGATTTGCCAGAAGGTAGGTCATACCACTATAGATTGCTATCACAGAATGGATTTTGCATACCAAGGCAGAATCCCTTCAAGTCGCCTGGCAGCTATGGTAGCCTCACCCGGGTTTGATGACCAGTCCACCTGGTATACAGACACCGGCGCCACTCATCACATTACTTCCGATCTCTCCAATCTTGATGTTCATTCCAGGTATGATGGATCTGACTCAGCTCAAGTAGGCAACGGACAAGGGCTCGCAATTGTACATACTGGTTCGGCTCTTTTACTCTCTCATTCTAAACCTTTTCATCTAAAAAATATCCGGCATTGTCCAACTGCTGCCACTAATTTACTGTCTGTTAAAAATTCTCTCTTGATAATCATTGCTACTTTTGCTTTGATGAATTGGTTTTTTTGTGAACGACAAAGCCACGGGGAGGACACTATACAAAGGGAGCACTGGACACGACCTTTACCCGTTTCATCCCACTTCATGTCATCCTACAGCCTTCCACAGTCATGTTTCCTCTGATTTATGGCATGTTCGGCTCGGTCATCCTTCACTTTCCATCCAGAAGGATATTCTTAAAAAATTTAATTTTTCAATTTCCAATAAGCATTCATCTTTTTGCTCTTCCTTGTAAGTTAGGTAAAAGCAAAAAATTACCTTTTCATTTATCTATTTCTTCTTCTTCTAGTCTCTTAGAAATTATTCACAGTGATGTATGGGGACCCTCTCCTATTTCTTCTGTTAATGGATATCGCTTTTATCTATTTTTTGTTGATGATTTCACTAAATATTATTGGATTTGTCCAATGCACCATAAGTCCGATGCCTTCTCCCTTTTTATTAAATTCAAAAAAAATTGTGGAAAATACTCTAAATACCAAAATTAAAATATTTCTTTCAGACGGTGGCGGAGAATATGTCAACAAGTCTTTTGAAAAATCTCTCACCCATAATGGTATCACTCATCAACTTTCTTGTCTATATACCCCTGAACAAAATGGGGTGGCCGAGCGAAAACATTGCCATATTGTTGAAAAAAGTCTCACACTTTTAGCCCACTCACATGCAATATTTCTTATAAATCATATGGTTCTCACACACTCATCTCGAAAGTCACCTAATAAAAAGTTGTTCTGTCATTCATCTGACTACTCGTCTCTACGAGTTTTTGGATGCGCATGCTACCCATGGCTACGCCCATTCGTGACAAATAAACTATGCTTACACTCCACAAAATGTGTTTTTATCGGGTACAGCCCAGCCCATAAAGGCTATCGTTGTCTTGATCCCATAACAGGCCGTGTATATGTGTCTCGCCATGTAACATTTGATGAGAACAATTTCCCATTTAAAGAGTGCTCCTCCTCACGCTTGCCGGATCAACAAATTCCTAACGATTCCTGGTCTAGTGGGCCCATATCCAAATGGTTACCTAGCCCTCACCCCTCTGTCAATCCCCAAGGTATCCTTCCTACTCCCACAAAAATCTCCCTTCATCTAACCCTCTCACTCATTATAATCCAACAGGCCATGAACCTTCTCTTATATAACTACCTCATGTCCCAACCTCTGTAGCCTCTACACAACCAGCCCCTGCACACCCAATGCCCACACACCAACAATCTGCATCACTTGAACCAACCCAAGCGCTGGTAGAACAAGCAACCCACACACATCTCAGTCCTCCAAGCCTAGAGCATGAACCACCTTTAGGAACCTCTACAGATCCACAGGCCCAAAATTCTAAGTCAGGTGTTCCTTTACCTAGAATGACTACAAGGCCCTCCAAACCCAACCCAAAATATTATAATCCAGATTTCGTCACTGGATCTAAAAAGGCCGGCTTGCTGTCAACCCACCATCCATATCCCACTATGTTACTCTCTTCTCTCGCCGATAAGGAACCCAATAACTACAGTGACGCTACCAAATCGCCTGACTGGTGCCAGGCTATTGATGCTAAATTCAATGCTCTCCAGAGAACAGGAACATGTGCTTTAGTCCCTCCTAGACCCAATATGAACATTGTGGACTGTAAATGAGTTTTCCGAGTTAAACATCGACCTGATGGGTCTATTAGCCGCTACAAGGCCAGGCTTGCTGTTAAAGGATTTCACCAACTTCCGGGTGTTGATTTTGTTGAGACTTATAGCCCGGTTGTCAAACAAGCAACTATTCGGGTTGTTTTATCACTCGCGCTGACATATAAATGGCAAGTTCGTCAACTTGATGTTGAGAGTGACCTATTGGATATGTTGACCCAACTCGACCATCTTATGTCTGCCACATGCATAAGGCTATCTATGGGCTTCGTCAAGCGCCGAGAGCCTGGTACACCAAGTTCACTACATACCTTCTTGAGTTGGGCTTTGAAATTTCAAAAGCCGACCCATCACTATTTGTTCTCCAAATAGCGTCCATCATCACATATCTTCTTCTCTACGTAGATGACATAATACTCACTGGCAACAACCCGGGCTTCATCGCAACTTTGTTAACTTGGCTCCTAATTTGCTATCAAAGACCTTGGCCACCTCCATTATTTTTTGGGTATTGAAGTCCACCCTCATAATGGTGGCCTGCTGCTGTCACAAGCTAAGTATGTAACTGACCTCCTTCAACGCACAAACATGCTTGGCTCCCAGCCAGTTAGGTCCCCAGTTTCTCACAGCAAGACTAGCCCTTCCGATGTGGTTTTCTTATCTAATCCAACTGAATACAGGCAAATAGTTGGGGCTCTGCAATACATCACTATCACCTGGCTAGACATAGCATTTATTGTTAATTAGGCATGCCAACATATGCATCAACCCACCACTCAAAACATGGTTGTTGTCAAGAGAATTTTGTAGTTTCTCAAAGGCACTCCAACACACAGTTTACTTTTGCGGCCAAGCCCACTACATTTAGTGGCCTATTACGATGTCGACTGGGCTGGTGACCCAATCGATCGACGATCTACAAATAGGTTTTGTGTGTTATTTGGGTCTTCCCTTGTCTCATGGGGTGCAAAGAAGCAACCCACAGTTTCAAGGTCATCTATGGAAGCAGCCTTGCTCTCACAGCTGCAGAATTATCATGGCTAAGAACTCTATTAAGAGATCTACATATTCCATTATGCAAAATGCCTGTCATCTGGTGTGACAATATTAGTGCTATTTCCCTTGCCTCAAATCCTATCTATCATGCACGCACGAAGCATCTTGAGGTCGATTACCACTATATCCGAGAAAAAGTGGTTAACAAAGAATTAGCGGTCCAGTATGTCTCAACCAATGATCAAATAGCTGATATTTTCACAAAAGGGTTGTCTTCCAAGAAAGTACAACATCTTCAATCCAAGCTTTGTGTGTTCCCTAGACCCCACAACTTGAGGGGGGCTAATAACAGCATTTAATCGATCAGTTGAAATCATGCAAAGGAAATCATGTAGTCAATGATTTGTGGATCACCACAATTCAATTCTCCTGCAATCTCTCTCCTAAAATCTTTCTCTTTATTTACTGCTTGTTTCCTTGTATATAGAATACAGTATTGTTAAATACCAGTCAATTGTAAATCAAACATACAGAACAAAATTATTCAAATCATTCTGAGTTTTCTAGCCCTGCATCAAACCTCCACAACCCAAACCATCACAGATCCCATGGTTTAACATCGATAAGAAATTAAGAATGGACCCTACCCTTGCATGAGAAAAAATCGTGCAAACACCATTAAATTTAAGGGCCAAGATGAAGTTATATATGGAGTTGTCTGATCCTGATCTTTCAATCCCTCACCTCAGCCATTATTGGTGGGGCCTTGGGTGCGCCCAATAGGCTATCTTTCAGAGTCTCCAATTCAAGATATCCGCAAAGGAGCACCTCCCTATAAGACCAAAGGGTGTGTATTTTGCTAAAGGGATGGTCTTGGGCTTGACATTATATTGTGGCCCATGGTCTGGATCCGGATCAAAATACTAGGCCCAATAAAAGAATGGACCGGGCTTGGACAAACTTCAGCCCTCCTCGACCAACCCTGGCCACAAACCACGCCAAGGAGAATTACTTCCCCAACCCCATGGGGGAGAAAAGAGGTCTCTCAGGGCCTTATCCAAAGGATTCCTTACACCCAAAGTTTGTTACATGTATAGAGAAACGAAAGGGTGTCTATCATCTTCCAATCTAACATATTTTCTGGACATCTAACATCCAGTTAAACCTTTTGAGAAGAAAAATACAAGCCACCATGGGACCCACATATAAGGCACTCGCAACTCTAGAATATACCTATGTAAGATCCAGTTGTAGATAAGATCTGACTAGATAGCTTGGCCCCACATACAGTGTTAAAAATCGTGTGACTCACATGCCATGGGTCCCATGTTAGATTAAGTAAGACAATTGTTGATATAGAAATTAATATATTCCACTATAAACAAAAGACTTAAATTTGTGCTCACGGATAAGACTCTCCCATCAAGATTAGAATGGATGTGAGTTTCTAGCGAAAAATTTTTTAGGAAGTGTGACTGCATGGGGCTAATCTATATAAGAGATATGGAAGCCCTAGAGTTAGTATTTTATGCATATTGTTACATCCCAAAGGCAGAGGTCTGCGAAGCTTCCCACATCCAAATCCTATATATATATATAAAATACCAATGTGCATGGTATTCTCACTAACAAATTTGACTAATAATTTTAGATGGCATAGCCTAGCTATTAGCTTTCTTCCTAGTCTAATCCAACCTTTTCAACTGATATGTAAAATTTCACTTCCAACAAATTGTTGTCTCGGTGGTATAAAGAGAGATTTTGAAATTTTAGATTTATCTTTAATTGTCATAAAAAAAAAGAAAAAGAAAGAGAAAATCATTAACTATATTGAAATATATATATATATATATAATCTATAGAATAAAGGAATTTAGTAGAAAAATACATGATGGAATATGAAAGTAATTAAAGCTATTAAAAGGGTTGAGCGGAAAAAGTATTACTCAAAAATCAAATCCCAAATAAATGGGATAAGGCTTCAATAACAATAATTGAAGATGAGACTTGGGCAAACATTATGATCATCTGATAAAGAACTTGTAGTTTACGAATCTATAAAAAAAAAAAAAAAAAAAATATATAATATTCTTATTTTCTGTATGTGAATCTTAAAGTCTTGGTGTAATATTCTTCTCTCCACCATTTTCTCATAAAATATTGTGTTATTTTGAAAACTTCAACACTATATTAATTTCAACAGTTGTTGTATCTTACACCCCATAAGGACATGTTGAAATCTTCTCTCTCTGTCATTTTCTTTTAGATATATAGTCTGCTATTTTCAAAAACGTGGTAGCCATAACATAGATAGATAGAGGGGTGATTGTTATGGAATGTTCATGAATCTCACGGTTGCGGTGCTAATGACCCACCTGTCATTTCCATAAAACATAATAATCTTTCAACTTTGTATTCTAGATGAAAGTTGGAAAATCTGGATAAGCACCTCCAAGTCCAATCTCGTTTTTTCAAAACTTGTTTCATGCTACACTTCAAAGTGACTTTGACCATTTCAGGTTAATGTAATTAAAGGGCACTCACAAAATGATAAAGGTTGAACAAATCAACAGAGAAACCCAACTACTATGTTGGTTCTGTGCACTCTTAAATGCCATTGTCCCACTAAAACGTGTACGTTAGTACGTATCGAATATCTCTCACTAATCTATCTTCGAGTGGCATTTTGTGACACACGGATTCATGTTGCTATTTTGTCGGTATTTATGCAAGTTGGGATGCATGAGTATGGATCATCATGTATTATGGCAGTGTATATGAATGATTTCTTACATTATAAATAGGGGATAGGAGAAGTTGGGTTTCCTCATCGCAAGTCCATCTTACTCTCTTCTTCTATTTAGAGTCTCTGCTTGCTTGTGTCGTGAGAGGAAATAATGGCTTCTAAGGCTTTTCTTGTGTTGGGTGTTCTCCTGGCTGTTATTCTGGTCATCTCCACTGAGGTGGCTGCCAGAGAAGTATTTGAGTATTCCAATGCGGAGGAAACAAGTGAGTTTGTGCATGGTGTCTTTGCATTTTAGCTCTATTTGGGCTGTTTGGGATATGGATAGGCTGTCCTGGATAGTGCATTTTATCCAGGATAGCTCCATTCTCCAACCGGCCTGGCCCTGAAATTTCTAGTCATCAAGGTAACCTACCTCTTGGAAGGGTTGCACCTATTACCTAAAACCTGAGATAGAGTAACCCACACACCAATAGGCCTATCCATGACAGACTTGTCATGAGTTGTCACTAACTATACAAACATTTCAAATGGGTTTTCTTTTTTTGTTTTTTTCAAAGTAACGAATTTTTTTTGAGTATGAGAACCATGAAAGCGAGGGCTAAACTGGGAATTTTTTTTTTGGGGGTACGACAGTACGTGCATGGGACTATGTAAATGAAGAATTTTTTTGCTGGGGCTATGCCATGTGTAACAACACGTGATGAAAGTATATTAGCCTTTTGTTTTCCTTTTTGTAAAAGGAAAGTATATTAGGTTTTTTATTTCTTTATTTTTGGTATCCCACCTAAGGGCTGGTCTCTGAGGACTTGCACATGCGAGAGGCTTCAAACTTGTCCTCCCCATCCTTACATATGCGAGTTCCTAGTACCTCGCAGGCGCAAGTTACATAAAGTATATATATTAGTTAAGTACTTGGATCCTTGGAAGCTGGGTACAGGTAGCTTTGGTCTGCACGTTACTAAGTAAGTGCTTATCCATTTGGAATACTTGATATTACTTGTAAATGACAGTTATTTTTTTTATCATTAAAAAATAATAATAACGAGTAGAGTTATGTCTAATTAGATTATAAGTGTAAGGCTTAATTTGTTAGGAGAAAATGGTATACTGGAAAAATATCCGTGATCGGCGGTCTCAATCACAATGCACAAATACACAAACCATCTAGTAATCACACATGCACATAAATGCAGCGATAGAGAAAGGAATTGATGCGAGCTTTTTCTGTGGACGTAGGCGATTTTGCCCAACCATGTGCATGATTGATTCAGATCTATGGGACACTTAGATGGAGAGAAATGAGATAAAGCAAAGAGAGCTTTTTTTGAAGTTTTTACTTCCATGTGTTTACAATGTGAACGAGGAATTAAAAAGAATGATATCCGTTTTCTCTCAAATCTTCACAATTACTACACAGAGAGAGAGAGCGCCATGGAAAAATAGCAATTTTCTTCTTTTAGGTTATTTTGTGCTTGTAAATGGGCTCATTTGGACAAGTTTTGTACTAAACCCATTACGGATAAATCTATATTGGATTCATGGCTTAAAAACTGGAAAACTCAACACGACTCCAAAAGAAGCTTGGAGCGACCAGGGTGAGTCCACCCAAAATACTTCAGGTGGTAGCTATAATCACTGCATCTATCAAAGCTTCTAATGCTTGTTCAATTGATTGGCAACCCTATATTTCATCCGGCTACCCATGGAACTTTGGGTATGCCACCCTTCCGGCGTGTACTTGAGCTCTCCTTCCCAATTATGTGGATTTTCTCTTGGGCTCTCTTGGGTCCGAACCCCCTTTAACTAGGGTAGAAAAGAAAAAAAGCTTTGTAAGCTGAGACTTAATTGCCGTATACTTTTACTGTGTTATAATTAATTTAGATTTTAGTCTACTTGACTCGGTGACATCTCGAATTGAGTCAACTGAAAGTATTTTTTGTAACAAGTGATTGCTATATATGAATGTTAGATAAAAACTACTGAGTTGATTTGGTTGGTAACGTATCAATGTTCTCACTGTGGTTGCAGAGACTACCACTGAGGGTGTAGACGAATACGGACATGGCGAGCATGAGCATGAGCATGAGCATGAGCATGAGCATGGACATGGACATGGCGGCCATGGGCACGATGGGTTTGGAGAGACTACCACTGAGCGTGTAGACGAATACGGACATGGCGGGCATGAATACGAACATGGCGGGCATGAATACGGACATGGAGGGCATGAATACGGACATGGACATGGGGGGCATGGACATGGCGGATATGGGCACGACGAAGAGACCCAAGTCGAGCCCAAGAACTAGCTAGAGGAGGTTGCATTGCATGTGTGTCTGTCTATCTACGGTACTTGTACCAGTACATGGACCACGTATGCATAGATATTTATATGGCTTAGTATTGTACGTGAATAAAGCATGCGTGTGAAGAGCACGTGCCTGTTTGCTCCTATGCATATGGGATAGCGTTCTATGTGATCTTTAGATCTTATTAGTGATGTTTGTATGCAATATTGTAGTGTTGGTTTTTGTTTGTATGCAATATTGTAGTGTTGGTTACCAACCTCTCTCTCTCTCTCTCTCTCTCCCCGGCCCATTTTTACTTTCAAAGATCCCTCCTAGATACCGTAGCTAGTTTGGAAACTCTAATTTATAAGGGCAAGGTTTAAAATGAATGCTCTAATTTTTAAGCTCTAATTTACAATTAATTCTTTTAGTAAAATTATAAAAAAAAGTGCTCTTATTTCATAGGTAATTGGTGCCAACCTTTAGAAATTATGGTAGTCGAGGCCAACCTTTTAAAAATTACAATGTAGAGCCTATCATTTTTAAAATTTTATAAGCTTATTTTCATACAATGTAGAGCCCATCTTGGTGAATTTTTCCTTGTCCACCTCCTTTTGCTTTAGCTAAAAAAATCTATTTAAAAACTAGTTCCCCTTAGCTTATATTTTTTTTAAAGGCAAAAATTTTAATTTATAAATAAGCTCTAAAAATTGAAAATACAATTAAATGTTTACCAAATGGTGTAATATGTAAATAAGTTTCAAATCATATATTGAGAGCTGCCTAAAACTCAAAAATGTCTAATTGTCTCAGACTCGAAGCGATATTAGATTGAGTTAACTTGAAGAATCGACCAAGACTTGACAGAGCAGAGAAGTTAAGACTTGGTATTAACACATGATAAAATATGAGAAACAAGGAGGCTGAGTTGAGTCCATTAGCCAAAACTCTTTGCTTGAGTTTGGGTCCTCAGTGATCTAATTTGGTTTTAGGGATTTCTATTCTGCCAAATAAAAATAGTTAATAGTTGGAAAATAGAAGTAAAAAAAAAAAAAAAAAAAAACTTGTATTACTGCATGAAATTATAAAAGGAGTATGGAGTTATGGCTTATGCATGGCTCGTGTCTTGACGAGTCAAGACCTAGTCGATTGGTTGAGCCATAGACGAGTTAATAAAGAGTTGGGGTAAGCTGCTACCATAGTCCTTGCGAATCTTATATGTCCAAACTGGTGTGGCTCTTAGTCCTAGAGACTAACGTACGGTGGAGAGTGCGGGGTTGAGATGTGGGTCCTGTGGATAGAGAGGGGAGTGATCATGTTCCAAGAAACTTTTTATATATGATAAATATTAGCTTGCATGTAAAAATGAAGGTTTGATTTTTGACCATTAATTAATAAATAGTCTATGTGTGGGGCGATTGTCAAAACATCAAGACCATGCTAAATCTAGCAGTAATCTCGGTAGAGCGCATCCCATCTCGAGCATTGATACGCTAGCCGAGGTGGGTATCGTCATTGTGGTTGACTCAGGCTTGAGGATGTCGTGATCTTGGCTGTATAACTGGTAGTCGCGCACCTCGGCTACAACTGTACGCCGAGATGCCAGATGAGACAAGCCCTGGCAGCCGTCCCCCCTCTTCAGATACGTGGCGGGATAGTGGTACACGCCCCTCGGATAGATACTTCATCCCAGCCGTCCAAATCTTCACCAGATCTCTGACAAAGCAGAATCCAGTGGCTATGGCCATATCAGGGCGGGGCCCAAGAAAAGGTCCGATGGGACCTTCACCACCAACAGGTCGAGCCCAGTATCACTCGCATTTATTGCAACGTGGGCCGATCAAACCACCATTTAATGCAATATGGGCTGTGATGGACCCTCATTAATTGCTTTGTGGGCTGATGAGACTTTAGCAGTCAGATCATCAGGCCCATCACCCGATGCTTGGAGAATCTTATATATAGAGAGGAAGCTGTTCCCACGCAGGTAAGTAGGCACACATAGATACATGCATGAACTCTACCTCTCTTCCTCTTCTTCAACCTGAGTTCAGTCTTAGCACTATTTTGAGCATCGGAGAACCCTACGCTAGCCAGGGTCCTCTGACCGTTCTTTCTCCCCTTTCAGGTCCCTGGAGCTGCTAGCTCTCTGCGGTCATTTGGATAAGTCCTGTAAGGCTCCCTCTAATCTTGTAAGTTACGTTTTTTGCTCTTACAGTCTAACAGACTAACACCCCGTTTAACAAGTCTATTTTTTCAAGCTCTACTTCTCTTAAAACTGTTCTATTCCAAATAGTTTTAGATAATTTGGAAATCATTTACCCCCACCTTTCAACCTCTACTTGTCTTAAAATTGATTCCAAATAGTTTTAAGATCGTTTGGAAGTCATTTACCTCGGCCACCTCTAATATTTGAAAACTCATAAACAAGTTTTTTCTCTAGCTGGAACACCTTAAAAAATTACGTCATTTCATATAGACATTCTCGTCTGCAGCGGAAAGACATTCTGTTTTAAAGTAAATGTACGTGGCTTTAAGACTTATAGTTTCTTTTTTTTTTTTTTAAATTGTACGCCCCACATTCACAATCCAAACCATTAGTCTATCTTGAGTTCCGAGATATTAGCCAGAAATTGTATGTAGAACCTTATATATGAAATTCTAAATTTTCTGGGCTCCACATTCATAAACCGAACTGTTTATCCTCATTGGAAGACTTAAAACGACTGTGGACCCAAATTTTATCGCTTGTTGATCTTGAGAAATTAATGAAAATGGAAAACCATCGGGTATATTAAGGTTAAAAAGGGTAGAAATATGTGATTATTTTAGGTTCATTTTTTCCTTTTTTTTTTTTTTTCTAATTTTGGGCAACACAAGGGTGGAGGTGGGGGTTTGGGGTTTGACAGGAGTATCTATAGTTTTTTAGTCCTAAGTAAATGTCTATATATAAATCATCTATGTCAAATTGCTCTTTTCGAAATAAATCTATATCACACATATAGATAAGATTTGCCAAACATACGCTCAGTTTCTATCTTGGAAATTCAATGCCAGATATTGGTAAGGTGGAGGTGACACTTCAACCAAAACTCTCTTATCTAGATCAATTACTCTAGGTAGATATATCATAATTGATTGATAACCATGAAAAATGAGAGATATAAGTCTTCCAATTTTTTTAGAGTTCTAATATATTTTTTATGAGAATCCAAAATAAAAAATTAATCAACAATATTTTTTCTCAATTGCTATATATATATATATATATATATATATATATATAAAACTCAAATCCTCAATATCAAAATTGCAATAATACCCACCTTCCACCGTGCCATATGAACTTCATCCACCGTCCTTCACCTAACTGTATCTTATGGGGCTAACTCTTCTTTTTGTGGCAATGAGCGTTAGTGCATTATTAACACAAATATGACATTGCAACATGATTTTGATCGAGAGGACAAATCCTGAATAAAACTGGTAAAATTTTCCATCATAGTAGTTTGTGATCTAGAATTGAAAACTTTAAATATTGATGATAAAATGGAAAGAAGTCCAAATTATTGGTATGTGGGGCCTGATAGGTCCCACACGTTTTGCCCATATATAGAGCCTCAACGGTGCTTTTTTGATTATATCATCATGCCATATATATAATTATGTCGCACACAATTAATTAACCTTCTACCTAAGATGAAAAAAAAAGTCGCACACAATGAATCTCGATCTGTCATGCCATAATCTTAATCTCGCACACGATGATTCTCTGCTGGTATGTTTACTCGCTCAGAACAACAATTATTTATGGCACTACTGTCAATTTTACTCAAAACAAAATAAAATGAAAAAAAAAATCATTTTAATGCTAATAATCTTCGCGCCCCCAACAAACACACGCATAAACTCACTCATAACAACAAACACTAAAATTAGGACCGCATTATGCAATCATCAAGGATAAAAGCTTACTTGGTCAATGCCATAATCCTGAAAAAAGAAACCTATTCCTGGAAAAAAGAAACCTATTTCTGCAAGAAGAGGAGCTGAATTAGGAAGATTGAAACCTCAGCAGTTAGAAGAAAATTAAAGCAGTGAAGCCCAACTATTCAAGTCAAGCTTTCATTTTTCGGACAAGGGGTCACATCGACACCACTTTAATTCAAAATTCCCTCTATCTTTTTTTAAATTCAGAAAAAAAACCCATTTCCCCACTAAAAGACAAAAAAGCTTCACTTTCCTATAAAAAAAAGTCAAAAAAATTTCATATCAAACAACTAAAAATAAAATATCATCATAGACTTCATTATATATTATTCTCTCTTGATTTGATGCTTTATGATACTTTATTTTATATGTAAAATTACCAAACAGGTTTATGGTTAATGGTAAAATAAAAAAGCCCTGTCAAATCATCTTATTTTTCTCGTCATTTCTTAGCAGTTGATTTAACATCCACAAATTTAGTTGTCTTTTAACCATATGTTTCTTTTAAAACTCAATCCAATGGCAAATAAAAGCTTGATCAGGGCGAAATTGGGATCGATGCCAAATCATGAGGGGATAATAGTATGAAAGGACTTGTACTGATTAAAGGTGAGCCCAAGTGGCCCCATGGAGTTGAACTGCTAATATTGGGTGCGTTTGGCATTGTGTCATTCGGATGTTCCCATATTTCCACGAGATAAGGTTATGGAATACATGTTTGGTATGTGTAAGTCACTCTTCCCAAATTTGATCTCACTAGAAGGAATCTCAAAATCTTAACCCTCTTGCATAAGTTGGAATGAAAAAAACTTTATTTTTTTGGGGTATTTGGGCGGAGGTCCCTCGTCATTTGCTTTTACAGCTTAAGGTCCACGATATTTTATCGTACCAACGGCAGTCCTCCCGTAAAAATGATGCAATGAAAAAGACAAAAAAGCCCATGTACACGTCAGCAAAAGCAGAACCCATACAAATTTATTTGAGTTTTGGCAAAACTCAGATAAAACTCAGATAAATTTGCCAAATGGGTTTTACCAGAAGTTAACATAAATTTTCAGAAAACTCAGATAAATTTCCTTCCTGATTTCTTCCTCTTCCTTTGGTATGAAGTCCTTCTTTATGTTACAGATCTCACGGATCTGTTCTAGGTTCTTGTCTTTGATCATGTCGGCCACCCTCTGACAAACGAGGTCCAGCAGGCCCTAGATGTTAAGATAGTTGGCTGCAACAAGCAAATGGTACAGAATGTCAGTATCCAAATCCACGAACTCCTTGTCCCAGGACCTGAGCTCTTTCTCCTTCTCCTCATTGTTGCTGTTGTTGTTGTTTTCTTTCATCTGGGCGTGTTTCTTGCACCATTCGATCATCTTAGAGAGGATGGAGGCCATGACACTGAGGACGGGGATGACGTTGTTAGCACAATCGTCCTCCATCATGTTACTGATGATCTTGGATTCCCATGCCACATAATCTTCCACGTTCTCATTTTTGAACTTTGCCAGAAACTCAGATAAATTTGTCTGAGTTTTGCCAGAAAATCAGATAAATTTGCCAAAACTCAGACATATCTGAGTTTTTGTCCAGTTTGTTAGAGATTCTGGGAAATTTATCAGAGCTCGGCGACACCAAAAGTCAGAATACAGAAAATCAGATTTTAATTAAAAATCGAAATCCAAAACAAAAACGCTTGATGACCATGATCCAATCGAGAAAAGAGAGGGGGGAAACAAGAAAAAGAGTAAACTTCTTTCTTTCAAATCAGTTGTAGAGAGACAGATAGATTTGGAAGAGACTTCAAATGAAAAGGTAAGAGAAAGTAAAACCGTTATCATCTTTGAAAAATTGAAAGAGAGAAAAATCGGAAGTCATGGTGGCGCCGAAATATGCTCTGAAACGATAATCCACAACCATGGAAACGAACAAAAAATGAAAAATGAGAGAGAAGAAGAATGAAGGATTTCTCTGGGACAAAAGAGAATATAAGAGAGAACTTGGCCTGGAAATGAGGATTAAAATGGGCAAACTCATGAAAATGTATGACGTAGCATATTATGGACGTTTTACCAACATATCTCCAGCTGCGTGGACTAGAGACATTAGAGAAAAAATTGTTGTCTTTGATACTTTAGAAGACCGTGCTCAAGGACTATTGGCTAATTTACCCTTTTTTTTTTTTAAGAAACAACCTACACGTACAATTGTTTCATACTTATCTCTTGCCTTTTAAAAAAAATGACATTTAAAGATTTTAAATCCTCTCACTTATCTTAAATAAAGTGGCGCCACTTGGTAATTCTTAAAGGTTGGTCATATGGTCACAATCACAAAACATAGGGCCCATATTATGACTCTTATAATAATGGTGGGACCACATTATATATTCTATGAATGTGGGCCCCATGTTTCAATTTCTAAAGGTAGGCATCACGTTGTAATTTCTAAAGGTGGGTCACATGATCACAATCACAAAAGGTGGGCCCATATTATAAAATTATAATAGTGGGACCACATTATAAATCCCATGAATGTGAACCTGTCTTCTAATTTATAAAGGTGAGAATGACGTTGTAATTTCTAAATGTTGGTTCTATGTCCACAATCATAAAAAAAGGTGGCTCCAGTTTATAATTATTAAAAGTGGGTCATATGGTCACACTCACAGAAGGTGGAGCCACATTGTAAATCCTATGAATGTGGGCTTACATTGTGAATCCTATAAATGTAACCCCATGTTCAAATTTCTAAAGTGGGTAGCACATTATTATTTTTTAAAGGTAGGTTCCATGTTCATAATGAACATAAAAGATGGCCCACATTATAATTCCTGACCTACATTATAAATCCTATGAATGCATTGCACTCATGTTCTAGTTTTTAAAGGTGGGGTACCACATTGTAGTTTTAAAAGGTGGGGCCCTATGTCCACATTCATAAAAAATGTGGATCAATTTTGTAATTCATAAATATGGGTAATATGGTTACCATCACAAAGGGTGGACCCGCGTTGTAAATCTTATATATGTGAGCCCCATATTCTAATTTCTATAGGTTGTACCATATTGTAATTTTTAAATGTGGATCCCATATTTACATTTACAAAAATGTAGCACCACATTATAATTTTTATAAAGGTGGGCACACATTGTAAAATCCTATGAATATGGGTTCTATATTCTAATTATTAAAGGTGGGTAACATATTATAATTTCTACAAGCGGGCTCCATGTACGATAATAATAGAGTGCCGCAAACAATAAAAATGGGTTCCACATTGTAAATCTTATGTCCACTTAGAAAAAACTTTTATAATGTTACCAAACAACTTCCGTACAACATATTATGTATGAACTAATTTATTATAATGTTTCAAATGTTTCAAAACAGACTCTGAAGAGTATAGTCTCAGCACAATTCGATCCCACCACAAAATTAGAAACCAACAAAAAACTAAAAACAACACAAAAACAATACCAGACAGGCTCTTAGTTTCCCCGGGGAGAACTTATCTCTTTTATTTAAGACCAAGCAGTGGGCCAAAAACAAAGAAATGGGCCCACATATTGGTTAGACCATTTCATTAAAAAAAAATTTGTGGGTAGACTAGATAGCGGGGTCCATTTCCTCAATTGGAATTTCCCCCATGTGTGGGACTGCCTGCTCAGTGCTCACCCCCTCACCGCAGTTCCCAAACTTGTAAACCCTAGGCCTAAACCCTCACAGGAACTACTCCAGCAGTTCCCCCTTTTGCCCCTAAAACCTACCCACAGAGAGGGAGAGGGCGAAAGAGAGATGATGGGTTGTCTTCAGGTGATGAATCCTAATCCTAGCCAGCATCTAATGATGATGATGTCTTATTCCTCTTCTCCCTCAGCCTTTGTTCGCTTCTCTGCACGCCGTTTCCGCATCGGCCTCGACTCCAAGAACCGAACGAGTAGTGGTTGGGTTCGAAGCCCAAGGAGAAGCAGCGATTGCGGAATCATCTGCTCCTGCTCCTCCTCCTCCTCCTCGTCCAAGTCTCCATTTAGTGTAGTGGAATCTGCTAGGATTAAAGTGGTTGGAGTTGGAGGGGGCGGAAACAATGCCGTCAATCGCATGATAGGAAGTGGACTCCAGGTCCCATCATTTCCTGTTTGTCTTCTTCTACTATTTCTCTCCATACCCCACATTTCTTGTAACTTTTTTTTTTCTTCTTTTTCTTCTATTTGATTTTCGTTCTGATTGTGATAAATTTAGATGGTCTGTTCTCTCTCTCTCTCTATACTTATGGTTATGATTCAATCATTGATACTATGTTTGCATGTTTTTTTTTTTTTGGCACGCACAGGGTGTTGAGTTTTATTCCATAAACACGGATGCACAAGCACTGGTGAATTCAGCAGCAAAGAACCCACTTCAAATTGGAGAGCTTTTGACTCGCGGACTAGGTCAGACAGTCATTGTTGATATAATCTTTGGGCTTATTTGTTTTCATAGAATGCGTAGGATTTGAGTGCATAGGAAGGACTCATGGTCAAATGAGCTCCACCCAAGCAGTGGTAAAGACGTGAGGGGTGCGGGATATAATGTAGCATTGTACATGGGAACTTGACTTTCTTATGATTTGAATTACCAGGGTAGTCATTGCCTATCTTTCCTTTACTCAATTTCCAGTAAAGGAGAGGTTATTGTTAATTTTTGGATATTCACCTTTTGATTCTTCATTTTCAACTACTTATAGAAACTCAAAGTCTTAGAATTCTTAGGAATTAAATTGCACTAAACAATAAGGCTCTTGGAGTGGTGTTATCTTTCTTGTATTGAAAAAAAAAAGACAAAAAGTTGTTTCTTGGTAAACAGGACTTGTGGGCTCCTAATATCACATGAGCTTGTTATGTATTGTCATTTCTCCCGCAGAATGATTAAATTATAAGACCAATCCCTTAACTAGATGAATTTTTGATGTCAGTTAGGGCATTGCTTGTTTGCATTATAATACATAGCAATTGAATACATATAATTCATACAAATGATGATCAAGTGCGCTGGTTAGTTCATTTCCCAAGGAATTCCTTTTAGAAAAATAAAATTAAAAAAAGGCTGGAAATTAACTTCCAGCCATCATGCTAGTAGTCCATCTCCCATCCAATTTTGATTTTTTTTACCCTAAAAAGAGAGGTCATTTGATGCTTATTTTTAAAATTCACATTTGATCTTTTTATAACTAGTAATGGCATGAATTATATGTATTCAATTCCTATGTATTATAATACAAACAGATAAGCTTTTAGTGTTATCAAATCCCAGATCCCCATTATGTCTGTGGAGTGGTGGCCGAAGGATGTTTTCGGTCTTTTCAGCAGAAGAGCTAATGTAGTTCTCATGATGCACCTTAGCAACTTCTATGTTGTATGTTACTTGTCCACCTCAAATCAAAATCAGTACATCAAATTCTCATTCAGAGATGCAGGTACTGGAGGGAATCCATCTCTTGGAGAACAAGCTGCAGAGGAATCCAAAGAGGCCATTGCCGGTGCCCTCAAGGATTCAGATCTTGTGTTTATAACAGCTGGTATGGGTGGAGGCACAGGCTCTGGCGCTGCTCCTGTCGTTGCCCAGATATCAAAAGAAGCTGGTTATTTGACTGTCGGTGTAGTTACATATCCTTTCAGCTTTGAAGGCCGTAAAAGATCTTTGCAGGCAGGTCCCCTCTTTTAGTCTTTGTTTAATCTATCTCGTGATTTGTTGAATATCAATTTTTTTTGTATGTATATCTTCGGTTTGGGAGGAGTTTGGTTTTCAATGCATCATGCATCAGGTGTTTATGCCTTCCTGGTGTCTTGATATGCCCATTCTGGTAATGTGCCCAACCTCACCTGCTAATCTAACACATCTCTGTGGAGCATGATCTCAAAATATTCAAGATTGTGAAAATCTCATGTCTACTTTTGCGTAATACTATATTATGCACATTCTGACGATTGGATAGTATTTAGGCTTGCATTTCTATATTTAGGACCTTTTTTTTTTTCTATGATCATTACATTTTTTTTTTATCTGTCCCTATGAATATGTAGGGACTATGGCAATCTAGATTGTATGTTTGATGAGTCCCATTTATATACACATCTTGAAAATTGATTCATCAGAACCCAATCTGGATCATGATGGATTAACTGTTTAGATAATTGAGCAAGGGCCTCCTTGCATCGAATTGACCAATCAATTGAAGACACTCTGTGCTCTTAATTAAACGCTACAGAATCCTGTTTCTCCTCCTGTTAATGCTTCTTGAGCATTGAGTGCTTGTACTTTCTTATTTTTTAGGCACTGGAAGCTATAGAGAAATTACAAAAGAACGTTGATACTCTCATTGTGATTCCTAACGACCGCTTGTTGGATGTCGTTGATGAGCAAACACCCCTTCAGGACGCATTTCTTCTTGCTGATGATGTTCTACGCCAAGGGGTGCAAGGAATTTCTGATATCATCACTGTGAGTAATCTGCCACATTGTTTCTCTAAGCCTAATCATCTTTCAGGTTCTAAGTTCCTTCTTTTGTGCAAGGCATTTTAGTATGGATTTGAAATGTCAAAATCAACTTTGTTTGAATATTTTGGTAGGATGGATGGTTATCCATTCTTTTATGCTGTTAGATTGGAACAGCTAAAATCAGAATAAGCTTTGGTGGCATATCCTTTTTTTATTTTTATTTTTGTCTTTTCTGGTCCAAACAATGTCAGGTAATGGCATAGAGAATGATGATCTGAGTGAAACAATGGTATCTCACCTAATGTATGTCTTTATCTTTGCATTTGGGGAGCATGGAAGGGCTTTTGAATTCTGATGTATTCCCTGATGCCCATGTTGCAGATTCCTGGGCTTGTAAATGTGGATTTTGCAGATGTAAAAGCTGTCATGAAAGACTCTGGAACTGCAATGCTTGGAGTTGGTGTTTCCTCCAGCAAGAATCGTGCACAGGAAGCAGCAGAGCAAGCAACTTTGGCCCCACTGATAGGATCATCAATTGAATCTGCTACTGGGGTCGTGTATAATATCACTGGAGGGAAAGATATAACTTTGCAGGAAGTGAATAGAGTTTCCCAGGTAGGCATATTAAAAAAAAATCTATTTTTTTATTTTTAAATATTTTTTTGGTTAATGGTTATGCATGTCAATTTTTTCTTTTCAAGCCCAAAAAATCTATTGTCTGATAGGATATAGGGATTCATAGTTTATAGGAGTTAAATTTATCTATAGAACACATTGATAACAAGAGATTTTCAAGCCTTTATCCAACACGTATGAATATTTAATTCCTTTCTGAAAAATTTGGTTATGATAGACATTAATTCTAGAATGAACAAAAACTGCTTCAGATGGACCCGATAACAAGTCTTATCATTTTTTTTTTATCACCCCCTTCCCTCTTCTCCCCTGATGGACTGCACTTCCATCTGTATTTAATCTCCATTGGCCTGATAACGGTTTCACTACAATGGCATT
Organism: Camphora micrantha; assembly: GCA_003546025.1. Lineage (NCBI taxonomy): Eukaryota > Viridiplantae > Streptophyta > Magnoliopsida > Laurales > Lauraceae > Camphora > Camphora micrantha. The sequence goes on along the minus strand of QPKB01000001.1, from coordinate 540,491 downwards.
TTCCTTTTAAGGACTGCCTTTTCCCGTTTAAGATCACATCCCATTCTCTTTGCAAATCCATGAAATTATTCCCCTAAATTCCTTATCTTTTAGTTCCCATTGAGAAAACCATAGTTTAATTCTTTCCGATCTTAGAAAGGCAGCATCATCCTTTAAATCCTTTAGTTTCTTTCCTTGTATAAACACTTCATAACTGCCAAAGTTACCATGTTCCATAATATTTGGCCTACCCCCAGAAACGGACTTCCTGGCCAACTTTCAATTAATTCACAAATTGATGGAAGGAAAAGTGAACAACACCAAACACAGATTGAAAGGAAACGGTTAAATTCTCTTGCAGGGAAGCAGGATGAGCATTCCAAAAAATTTATCAGAGACACCTTCGTACGTGATCTGGTTGCTTGATTAGAACACTCTAATGAGACATCAATGCCTACAGCATGCTCTTCTTTAGTTTCGTTTTTTGTTTTTGTTTCTTATATATATATATATATATATATTTATATAGATTGTTTTTTAGATGATTTATTAAAAAAAACAAGGATAAAAGTTGTGTACAATATTCATCCATAGGCATTGGATAGAGTAACTAGTCACAATATGCAAACCCAATAGTCTTCATGGCTACTTTCAGATAGATAGACATGAATTTATTTATTTATTTTAACAGAGCTTATTGTGTCCTTGGATTTCCAATTTCTAGTCCTAAACAGTGTTGGTTACTGTACAAAATTGCAGGTTGTTACCAGTTTGGCAGATCCTTCTGCAAACATAATATTTGGGGCTGTCGTTGATGACCGCTACACGGGTGAGATTCATGTGACAATTATTGCGACAGGTTTCTCTCAGTCATTTCAGAAGACACTCTTGACAGACCCAAAAGCAGCCAAGATGTTACAAGCTCAAGAAGATAAGGCGAAAGGATCCAGCCCCCTTAAGACACCTAGCCCATCTTCTGTTCCTTCCAGTCGTCGAGGGCTTTTCTTCTAACCTTATGGACCTCGTATTTATGTTCTGTAAGCTTCAATTGGCTCATCTTCGAACATGAGGTTCCTAATTTGTTGAATCAGAGGTCTTTCTCTGTTACATGTTTAGCATTTTCTCTAGTTTGATGTGATATTTGTTACTCTTGAAAAAATGGAGAAAAGAAAGGAGAGGAAAAAAAAAAAAAAGTGGAGATGTTTGAATTTTGCAAGCTTTGTTTGGGTCCATATTGATATATGTTTATGGAAGATGGAAAATGAGGAAACTGATTTTTTTAGTTACAGCCTCCAAAGTAAAAGAGATTGTCACCATTTATCAACAATTTGATGATGGTATACATGGCACACATCATAAATTTCGAAACAGTTCATCGCGTGGGCTCTACTGCAGATGGGTCACGTCCAAAGGCTCACTGATTATACCATTCAACTCTTGGAAATTTTATATACACCCCTATTTTTGCTAAGCACACTCACCTTTAGAAGAAAAATAAATTACACATGAAGAAGAAATGTGGGTATGCTCAGCAAAAAAAGGTAGGTGCATATAGAATTTCCCTTCAACTCCAGTCATATTAACTTTTTTGCTTTGTTTTTGTTTTTGTTTTTGTTTTTCCTTTTGTTCTATTTGTTTTTTTTTCTTTTCTGTCGTGAAGCACTCAGAACTTCTCTCACTTGAAATTTCTTCATGTTCGTTGAGCTTGAGTTTCCTCCCGGTTTAAGTATGATGATGTTGGCTTGCAACCACTTGACCTCATGGTTTAACCCAAATCAGGTTTAACTGCAGGATCAACAAAGTCTAATCATGTTGTTATATGAACTAAATAATAATAGTAATAAACAAATAAATAATAAAAATTGAGACCTCAGTTTGATATTATTTTTGTTATTTGGATCTGGGCATGACCCAGACTCCACTGCTGTCTTCCCTACCAATGAAGGCCGAAAATGGAAAATATTGCTCAGGTGAGTCTGGATTCTCAGAGGGCAGCAAGCAGTACCCAGGGTAATCTTTGGTAGATTGCTATAAATCCATTTTTGTTCCTGAAATCTTTAACCCTTCAGAATCGCAGTTCCACCTTTTCATTCATCATTAAAGAAAAACTTCATCCACTTATACTTGTGCTACCTTCAAAGCACATGTTTTAGACAAGCAATTTTACAGGGCTTGACTTTTTTCTTTTTATGACGCTGTAGTCCAAACTATTAGATCAACAACAATGAGAAAAAAAAAAAAAAAGTAAAAGGAAAAAGGTCACTCAAATATATATACTCCAACAAGCTTGGAGCACAAATGGAAGATGTCTCCCCTTTGATGATAAGATGACACATTTGGAAGATGCTCAGCTCATTGTTACAACAACAGGGTTCATAGGTTCAAGGGTCGAGTCATGATGCTACTTTACAAAAGGAATGTTACTCTTGTGGGGAAAATAAGATGACTTTATTAACCAAATAGAATGAAGGACATGAGTCACCATGTTTTTATTGAAAAGCTATCCTCTTTTTAGGACTCTTGTCAACTTCTCTATAGTTCATACACAATGTGATTAGGTTTTATTTGTAAACTGACCACAGAGAGAGAGCCCTTGAAGTGAATCCTATACTACATGAATTCCATATTCTGCATAACAAATTATGAAATAAACACACTCAGGTATAGTCTCCATTAGCATCAGTTGTAGGTTAATCAAACCCATATGATCCTCAGGTCTGACGAGTAATCTGGGCAAAGCACGATGTTCCCATCCACCACCTGCTACTACACCTTACTATACAGGCATGAATAACCCATTCCCTTCAATGATACCATCATCGTAAGCGGTTTCATTGCACAAGATCCAGAAAGTCAATTTCTACCAAAGTATGCCACATACAGCTCACCAGCTTTGAAGTGGCATTTCTGGTGGACAATTTACTCCAAAAAAAGGGACGCGCATAGCACCTGATATATATTCATTCATTTATACATGCTCAAGGATCAAGGGAAAATACATTCATTTTAATGTCTAACTACTATTGCAGAGAAGTGGGTCTTCACCGACTTTCAGGGCAGATTACTACAATCCTTATAGGTTCGTTATGAAAGATTTTCAACAAGATGTCAAATCAATGAAAAATGTAACTACATAAATGAAACTTACACAAGAAATAAGAAAAGGGATCTTTATCAAAATGGCAGCGTCTCTTGGTTAATGCCAACAGAACCAGACCTATATAACTTCGAAAAAGTATTTGCTCTGAAGTAGTAATAACATAAATGCAACAGATTCATTGCATGAACCCCAACACACTTAAAGCCCACACGAACGTCCAATGCTGAGGTTAATCTAATACTACAGAATTTATAGAGGTTAACTTTAGCAGATCCCAGATGGGTGGAGGCCTTTAATGATCTTGATGATGAATCAAATCAAAGCCTATAAAACAGCTATAACAGCTAAAAAAAACATGTTTCTTGGTTACTCCTACTCATATAGCTCAACAAGCTTTAAAAGTACAGGTTACAACATAGGGTAACTGGAGAGTGTTGGCATTGGTCCTTGAGAGGAAATACTAGTGCAGATTATTGGCTTTAAGAATATGCAAAGAAAAATCACAGCCTAACCAAAGCAGCCCTGTTTTATGAAGAATTCTGATAAAAGTAGGCATCATAGAGCATAATTTTCGGCTTTCTCTGTCTCAGATCTTTCCAGTATGAATATGTTGCCTTTGTCATCCCTCCCAATCCTCATGGACTCATCAATATATCTAACCACAAAATCAAGGTGAAGAAACACTGCCACTCAAAGAATCCTTGATATAGCAAGAAAACAGCGACGAAAGAGTTTGAAGGATACGATATTTCAAGCCAGCCCTCCGGATTGAAAATGGCCAGCAACAAGTCATAGTTCTTTTGAAATATGTTCATCAGCTTTATTGCCAACACAAGGAATTTAGAAAACAGAACAATATAAAGCATCAGCAACTAAAAAAAGGAACTAAATGGAAGAAACATCAAAACTGAAACACTAATAAGAATGTGCACCACCAGACATGCTATGGTGATGGAATTTGTTGATCCAGTAGGTCATCAGGTGGTGGAGCGCAGAAGTTGCAAAGATCAGATTCTCTTAATCAACCAATCAATTTTAAATATCCACCAGTTAAATTTGGACAGTTAAACAATATTCCCTTGGCCACAGTTGTCACATGGTGGACCACAAAAGTTGTTGTGATCAGATTATCCTAATCATTCCATCAGTTTGAATTCACCACCTACTTAATTTGGGCAGTTGCATGATATTTCCTTGCCTGCACATCTGCATGCCATAAAAAGGCAGCTTCTCTGGTTTGAAGTTTGCTTTCTGGCCTCTCCATCTTGATGGCCCACAAAACTAACACTCTATACTATCAATTACAGTGTTCAGTGCATGCATCATACTTCATTGCACCATACCGACACTTCAATACCTGATCAGGAGCAATGGACGAATTTTCATATTTGATATCTACTCTCTGCATTAAATTGAAAACTAACTTCATCAAACGCATTTTTTCTCTAAAATATGTTCAAACATAAAAGTAAATATACTCAAATTAAGAAACTAAAACAATGTGGGTCTCAACTCAAAAGTCAGCTGCATGGTTTTTAGAAGTTAGAAAAGGTGAAAGTTGAAATTTAAGAAAATGGTGTCTCAACTGATTTGGTTGCAATCCTGAAAGAGGCCACAATGACCAGCTGCCCAGTAAACATCTTTAATCCCCTAACACCGAACTTGATCACATTTATGGCTTTTCCCTGCTTTTTCCATCACCAAACTTGAAAAAATAAAAAATATAAGATGTGAACTTAATGAGAGTACATGTTACATAATCAACCATTTTAAAGCAAAGGAACATCTCCACAACCCAGAAGCCAGATAATACATTGGAGGAAGAAAATATCAAAGTAGTAAATCATGAAATTTATTGTCTTATAGTTGATGTAAGTGTGTTAATTTAGTAAGTAACTAAGGATAAAAAACACCTACTTTTTCTTTAAAATCTATTGAAACTGTTTTAAGATATTGTGGAGAATTTGAATTTGTTCCTGTAGGGAACTTTCAAAATCTACAGAAAGGGCCTTTTATTTTTGTTTTTTGTAAACACTCAAATACACCAATAACATGTGTAAATATATAAGTGACACTTTTTTATATCTAGAAATTCACACCAAAATAACTAATATTTAGGATGCCACTGACACCTTCAAAAAGAAAAGAAAAAGGAAAAAATATGGATGATGTTTGCTCCTTCTCATTTTGGTGATAACGAGATATTTCTCTGGGTAACAGTTTGGGGAAGGAAATGTATTTGTCTCTTTCCATTTTTCTGGTTGGCCACCACAGACCACACTAGCTTGAAGGGAAGCAGAGCTAAACCATCTACCTTGGGAAAGGGTATATGCCAAAACCATTTCTCTCTGACAGTCATTCCTTATATCAATTAAACTCATGGTTCAAAACAATATTTTGTTATTTCAGTTGCAAATTGCACTCCTTTTGTTCTTTGAACTTGCAAATTACAATGCAGATATATTGTCCATTATATCACCCAAAACCAAGTTGTGAAACAGATCCTTACTAACCTTGAACAGTGGTTTTAAGTTTTAACAACAAAAAAACTGCTTAAATTGACATTTATGTCTCATTCCCTATGATCCACAGGGTTATAAATAATTGATGATAAATGAAGGGTTCCTCAATCTTACCTCAGCCACATTAATAAACTGCAAGAAGTCCCCAAGAGCAACAAAATCTCGCAATCCAAGCTTCGTTCTTTTTGTTCCAAGGATTGAAATAGTACTGTAAACAAGCTTCCAGCATCCATCCACCTTCCAAACATCAACAAACAATAACCATAATGACTACCCAAGTACCTTTCCTTCACACCCCACTGTAATCACTCACAAAGTGATAGTTCTTACCTTTTCTAGATTCTCAGTAGGATCAGGATTTGGATTCTGAGACTCAAGCAACTTCACCAGACTTTCAATCTCAGATTTCTTTCCAGATTGGACCCCAAATATGCCTCTATTGGTACCTTTTTTTTTCACATGTTCATTTTTTTTTTCCACCACAATTTCCGGTCACAACCCACAATTAGTCATGAAAGATTGCATTTTTCCACACTGATAAAGAAAAAAAAAAACATAGCAGATTAGAGGGCTAAAAATCTAGGGGGCATACCTTCAAATGCCTGATATAGGGCTGATTTGATCTCATCCACTGCCTTCCAATCTCTAGAGGCTCCTGACTCTGGGGCCCCATCAACCAAACCAGAGCTCTGTTCTGCAGCTTGAATGGATGGTAATGGTCTGAACCCAGATGGGTATTCTCTTATTGAAGAGATTCTGATCCTTGGATGGGTGGATGGGAATGCTTTGCTGGATTTTCTCAGAATCTGGATTCTGGGTGTTGGAGGCAGTACGTGGAGAGATGGGATGGTGGGTATTCGGACAGGCTCAGTAGACATGTATGTCACCATTAGATTCATCAAATCTATCAAAGGTAGTAAGTATCTGTCTGCTCTGAATATGAATGCTATTGGGTAAGGAGTAGTGGAGCAGAGCTCCAGAAAGAGGGAGATGATCCGAAGCTGCAGACGCCGTCACTGGTTGACCGTCAACATCGATTTATCCAAGTCCAAATTGGTAATACCAAACCACCTTGTGGGGCCAACACCAGCCACCCATATAGGCATGCGTCCGTATAATGATAATAAGATGAATGTAATTCCGCCCAATAGTATATGAGTCGGTTCTTGGATGCAAATTGAAGTGTGGAGCTCAAACAAGTTGAGATGTTTTGGGATCTCATGCATATATAGATATTTTTGTTGAAAGATTATCTTTTAGGTGTGTTATTTTCTTTTCTTTTTTTCGGAAGTTTAACATCATTGGTGGTTATTTTTACGACAGTTATTAAACGGAACGAAAAATTTTAGGAAGCAACATATACACAAACTTGATATTTAAGTATTAGGGGTAAAACTATGAATGATAAAATTAAAAATGAATGGTTTAAAGAGCATTTATGTGTAACATCATTAAGTGATGAATTTAGAAAAATCCGTTTGAGATGGTTTAGGCATTTACAGCGAAGACTGTCAATGACACCAATAACAAAAAGTGTAACCATGTAGGTCCCACAATAGAAAAAATTAGGTGAAGTAAGAGCACCTGGATGTAGATTGTAAGACATGCAACTTATCTGAGGATTTAACTCAGGATAAATTGACATGAAGAGATAAAATTCATGTAACCAACTCCAATATAATTGAGACAAAGATTTGATGATTGCGATGATTCACTAATGTTAGTTTGACATTATCTCTATTTGTTTGTTTTTACTTTTATAGTCAGAAATTTTGTTTAATAATTATTTCTTAACATAATAGGTAGGTGCCTTTGTGCCAACCAGCAAAAACAAACTTCTCACCGGTCACAACTTCAAGATACCTGCCAGACCTGAGCATGGTTGTGACAAGGCTCCTAACGAAAAAATAAATAAATAAATAAAATTTAATGGAGAGTCTGCGACCAAGACAATTGTAATGCTTTTTTTGGTGGGCCCCACCGGCTGTTCCCTTCCCATCACAGACTAATCTAGCGTTTCCTCGAGAGTGACTTGATTTAAAATACATATAATTTTGAGGATATGCTGATGGAGGGGAGGGGATTCAATTTTAAAGATTTGGATCATCAGCAGCAGGGACCTAAAGGTAAGGGTGAGCTAGATACTTACATAGTAACATTACATCCCACTCATCACTGGGGGAATCCAGACTCCTCATTTCTTCATGCATGCCAATTATGGCAAGTAGAAAAATTACAAGTCTTCCTGGATTAGCGGATGGATGGTCATAGTACACAATCTGATGTTGATATCTATATCTAATTCTTAGGGTCAGATGAATATAATGACTTTATAAATAAATGCATGTGCATATGTATAGCCTTCAAACTTCGGGGCCCCCCTAATATGATGCTAGGCATCATCAGGTCATGCCCATGTGGGGCCAATCCACCAATCTGAAGAGTGAAGAGGGCATTTGAGTCCTACCGAAGCTTTGTGGATCGTACAATCAGGTTTTTCAAACATTTTAGTTTTGGTCATGTTGTTGAACCATGAACCCAATCTACATTAAAAAAATGAAAAAAGCACCTAAAATGGAGAGGTAAGATTTAAAAGAAACGAAAACCCAAATCCGTTATTAAAGCATAGACCGATTATCCTGTCCATATTTCAGATTGTCAGTACAGATAGATAAATACCCACAAGTCAAGTGAACTGAATAAAATTTGACATTGGGTGTAAAAGGGTAGAGTGAATGATCAAACTGTAGGAGATAAGAGGCATTTGGTTCACAAAGTTTAATGGTTATAATTCATGCAACTTTATAGTGTTTTTTACCGGCTCCGTGCTTGCTGTTAGGCGCCTTGAATCGAACATAAGTAAATGGCTATCAGAAGTCGAGACTCCCTCATCAATGTATTGTCAATAATGGCTTTTTACTGTAAAAAAAAAAAAAAAAAAAAAAAAAGGGTCTACCAATGATTGGCCATTATAGTGTTACAACCTTCAAAGAAACCAATCCAACATCTCCATTTCTTGTAAACTCACTATTATCTCTACAGGCTATTAAAGAGCATTCAAGAATCAATAATACAATCACAACTTTACAAAGAATCAAAGAGCATTCAAAATTATCGTATTTCATCTTATTTTCAAGATGTATTGAGGCCAAAAAGGCATGCATCTATGCGGGAAAAATGAAAAGAAACCCAAGCCAGAGAGACCTTCAAGCTGCTCCAAACTGAGCCAAGCCTTGTAACCAGTCGTCCAATAGAATCAAATGGAAAAGAATTGAAACAGGGAAATCATCAGTTTTTTTTTTTTGGAGTTCTAGTTATCGAAATGTGCAACCTTCCGGTGCAAGAGATATCCCTTTTGGAAAGGACCTATATATTCTGGCTTTTAATGGTGGAGTGGTTTTCGCAGGCTTGTCATCCAAATCATTTTGTAGAATTGTGCTAATCACTGGTTTTTGTATTTCTCCAGATTCGATAGTTTCAGCAATGAATTGGAGTCCCTGAAATATTACAATTGTTACAGATAAAATATAAAAGGAAACAATACCTGTGAGGGCACACAAGTTCAAGTCTGTATAGAAAAAATAATAATAATAATAATAAAAAGAAAAAGAAGCTGCATACCTTAAGTGAATTTTCTTCAGAAAATGTTGGCTTTGGTTGCTCTAGTGGAAGCTTAGCACTGAAATCCTGTTGAATTAAACAAAACACTACTCAATCCTATTCAATGGGTGAAAGAGATAAAATCAACAGGACTTGAAAATGACAAGTGCTTGTCCACAAAAGAAAGTCATCAGGCCAGTTCTGAAAAAAAATGCAATGCTATTGTTACTAAAAATGCACTTGATTGGCACTACTACTGCCAAAACCAATCTTTCTGAATTGGAAAGTCAAAAGCTCTGTATCCGTCTGAAAATCATCCTATCTTCATGCACACATGCCCAAAAACATGAAAATGATATTTCTGCTGAGTTTGAAAAATGGCGTAAACAATGAATGATGCTACATGTAAATAGTATCGTCAAATACAGCTAGGCTTTATGACAAGTACAAATTATTCCCTGACAAATAGGGACCACCAAATAGAAAAAAAAATAATAATATAAACAATAACATAAAACAACCAACCAGTTCACACATAAATGAAGTAAAAACGATGTGGCATCGATCACTCTATATGGTCCATTCAGCATATGGGACCCACTGTAACTTAAGCCATTCCTTAGTCTTATTTTGAATTGCATATCCAAAAGGAGTTCAGCACTTTAATTAAAGGAATTAGATAGAAAATAAATGGTGGATCTCTGTGGAAATTCTGAAGTTGTAAGCCTTTAACTATGCATGAAATTTCAAGGCGAAAATATGCGTCTCTCCTCACTACACCCAAGTCCTATCTTCCTAATTTGTGAATTCAATGAGTTTATGTGCTGTTTGTTTTCTCAACCTTGGGTGAGGAGTTAAGAGTCAAACCCCCATCCACACCAAAAAAACAAAAAACAAAAAAAAAAAAAAATCCCCCTCCTCCTCTAGCCCACTGAACTTGTAACAATCCGTGATGTAGAAGAGATGTTGACCTTCTACGTACATTCCCAAATAGCTTTTTTAATGATGACTATTAATATTTCATTATGATAAAATACAAAGGGGAAAAAGGAGAAAATGAAAAAAAAAATAATGTCGAACATCCATTTTCTTTTATTGAAGCTAGTATTAGGTTTCCTTCTAGGCATGCATTTGTAACTCCATCCTTCCTGTAACTCACACATCCATCTTAGCATGTACACCTTAACCACAAGTTCTTTACCTCTTTCTCATTCATTCATCGTCCAACATTCAACTCCGTAGGATAGAGCAAGTCTTTAACTTTCCATCCTTTTTTTTATCGGTTTTAACTTCCATCTTATAGAAATGGCCCTTTACCAAAGTGACACTCAATGATCGAATAAAACTCCACTAGCGTGTCTCCACTTTGCTTACCCACTACTAATCATGTTTACTATATCCAACTCAAACCCTTCGTGTTTTGTTCTATGATTGGTCCTAGCCCCAAGGGCCTAGGAATATATAAATATATCAAACCGTGGTACTAAGATACTTTCAGTTTTGACTAACCTATTTTCTCTAGTATCAAGTCCGTTAAGACTTATACTCCATATATTTTTTCTTTGATCTGCTATTTTCAACCTATCAAACTCTAAGTGTCTTTCTCTTAAGTACTAGCTTATCATTTACTTGATTTCTTGTCTAAATAATGATTACCACGTCATTTACAAATATCATACATCATGAAACTTCGTCTTAGATGTTTACCAATGTGCCATCGATAACAAAAGCCAATAGATAGGGAGGACTCAAAGTAGACCATCTCTGTGCAATCCCACTCCAACGGATAAGTAAAACATCAGGCTAGTGGAGTTGTTGTATGCTAATGAAGCTGAAATTTTTGCTCTTCTGGTGGGCTGCCACGAGTTGTGTAGGTTGGGAGGTCAGAATACTATTCTTGAAGGTGTGATTCTTTTTCTGTAATTCACTGGGGTTTATGGAATACTTTTTATCCATGGAGAATGGTATCGGATTGGGTCGAGGAAGTGCACGATATGGCAGATGGTCTTGCAAAGGAAGTAGTCTTTCATTCTTCTATTTGTTTTGATGGTTCATTTCCTTTTTGTTTTTTAGGCTTTTTTTGTAAGGGAATTTGTTGTTTTAAGGCTTGGCTGTTTGGGCTAAGTTCTTTTCTTGGCTTAATAATTTTATCATAATAAAAAAATAGGCACCCACACACTCCCCACAATTATAACTACCCCTCCACCCATATCTTTTATAATTTCAATTTAAGTATTAGATATGCCTTTCTCTTCATGCCCAAACAACAAATTGCCTAGCCTGGCACTCCTATTATAAGCAGCAGATGCTGGACATAGTTAAGAAGGCCACAAGAATTGGGCCATGATAAACAAGCAAAACATATGGATTGTGCATGCAATGCAGGATGTAGGCAGTGGGCAGTATGATCTGAGACATAGTAAATGGAATTATATGAACAAGGACAAAATTTCAAACAAGGAAACCAATGTGGATTTTATGTTATATTCCTGACTCCAAAACTTCCAAAGCAGTTGACTTTTGGTCAAGCTCTTAGCTGAGAAAAGTGGCCTGAAATGCAGATTAACGACAGTGATCCTTAATCACTCTAAGGCCCAGCAAATTTGGTTGCATGGATAAAATTGCTTGACATGGGAACCCTGACCTCGACCATGTGGATTTCAGTTGCCAATGTAGGTGGCATGATTTTCTTGATCACGTGGATTTTGGTTCAAAATGGGGCCCACTTTTTTAAAATTGAAACAATTTAATAATCCGAAGGGATACAAGACAAAAACATCAATCATACAGAAAAGCTGATGAATGGGATCCTGTAGCCAATTGATCTGATACACTATTAACCTCCAACGGATATGACAAGAATTCAAGCAGGGGCCTGTGCAAAATTTCTTGGATTTCCTTGATCAAATCCAGTAACTGCCAAAAAAAGCCAACTAGTATACACACTGTTTTGCACAAGAAGAGCCACCCTCCTCAACAGCACCTATAGCACCCAAAGACAAGTTCCCTACATCCCAATGGCAATAGTTTCAACCTTATTGGAAAACCATGTAAAGGTCTTGAAAAAACTCCAAATATGAGCATCATTGAGATCCCAATAACTGCTGTCATAAATTCCCTAGAAGCAAGGCCCACTAGTTTTTAAATTGATACATGCTCTAGTGGGCTGGACAAACTCTCAAAATATCCAAAATTTGAAGATCTTAATCCTAAGATTACTGGCCTGTCACATTGAACAATTTTCCTTACAAATAGAAAGTCAAGAGAAGAATCTAGCAGTGTGATCCATAAAAAAAAGGTTTGAGTGACAAAATCTAGAGGCTTCCAATCTCGGAAACTTTTAGGCAGTCCTCAGTAGATGTCATCAGTTCGATGATCCACATAAACATACCAAGGCAAAAGCATGGGACTCGCTGGGCACAGAACCCTAGTATTTCTCTACTCCAAATAATTGAGGTGAGTATTTAGATTCATTCATCATTCTAATATAAGACCTCAATCATGACTTCGTGCTATGAAACAGAAGATATAATATAGCCACAGTGCTCAAATTGAAGAAAAGGAAAAAAGAAAAAAAAATACCTGAAAAAGTTTATTATTGAACCCATCTTTGATACCACCAGCTATTTGGCACAGATACCAGACACCAGTATTCGCAAAGTCCTGCACAAATGAACCCAGTTTACAAGCATTCTACAGATATGCATTGCATGTAACAGTGGACGCAATGGGCTGGGTTCAGGACTGATCAAAGTCAGTGAGAGCCAGGCTGATTTGACCATCTGACTTCCATTCAGGCCTCAGTTAAACCCATTTGTTTATTTTATCTGCCTTGGTCAATCACATCCATAAATGTGCCTGGCTTCAGGTACATGTAGAGCCTCAATAGAGAATAACAAATTGAGAAATCAGCCAGACCCGGCTTCTAGGCTAAAAGGTAAGGCCCCATGCTGACGTATAGCAGACTAGGCTTGAAAGCCTGACAGGCCAGCCTGGCACATACTATGATACTAATATATGCAAGTATACATAAGAACAAATGATATTACCTGTTTGTCCTCAAGCAGTCCAATTTTATCTTCCTGTTCAGTCAAACAATACCTATAGCATCAATACAAAGTACGGACTATCCTTCCTACAACTCTAAGGTAAGCATGCCAAATAATTTATGCCTTTATAATTAACTTACCAGTCCAGCTATCATATTTTGTATTACTCCAATATCAAATCCAATTTGAGAAAGATCTGATTTCACCTCATCTACCTGCACCAATAACCAATAAAAATTGCAAAAACAATAAATCTAGATGAATTTTACCAAAGCCTGCATTAAGGTATAAACTAAAATTGACAGCTAATTTGATGCAATATTTTGGATGTGAATATTGCATTAGTTTTCATAAGGCAGAAACCCTGCAGTGTAAAGCTTGAGACTCAAGCTGAATATGGAGGCGGCTAAAATTGCAAATTTTGCAATATCACAGCATTTTAATATTTTCATAATTGTGGCCACCCAAACACAATGGCAGACATATTGCAGTAATTTGGCTTTGAATTTTGCAATATTCACCAAATGGTGGAAACCTTACAATATTCAGTCAGCTGTCAGCGCAAGGGTGTGTTTAGACAATTTGCATAATTTCAATATCATGTCACTGTCCAGTGTCCAAAACTGCATACTTTGCTTTTGCTATCAAATATTAAGTATTCAATTCTGAATTGAATATTTGAAGAACTTGGGAACCTGGCAATATTCATCCTTCTACATAAAAGGAGAATGTGGATATTAGCAAAAAGATCGTGCAACTCACCATGCAAGGGCAAGCAAGCTCCCATCCTTCTTTCTTTTTTTTCTGCTTTCTTTTTTCTTTTTCGTTTTTTTTTTTTTTAATGGTTACTATCATTAAAACATGGTAAGCAATACAAGAGAGCTATACTAACCAGCCAACAAGACGAAAAGCAAAAAGAAATCAGAAACAGAAAAACCACATTAGAAAAGAAAAGGGCAGAGCACAAGACCACTCAAACAGCCTGAGAGTAAAAATACAAGCAGGAAAAGAACAAATTATGAAGCAGCCACCTCCTTCCAGTTGTGCACAATCATATCGATGGTAGTGTGATAATAACCCAGCCCCCTTGAATGATAAGGCCTGAGCCTAGGTCACGAGTTGGCCCAACTCGTGACCTAGGCTCAGGCCTAATCATGCAAAGGGGCTGGGTTCTTATCATAGTTCCATGAAATTGACTAACATGTGTTTGCTGTCATAAAAATTGTTTATTAATTCAACCTTGGCGAATCAAAGGTGTATCAGGAATCAGTACTTGTCACTGAGCTCCAAATGAATGCTTTGGCCTAATAGTTCATTTGATGTAAAAATTAAGGGAATTTGATTGAACCCAAAATCACAATCAGTTCTAACATATACATACATTGTTCAAATTTGTAGAGTTGAATGAAGAACTGGGGTGGAGTGGACAAAAGAAATTAGAAAGAACAAAAATGATGAACTGGTTTTCTGCCCTATCGGCCCCAATAAAAGCTGCAAAATGTAAGAAAAACTATATAAATGTGCTCCATAATTTCAATTTCATCACAGACAAATGTGGAATAGATAACCACCTGCTTTGCCAAAATATTCAAATCACCAACAATTTCAAGTACATCTAAATGCAATCACAATTAATTAAGAGAAAGCAATTACAATTCATAAAAGAACCCATCTCTGCACTACCTCATTCAAAATAAGCTTTGATGTTTCTTTCTGCTCATCCATCTTCCAATCCAAGATTTCAAGCCCTTGGGACAAATGTCTTTTTGTTGACTACAAAATATGCATAAAACCAAAAAATCCAATGAAAGGTTGCAACCAAACAAATTTCATTGTGGGAAGAACAGATTAGTCGATTAATTGTAAGTCGCTTTGAACAATTTAAAAAAGAAGAAGTGCTAGTCGCTTTTAACCATACAGCTAAAGCCGTTGATACTTGCTCCAACTGTTTTGACACATTTGAAACAGCATTGGCCATATTACGCTTTGTTACAAACATAACATCGGAGAAAGACCATCCCTGCACCCAAAAGAAAAAAAAAATAACATGAATAATATTTACCACGAATGTTTGCCTTCAAGCAAAGCCCACTATTAAGAATACGCTAATAGGCATTCTAGTACCAACAAAACGATACAACGGAAAAGGTATAGGTGAAAGGATACTATTATCACTTCAAAAAAAGCCTGATTAGGGTGTTTCGGATGTACATCCAAATTGTATTTAGCGAAAGTGCAGATTACAGATATGAAGCTACCCCCAAATAGAATAGCCACTGCACATCTGGGGTGGTGCAGAAAGCAGAAATCACTCTAGCAGAGTTTTCACTTCTCTCAAAAAGAAAATACAAGAAAAGAAAAAAAAGAACTCTGGGGAAAGAATTTCTTCCTACATGCTTGTCAAGACAAAAAAAAAAAAAAAAAAAAAAAGATTATAATCTGTAAGAGAATCAGGTACGCAATGGAAATTTGAATTATATATATTATATAGGGAAACATTTTGGGCACCATGTAACTAAACTAGTCAGCCATGAAACTTTTATACAGGAAGTAATAATCAAAGACAGTAAGAACTACAATTAACTTCCCCCATGGAACATTTGGACCATCTTACAATCACCATGGGGTTTCCACATTTCATAACAGAGAGAATCTTGCCTTCCACCACATATAACAATAACCCATTGCTCCAACTGCAGCAGCAGGCATTAGGTAAGGTGCCAAACCTCCTGGTAGGACAAGTAAATACTTCATAAGCACCTTCTTCGAGAATGTCTAATTGGTATTTAAATCAAATGAAACTTCAGAAACAGTATGTATAACATTTTCCGTCATTTTGAAATTTTGGCGCGTACAGAAGATGGTTATGGAACATTAAGCATTTTCTTTTCTTTTACTTAACATGATCAAACACAGGATCATATCTGTGTCTAACATACCATTGGCGGAAGAATTTTCATTCCATATGGTCACCGGCCTGGATAACGTCAAATCCCTGACTTCTTGTGCCAGCTGTCGAATCTAAAAGGGCAAACATAAAAAAAGTAGCATAAAAATTATCATATTTGATAAGAAAAATAAAATAAAATCAACTACCTCTGTCTTTGTTTACCATAAAAACTACCTTTGTGTTTATACAGACAATAAAGTGGAAAAAATCATGCCAAATATCTCCAAAATGATGATAGATAATTAGAAAATCATCTGACATATGCCAGAAAGTGTGTGAAAATTATGGCATAAGCCACATTTCCCTCTTCCCCTAGAATTTAAGTTACTTCAACAGTGAACTCAATACTTTGACTAAAGTTGCAATGAGAAGAAAAACTCAATTTAGATCAACTCAGATACCCTTCCCTGAAGTATTGACTAGTCGCATTGAGAAGATAAAAAAGAAAGGATTGGTTGTATGGTTTGTTGACTAGAAGTCCTACTGTTCTAGCCCTCAGACTATCATGGGTTTGTACAGTAGGAGGCCTTCATATGACATGGACAGTTTCAATTTTCCCCAAATGAATGCCACATATGTGTGTGTGAGAGAGAGACTTATGAGTTATCCCTTGTTATGCACTACTGTGTTTTGTTCCAAGAGAATTATGCCTAGTCATGCACAGATCTATGAATCCAAGACCTTGCTAATGTGTTCGTGCAAAAAGAAAGATCGCAGATAACTGATGCATAAAAAAGAGTAGTTTAAAAGACCCACCCAAAACTAGGTGCAAGCATAGGAATGAAAATGAATTGACGTTCAAATGTCATAAATACTTTAAATAAAGAATAACAAGAAGCTGAGAACAACATGGACTCTTCTCATTTATTCCTCACATGAAAATTATATGCTGCTAGAGGCGTCTGTATAGTACAGAAACAATAGAACAAATTATGGGAAAGGATGGATATGAAGGTCTTCCATCCTTCAACAGGTTTGGCTTGTCTCTTTTAACAGAACTTTGAGGATGCCAACATTAATTATTTCCATGTTAATTGTGGAAATCCTGATGGTTTCTGAAAAAGAATGAGAAGCCGGGGGCAAGAAGACTTCCTTGAGGTTTTTATTATATGGAGGTATGGAAGGCACAAAATTGCAAGCAATCATGAGGAAGACATCAAAAGTAGGTACTGCTGCTGGAAGTAGCAAAAAGAAAGGCCTTCTTTTCAAAAGCTTTAGGGCGATGCCATATAAGGTCCCTCCTAAATCACTCTGCAGCCTTGCAAGAAACCAAGGCAATGCTCCCGTGACCATGGAATTGGTGAATGTAAATCTCGGTCTTTTATGCAACATGACTTATTGTTTCAAATGCTAGCCAAACCAGATAGGTTTGATAAGGCTTCGGTGTTGATAATGATGATGATGATGGCTTAGTTCATCTATCACTTGAATTTTTAAATATCTATCACAGATCTTCTTTTATCAGTAAGACGTAGTTGTATTTCATATTAGTAAAAAAATAATAAAAATCTACCTATAAATGTGTGATTTAGAAAAAGAATAGATTGTTCTCAATTTAAGAAAATGACCTTGAATAAGTACTATATTTGTATTGTCCTTAAAATTTGCCAAATTTCAGGAGTGTTTCTGTTATATTCTAGTCAATACAAGGTTGAAACTTGAAAGAACCATGGTGGTCCCTCAGAGTACCATATGAAGACCGAAGATCAGTCTATGTACACCATAGATCACTATGTACTTTATCATAGATTCTTTCCTTCTCTTTTCTCTCTCTCTCTCTCTCTCTCTCTCTCTCTCTCTCTCTTTTTTTTTTTTTTTTTGACAGTGTGTTTAAAAAGACAAATTGGTCTCTCATAGTATTGTACAGAGAAAAAAGAGAACTTGAACGATATCTCTGTGACAACCATTTACAAGGATAAATGTTTATTTTAGTTCCAACCACAATGCTCCCTCAACAATCCAAGCAGCTAAATCACAAAATTATTCATATAACTATAAAAGCAACCTTAAAGCCTAAAGATGAACAGCTTGAAGCTCTTGCCATCATTTGGTACACTGCACTAGAAAGGGCTGCCCTGACTAGTAAGATTTACTGCTGAAGCATCAATCTCTTGAATGGATCTCACTAACCCTTGACTTCCTATTATTGTCAATATCTTAAAAGAATGGCCTTCTTAAAGAAAGTCACAAGGTAGAGCTATACGATCAGTTAGTGTCACTATTCTGAGGAGCAAAAATAGCACGTGTTTCATGTAAGCACAAGGCTTGCTATCAAAATTAATTATAACAAACATGTGAAGCTGCCATATGCACAAAAATATTTCTAATTGGATTGGGAAAATACACACCCAAAATACACTAATAAGAAACAGAAGTGTAATACCTGAGCTGCAAGAAGTGCACTATCAAAGTGGTTAGATGAGGAGACCTCAACTTCATTCACACCCTTTATCAATTCCTGAAACAACAAAAAAAAAAAAGACCCACCTTGTTATAGATTTTAATATATATTTTCCAAATTAAATATGACAAAACCCCTCAAAACAAAAGTTTATACAGCATGGTAATGTGAAATTGACAGCAACCGTGCCAATCAACCAACATCATTTTTCAACAAAGGAGTCTAAACAATCTTTTTCCCTTTAAAAAAACAAAATATTGATCCATGTAACCACTCAGTACAATCTTTCATGTAATAATGAATGGGGTTAAGGACGCAAAAACAAATTCCTTAAAAATGCAACAATGGAATTTAGTGGTTATAAGCATTTCCTCATTTTACGAAAGATAACTGCTATTAAATGCCTGACATATATGCTTTATCCCAAGAAAGCCTTTAGTTTCTTTCTTGCTGGGTATCAATTTAAAAAGAGAGATAACACAACAACAACAGGGCAATATGAAAATATAAAATGTTACTCCAAGATAGCATGCTACTAGATGAAAAGGATGCAATTTGAACTTTTGTGGATATGTGTTTTGTAATGGGGCAAAAGCTCTGTATCTGACACCAATGTACAGTGACTATCTATGCATGGAACGAGTTGATTATTGATTACCTGCAGCTCTGAGATGACATCAGACAGTCGACCACTCCTTAAAATGATAGAACTGGTCAAACCTAAAAGAGAAAAGAAAAAAAAATGTAGTATCAATATTAAAAAGTACAATATAATTAGAAAATCGAAGTTGCACTGGATACAAGAAGCAAAGAAGTAAAATCGATGCAGAACTCATCGCCATTATCATCTAAGACTTGTGACATTTATTTGGTGTTGGCTCTGTGAGTTGTACTTCTCCACTCAACTCTATTTCCAACCATGTTTTTATGAACTCCACACACAATCCATCATGTTTTTCCTCAGTCCTCACCACTTCATTTCAAGTCCTTACAAGTCCCTCCCTTTTCCTAGCTCCTTGAACAAGTAACCCATCAATGCATCTCAGGGGCAGTTTCTGGTCTACTCTGTATATGCTCAGATACCATTTTCGCAGCATTCCTTGATCTTCTCTTTTATTGGAGCCACCCATAAGTTTCATTTTATCTACTCATCCCTAGTTAAATCCTTTCCTGAAGCGTCATATATCCCTCTTAGCACATGTACCATGTATTTAGATTTCTTCCAGTATATGTGTTACACATATTAAGCGCATGCAACAAAGAAGGTATAATTGTCATCATATAAAAATGCACCCTTGATCAAAGTGGCTCATAACTGTCCTATTATAACCCACTGACTTGTCTCCACTTTGCCCACTCAACACTCATCCTATTTCCCACCCTCTGTTTTGCTCAGGTGTTGCTCTCCCAAGCATTGAAATCTATCACACAATGGCACTAATTATATCTTCAACGTTTGACAACTCAATCTCCCCCTGCTCCCAAATCCGCCAAACCATCACTCCCTCCATTTATATGTGTGTGTGTGTGTATATATATATCCAATCTAAATTCAATTTTGTCACAAACCCAATAAAAATGGCTCCCTCCCTTTCGATGTATGCTTAGACCGTGAGCAGGCTAACTCCCATGTCATGGAAACAGGAAAACATAACCCATTAAATAATAACAATAATAATAATAAAGGCACCTTTTCATAGTTCAGACTTGAGACTCATGGGAAGAGACACAAAAACAACCTATCTGGATTTGGCAGACATCCAAACACAACACGCTAGCATAATAATAATAATAATAATAATAATAATAAAACCCCTAACATATAGACTAATAAGGCAGGACACGTGAATTATGAAGCATGAATGGGAATTGGAATTGGAGCCTTAATCCCCCCAAAGTTGCCACAACTGCTCAATTCGTTGTGTGGATCGTTTGGGTAGTAGTAGTAGTAACTTTGGGAAATCTCAATTGTTGGCGTGTTGGACAATTCAATATTGAGATTTGATTTGATCCGATGAATAAATATTAGTCAGTTAAGATTGAGACGATCCCCAAAATATTAGTAAAGTAATTGGAATTCAGTCAACAGAAGATAAAGTAGGAGAAGAAGAAGAAGAAGAAGAAGAAAGATCAAATATTAGAGAGAGAGAGAGAAGCACCTGCTCCGACGAGGATGAGGACTTTAGAGGTAGAAACTCCTGACTGCATCATCGCCATCTTCTCCGATTTGATTTGAGGAGGAAGGAGATGATACTTTGGCTGGCTCTGGCTCCCAAAGGAAAAAAGACGTCAAGAGGAAGAAGAAGAAGAAGAAGAAAAGATCGTCTTTTTTTTTTTTTTTTTTTTTTTTGATCTCCTGCTGTGAGGACCAAGAAGAACCTGTTAATCTATGGTTCGTTGCGACTCACACTAGAATAAATGGTGCGCTGAGACAACTTTTATAGAGGGAAAATGTTCTCCTACGATTACGAAGTAAAAATGCAGTCCTTTTGGGCCCCCACCTGAGCCACACCTTTCATCAATATTGTTTTCATCCATCCCATGATGATGTGGCAGTTAGGCCCAATCTTACACTCCCTAGTCCCTACTCAGTCACGAAACACTCTCTATTAGATTCAATCTCATAAAAGTCTAAATTGTCGAAAATCCATCCCACGTCTCTTCGTAGTTGGATTGAAATTTTGGTAAAATAATTTTTCTAAATCATTAAATTTTAGAGCCACGAATTAAAAGGTTAAAATGATCTTATGGATTCGAAATTTTACATATATATATAGAACTCATATAGATATTTTATTCTAATGGACTTACATTATCATCATGAATTCCAATGAGCCCAATTAGGAGGGCATTTTAATACTATATATATATATATAGATATATATATATATGTCTTCAAAATTTCAATTGGAATCTGGACTCGTGGAAATAATATGGATGTATGGGTGGGCGCACATACATGTCAATAATGGGCACAAAATACAACAAAAAAAATAGAAAATTACTACTATAGATTGGATATCCAGGTCTGGTCTGCTTGACCCCACATTGGGTGTTTAATTCGAACCGCTCAGAATTTTTATGGGTACATTATACATCAAAACATTAAGTTTTATGTCTTTTAAGTCTTCATAAATCTTACCAAAAAGACATAAAACTTGGGCTAATTCAGCTCATGAGCAGCATCCAATAGGGCCATAAATCTTACCAAAAAGACATATAACTTTTGCTAATTCAGCTCATGAGCAGCATCCAATATGGCCAGACTGTTGAATGATGATTTGGCTCATGAAATCTCTCTCTCTCTCTCTCTCTCTCTCTCTCTCTCTCTCTCTTCTCTTTTCTACTAGAATTTGTGGTGGTGCAAATGACAGTCTACATGCTCATGCTGAGCATGGCAATCATTTGCTAGTCTTTTTACTCATCCTTGCTTCTCGGAATTCTAATTTTCCAATCGGCCTTATCTAAGGTCAAGTTCTCTACAGATTTACATTCAAACATGTCTTCTTATTATTTCTTTGGTCAGATTCTCTAACCAGCACGGGAGTTTGACATTCTTTAAAATTTTCTTCTATGGCATCTATAGTTTTCCACTTCACCATTCCTGAAGTGATTCTGAAGGGAATTTGGAGCTTTTAATGAAGGAGACTCCTGTTTTCGTGAAATGTAGATATTGAAAATCCAGCACCATCCTTGCGTGGGAGTCCCATAGGTGAAATTTTCACCTCCTTATTTATATCCTTTTTCTTGTAAATTTATGAGCCCATCTTGGAATATCATTTTTCATTTTAACCACATGAACTTGCTTCTGCTCCCAACACTCAAACTATAAGTTTTTTATTGGTAAAGCATCAAGCTCAACAGCCATGAGGATCACCTGTATGCATCAAACCTTTTTCTTTTCTTTTTTGGCTAGATTGGCATCAGATAACTTTTTTTTTTTTTTTCCAGAGAGCAGATGGACTAAAGATTACAAAAGGAATGAAAAAGGTACTCCAGTATAAATTACACATGAATGAAAATCAGGGTAACAATCTCCTTAAAAGGCCCCTGTAGACACATACACAGAAGAACAAGAAAAACAGAATGTTCTGTCTGGCTGTACACTGACCTGCCATATTCATGATATCGATACATGTACATATGTACATGTCCATACGCCTGAAAGCAGGAACTACAAATTTTCTTTCCAATCTCATCCGTGTATGCTATTTAACTTTTACCAATACTTCCTTGGCAGCCGTTTAACATTGAACGAATCAGAAAATACTACATCACTGCAAACTACAATTCTTGAATAAGTGCATGCTATACTGGCATCGGTAAGGGTGAAACCACGAATAATGGGCAGCGGGAATCCTTTTTTGAGGTGTGAATTCACATATGGCAATGCCACATCCTTTAGAAATACCCGAACCACTGTCTGCATTGAGTGCATAGCAACAGAGAGAGGCAGTTTACAATCTGTAATGATAAAAAAGGTCACAAGAACAAGTATGATACCCAGATTCTGCATAAGCAGGGGCAGATACTATGCTGGCATATGGGATTGACAGATTCTGAATCTAATATGAAAATGATTCGTATAAATTTTCTATAATGTAACAGGGCACTCCACTTTCTTAGAAGGGAAACTATAGGAGGCTCCGGCTGAGAATTAGCACAAGTATATCCAAATCATTGATATGTAGGGCCGTGGAATGAATTTCCCAGACCAGTGAATCTCCCTGAAAATGTCTGGGCCAACCAACAATTTGGTCCCTTTTTCCCCGTTGAATGTGGACCCTGCTGGTTTCCCCACATGACCGTCTATTTTCTGGTCAAAAGTTGAATGGTTCAGATATTCCCATTTGTGATATATTTTGGTCCATGGGAATCCCTGTTGAAGCCGTCATTTCAGCTGACCCTGGGCTGTACTAATACAAACTGAAAACCATAGGGCATTTGGCTTCAAAAACAAATTTCCTAGATTTAGTTTCTCCATCCCTCCACCTGGACATCCATTATCCCCAGCAAGATCTGGAAATAACTATTTCTTAAGTACATTATTTTAGCATGTTACAGGGTGCACCAACCGAGGGAAAATGTTCCTTTGATTGAGCTTTTATAAAAACACAGCCAAATTGTACATATTCTCAGGGTGAACACTTAATATTTGCTCCTCTTTCCCTTTTTTTTCTCCTTTTTGCTCTTTTTTTTAAGGATGGGTAATGCTAATTTTTATTCACATAAAAAGATATACATAGCAAACAATTTTTATGCTTAAAAAAGATATATGGATAAAACAATAATCAATCAGACTAAATATTCAATATAAGCAGAAAATCCTCAAACCATACCTGAACTAAATACATATGGAAGTTGCCGACTTTGCTCCACTTTAAGGTCAGTGTGAAGTCATCTAACCCTGCTTCTCCTGCTAGATTATTCCCTGAAATCTCGACAAAACCTGAAGCGCTAATATCCTGCAGGAACCAGTTTCACCGTTCATATTCTAGCAAGGATTTTTTTTTCTTTTTTCTTTTTTAACGAAAGAGAGAAAACCTTAATCAAACCTTCAAACTTTCAAACTTTCAAGCCAATGCAAAAAAATCTAAAAGAGTTCCCAACAGGTTCTTCAGGAACCAAAAGGAAAAGGCATTGTGCACTTAACATACGCCTACTACAGAAGTAAATAAATGTTGAATGTTCACAATACTTCTGGATAATCTATGCAACACCTTACTTTAGTAATTGAACATACGCTTTTAGCTCAAGGAGAGTGCTATACCATTATTTTACTTTATTTTCACAATAAAATTTCACCATTCATCATCAGAAAAAATAAATCTAAGGGTAGGTCCACAACAGGATGGGTTTATGGACAACAAAGAAATAATAGAAATTGAGAATGAGTGCATATGAGGGAACTTATCCACCCAAATGAAGGAGTGTGCATAGTAAAGAGCATACGGGCAGCTCCTACTGGAAAAATTATGGGGATACCAGGATGGCTTGGGCAAGTGACTAGATGACCAAAACATTTTCTGTACGAAAACTAAAGACATGTAATGGGGTGACAAAGACCAAAGCCTAAGAAGGGATGAGTAGAGAAGTAGAACTCACAAAGCCAATCCAAATAAGATGGAAGGATGATGATGATGGCAATGAAGGACATCTCAATTACTCACAACAAAATAAATAGAAAAACACTGGCAAATGCTGATAACAAATAACCACTAAATGGCTAAAAAAGAGGAGAAACTCCTAATTATTATGCTTACCATTGACAAGCATGCAACCGGTATAATTTCATTGGCATCCAAGACCTCAATTACCATGTCTAAGGTGACGGAAGCGCCAATCTTATCCGGTGCAACCAGTATGCGTGGAGGAGAAGTTGAAGTAATATTCAGTTGCATATCATCATTCGGGTATTTCTTATACAGCTGAGGAACAATATATTTCCAGCCAGCAGTGTTTAATAAAGACTGCTCTGGCACTTTGTCCACGGTCCATGTCATAATTCCTGCCTGCCCACAAAAGAGTTACTAGCATAGGTGCACTTACAATTCATGAAATATGAAAGCATAATTGGCACAAGTTACTGGTGCACAATTACTTAATTTGAAATAGGAAAATCGGATCATGTACTGATAAAAAAAAAAACTCTTAAGGAGATTTTCAGATATTAGGACTTTTCCCAAAAAAATATATATCTAGGAAACTAACAAAAATAAAAATATTAAACTAAAAAAGTGACGCAACCTCGAATCCGCAAGTGATGATGGGGGTGGTGATGGAATGGGTGTAGACAAACTCTACAAGAGAGTTGGCCGAATCCAGGGTGGATTCTAGCGAGGACCAACTCAGCAGATGGGAATTGGCCGAATTGCTCTCGGAACTCAATAGCACAATAAAGGAAACTAAACTTGGTTACAATCCAAATAAAATAAAACTCCTAACTTTAATGACTTCTAAATAAATCACAACTCTCTAAATACGACTCTTAAGTAATTAAAACTTCTAACTAAATGAATGCCTATTGGGCTTGTGGATTGGGCCCAATTAGTTGGCAGACCATGGGTCTGGCCTACATCAAAAAGGGAAATGTAAGTTTCTTATAAAATTAGGTGATTCTCATGAAAATATCAAACATACAATCGTGGCAAGTGGCGACTGTAATGGTGCATAACCAAATGAATAGCATCCTTTCCTCTAGAAACAACCTTTGTGGCTCATCATGCACACCGATCAAGACCATTATACTTGTAGAGCCCATTGTGGATGGAGAGTATCCCCATGAACACAACACCATTGGGCGATCCTAAGTCCCAACCATCTCATTGCAGCTGCTAATTTTGCACCACTAAAGTGGTGCGAACAAAAAACCAATATATGTAAAGATATAACAAACATACCTGGAAGTATGTGTCTGATGCGGAGTTAAGCACAGCTTCATCTAGTGAAATCCAAAGCATCTTTAATGGCGCTTTGCAGAAAGCAGAATGTTGTGAATTAGTAAGGTGGTAGTTGAGAGTTGCAACTTTAGGAACCGTGGTGAATAGGCCATTTATGTCAAACCCGACAGAAGAATTCCGCAACAAAGGATCATTCATGAAAGTGACATTCAAGGCAGCAATATCATCAACTGGGACTTCCTTAGGAAGCTCTTGCAAAAAGGTATCAAGTCTTACAATCCCTTCTTTAATTTTTTTGGTGATGGCATTTTCCACAGCAGATATAATCTGCCCTTCAAAAGCATCCACCAACCTAGAGAATTAAGATTTAAGAGAATAAGATTCACATGAATGATCCAGTTCATTTAATTCCTCAAGACAAACAATTCCTAAAAGCAAGGAATTGAAGTAAGACAATTATTCCAACAAAGTGGATTCTGGTCATAACTAAGGGGTTTTTTTTTGCAAACACTTGCAAACCTAGGTTTTTCTTAATAAATGTAGAAATATCAAAACTTTCCTAGGTTTTTCTCTAAAAAATCCTTATTTAATCCAAGATGTTTGGTTTGAGGAAGGGAGAACCTTCAAGTGATCCCATTTATTCCTTTATATCTAGTGGGCTAGAAATTTGCATTAGTAAGATTATTACCTCAAAATACCAGAATGCTGCCAAACAGGGAGTCACCAATTGACTCATAGTATAAACCTTCAGCTCTGAGTGAGTTAATCACTGTTATAACAAAATCTTAAGGAGAATCTTACAATATATCTGTTCTTCAAAAGATTTAAATAGTGAATTTTGTTTTGAGGATAATGGGTCAAGCTTCATTTAATTCATATTATTTATTCACTTTTTCCAAATGAATCACATGATTGTAGAAAAAAGAATGAAACGTGTGATTTATTGGTTGGCTAGATTTACTGATTTAAAGAAAAGAAACTAGAAAATGTCAAAAATATAACAAGAGCAAGATTTTTTTTTTTAAATGTACTTTTGTATAGGTAAAAAAATTATATTTGCATTCATAACACAAATATTGACAATAGAAGGAAAAATTGACATTCTAAACACTGATCTGAAGGTACTACAAAAAATGCAAGAAACTACAAGGATTGGTGGGTCTGTCTTAGGTTTCTGATTCTCTAGGCTGGTTGGCCGCAGCAGCTAATTCAGCTGACTTCATGGGTCTGTAGGTTGGCTGGTTGGCCACCAGTCAGCTAGCTAATTCAGCCTTTCTGATGGCTCTATGGACTGGCCAGTTGTCCACCAGTAAACTAATCCGGCTCGGGTTGATCATTGATGGCTTAATGGGTTGGCCTTCATGAGGGTTGTCACTTGTGCATGTCAGACTCAGGCAGAGTTGGTTATGGAAGGAGAACCCCTGTGTGTTATTCAGTCAGTAAGTGGGAGTGCCCTGCCCCTCCATAGCTCGCTGATGCAGCAGAGGAAGTTGAGGATCTCAGTCATGGGCTTTGTGTCATATTCCTTCAACCATGTCCTTCTAGAGGTGCCATTGAAGAAGCAGATACCTCAGCTACGCAAGAGGTGGGGCGTCAATCATGGTGCTATGGCAACTCTCTCCCTTTGCCCTTTTGATTTATCACCATGCCCTTTCTCAGCCATTGTGAGAGCTTTCTTCTTCCTCT
Organism: Camphora micrantha; assembly: GCA_003546025.1. NCBI lineage: Eukaryota > Viridiplantae > Streptophyta > Magnoliopsida > Laurales > Lauraceae > Camphora > Camphora micrantha. Next base: position 512,804 of record QPKB01000001.1, on the reverse strand, counting down.
GCACTAGTGGGGTTTGCACAGTTGGGGTGGGCGGTAAGTGGTTGAACCACTCTTGCTTGGGCTCCAGCCTTTCCTTTCTCATGTATTCTTACACTGTATTTCTTTACTGTATAAGCTCTTATCAATAAAATTGTGACATTCAAAAAATAATAATAATAAATAAATAAATAAATAACATATATGCGAACACAAGTAGTAGACTGAATCTAGTTTCAGTTTCCTCACTAGTTTTTCTTTTTTGATTGGTAACAAGACTAAAACCCGCAACCCCATGGTCGTGACAGCAACCACCCCTCCAACTGTGCTATAGACTCTTTTGACCTCAATGCTAAGATAAGAAAATGGGGTTTTGATGTCCCTCAAGAACAACCTGGAGAATCTTGTAATTATTACGGTATGGCTACCTTCCCTACAATTAACTTGCAACAGAGGAAAAATGAATGTTGCTAAGGGCCCATTGTTGCTATGGAATTGAATTCCTAGGAACTCAAAGAAACATATTCTTATGGAAGTGACTGAAACTGATGAAACAAAGGTAAGGGTCCTGTCTAAATCTCCTCCTTATATCTTTCACCCCACACCATTTTAGTATTCCTTCTTTGGAAGTTGGAACTTATTTACGACAAATAAGTAAGTCTATACTAAAGTCAAACTTTAATTAAAATTTCCATCATTAGGAAAAAAATTAGCATGCTATAATTTGAATAAGACTCCATGGAAAGCCAGCTTTGAAGTCAAGCAAAAAATAAATGAGAATAGGAAAGCCAATCACATAGGTCAAGCCAAAAGTTAATTAAGACCATAAGGAAGACCAAAGTGACGCAGCAAGTGTATTAGCACATTTAGCGTTTTAAAATAAAGTTCAACACAGACATATTTTTAGCCAAGCCTTATATAATGGCTTTCGCATGAATCACGACACAAGTAGTACATGTGTCAAAATTTACAGCACCGGACATTATAAAGTTTCTACTGTCACATACATAACAATGCATGTCAATTTTGATGCTGTCAAACTTAGACCTCGCTATCCACCAACAAAAATATAAATACATGCAATTGCCAAGCTTAAACATGATTCTCAATAAACACTAAAGTTGAGCAAAAGAGATGGAACACAGTTCCTCAGGCAAAACGAAATTATAAGGCAATTTATTAGCATGGATTATTTAAGAACATATCATACCCCTGATAAAACCAAGATGCTCCACCATCCAAGGTTATGGAAATATCTTTCAAATAACAACCACATTCCGATAGGTTCAGCTTCAAAGATCCTTCTTGATTCTTCATTTTTATTGTAATCCCGACTTCCATGCCTTCAACCTTACCCAGAAGCAGTACTCGTCAATTTCCCTTTAGTTAAAAGGTAAAAAGATGAGCACACTATTATTTAACAAAAAATTGCAAACACCCTATCAAAACCACACATATAATAGTTCATGGAATTTATATTAACCAGAATTCATGACAGGGCCCTGTTTTCATTTTGCATTAATCACAATTACAATTAGCGAATCCAAAAATGCCGGACTCAAATCGATCTTGTTTAGCAAAAACTGAAAGAAAAGAGGACTCTTTTAAATTAAATGGTAAGAGGAATCAAATTTATGTTAAACAAATCGAATACATTCAGATTTGACCCAGGATAGATCGGAGTCGAGAAATATAATTCATGTAGCAGAACCCCAACATAGTTGGGACAAGGCGACGAGGAGGAGGATAATGATGATGATGAAATCAAAAGTTACATTCATCGCAAACAGAACCACGGCCCGGGCAAGTAATGCCATGACTGTACTCAAATACAGCCTCTTTCATTAGCAGACATTCTGATGCAAGATCAGTGGGCCAGCCTAACTACCAACCCAGCAAAACCCATACACCAAATTTCAGGCCCAAAGAAGGAGAATTTGTGACAACTCGTCCAATGCAAAAGGGATTTTCTTCCCATCAGAACTTCAATAGGAATATATTTATTGATTGTAATCAGATTCAGACTGTTATTTAGAAATTCAATTAGGCTAGATCAAGTTTCCTCTTTTGAATACTCTTAGTTTTAGGTTTTTTTTATTCCAATAAATACATGGATATATAAAGCAGTAAATCAGAGACAAAGATGAATAAAAATTTGTACTATGAGGCTCGTTTCCTCTTTGTGATAAGACTCTTGCAGACACTATTCTCATGCTTCAGCACCTTTATCCCATCGATCAAGTCCTCTCCAAAAGAGTCTGCATCACATTGAAGAAGGGGAGAAAGGGGTACTCTGGTGCTTTTTAGGCACTCCCGGCCTTGGAGTTAACTTGAGCAGAAGTCTGATGGTGCGAGTTGCCATGAAAGAAGACAGGGCCAAAGCCTTAGTGGAAAAGTTGAAATGCATAGCTTATTCTTGGTTAACTTGATACTGGGGCTTTCAATTGGCAGCTAACCAGTGATCCAAGACTATTTGTGATCCAGGCTTATCTGCAGTAAGGTGCACTGCATTCGATGCCATAAATAACTGGCTTACTTGCAATGAGTCATAGAAACTTGTATACTGAAATTTGCTCTCATTTCTCACAAATTTAAACAAAGGTTTGCATCAGGAAGGAGCAAATGAAACTATGCAGAAGTTTGATTTCCGATGTAGAGTGGGATACCCAATCCTTCAAATGGAAGCTCCAACTTTTTTATCATGCCAAATTAGATATCATCCCCTCTATTTGAGTAATTGTATGCTAGAAGAATTGCAAAACAAACCCCCAAAATCAGAAGCTAATAGCAGGATCATGGAATATTAACAGCAGCACAAAATACAAAATATACTCCATGCTGACCCAAATGAAATGAAATGCAGCAGTAACAACTAACATGAGACACCATGAAAACAACCAGCAGTTCAACAGCTAGTGGGGATATTTGGCAACACTATGATCCAAGTCTATATATGTTGATTATGACATGATTCTTCGGCTCATATAAGCTCTGTCAGGTAATACTGTAATATTAATGATTAATAATACAATGCAGCAAGGCAGGAGAAGAGTAAATGTTTAGCTCTCATGCCAACATAGAGAACATTTATATCTCACTGAATCTTTGGAAAGAAGAGAGTCCCTCCTTTTACAACAATAACATCTCGAGTTCTCTATTTCTAATCATAATAAGATCAAATTCTTTGAAAAACTAATCATGATGAGATTCTAAACAGAAAGGAAAAAAAAAAAAAAAAAACCCTCAAAAAAGAAAAAGCAAATATCTACTCATTTACAAAGGTATGACTCAAGGTAAATCTCTACTGATTTATTCTTGATTTATTAAAGCATATCTCAATAGATATATTCCTCAATAGGTTAGTTTTGCAAGGGTTTTTTGGCTGTTGCTCACTTGATTAGAAACATGTATAGCTTGTGTGTGTGGCGTGCATGAGTTCAAGTCCATGTTAGTTTTGTAAGGGAACTATGGTTTTACTGCTCAACTAATTGGGCCTAGGCCTCCTGCCAGTGGCAAGCTCATGGCTCATGGGCTTGCTTCAATGGGCCTTGATTTGGCTCATCCGCTTTCGGCCAAAAGCTTGGTGCACAACCTGCATCACCATCTAATCATAATGATAACAACAGCAAGTTTCTACCAAATAATAACAACAACAACAACTACTACACAACACTCCAGCAAGAAGGAAAACAAATATCAGTATTATAAAATCTTATATTCTCTATCAGCCCCGATCAACTTTCAAAACAGTCAAAAATCACAACTTTTATCATTATCGCCACCATTATTTCGAGACCCAATTCACTCCATCACTAAACGGAAGACGATTTACAAGGGGCCTAAGTAAGAAGGCTACACAAGTACAACACACACACACACACATTCAACCCCAGTATTCCTGTAATCTCCTCAACACTCATTTCAATCTGATAATTCAACTAAACTTAACAAACATATCTGGGTTTCTAAAATCACCCAAAAAAAAAAAAAAAAACTTTAACCTTAAAGTGCAATTGCGTCAATACCTGAATAAAGGCGCGACCTTTATCGGAGATATCGACCGGAATAAGCCAGGTGCTGTAAGAATAGCGCCAGTCCATGCTCATATTGGCGGTAGCTCCCGAAGCAACGATCACGACGCCGGTGTCGCCAGGCTTGATGACGGAGGAGGATACGTTAATCTGTGATAAGGTGATGTTGGAGAGGGAGACGTGGACTCCGCCAAGGAAGGGGATCTTGATGGATTTCTGGATCTTGGGCAGGTGAAGAGGGGTTAGAGAGGAGAGGGCCTGCTGTATCAGGAGGTCCTTCACGAATACGAGGCCCTTTTCTGAGATCATTGCGGAGATGAAACCCTGAGGGCCGTCGGATTGGATTTCGGTTTTTGCAATTGCAGGGTTTGAGAGGAGGGAGAGAAGAAAAGGAATGAGAAGTAGAAGAAGAGGAGGAGGAGGAGGTGCCATGGTGGTTTTGGTATTGGAATGATGAGAGAAAGATCAAAGAAGAAGAAGAAGAAGAAGAAGAAGGCTTGTTGGATCCGGATCTTCTCCGGCTCTGCTACTAATATTAATATCAGGATCGGTACAAATTTCGTGTGGCCCTTTTCTTTTCTGGGGAATTGTGGACAGGTCAGGTTGCAGCAGGTTTCTGATCCCACTGGGCCCACCTTTGGGTTCGTAGTCCACAGATGAAGCAAGTGTAATAATTGTAAATAATAGTAATCAAAACAAATTACATGTTCAATGGATCTAAGCACCTTCCAATGACATCCATACCATTGAAATGGGGGGCATTTATTCCGCGTGATATTATGAAATGTTAAGTTATTTTTCTGTGATGTCATGAAATAGAGGTTACAAAATATACGTAAAATGTAAAATAAATTGTGTAAATTTAAGAGTTTCGTGTCATCAATGTGTGAGTGGATTTTGATTCTTGACCCAATATAACAAGAAAACTTTACTATCTTTGAGCTGATCACATATGATTGTATGAACTATAATCTCTAAGTAAAAGATGGGATAAGTAACAACATCGGAGTAAAATTTAGGAATACTGCATGAGCTTGGAGGCAGTGGAGTCAGCAGCTCTAATTTTCAATGGATAGTTTTACTCCTTGTAGTTGTATTGTAACTCAGGATTTAACCGAGTCAAAGCCAAAGATGATCCGGACTGAAGAACTCATCAGATTTGATCACATGCCAGCCCGGTGCCCCCTTTCTTTTTAGTGGGGTTTGGGGGGAAAAGATGAGCAATAGACCCTGGCCCTGGTGCAGAATTTACAGATGATATGATGACCGGATCCAAAGGGAATATGCCAAAATAGTAAATGCCAAGAAGACATTTCAGACATTTCTTCTTTAATAATGCGTGGGCCCGCCGATGTATGTGAATTCTACTTGTTGCTTGCTTTGCTTGTTGGGTTTGCTTGTTTCTTTTTTTTATTGCAGGACAAAATTTAGTTTTAGATTAGAGAGAATATCAGATTCAAGAACACGCAAGCTGCAATGAATGGATGAGAGATCCTCGGGAAAGGTGCGGCTATTTTTCTTTTTCTGTGTTAGTGTTAGTGAGACTCTCACTGTGGGAGGATATTACTTGGTGCCACAGCCCAACCCACCTGGGCTCTTTTTTTTTCTTTTTTTTTTATGGCTCAGAATTATTATCACCGGGCTTTTCTCAGCAGACGGCCAGCAGGGGTATCAAAAAAAAAAATATATATATATATATATATATATATATAGAGAGAGAGAGAGAGAAATATTCAAGTGCATCAATCATTGGCCTAGGCTTATTATTTTGGACTTGGCTTAGCAAATTGGCCCTCGACTTGACTCGGGCTCAGGCTTTACTAGTATTCACGCACAGAGGGCTGAAGTCCATTCGCTAAGACGAAAGAAAATCCAAATTTCTTCCACTTTTCCACAATCAAATAAATGGGATATATATATATATATATATCATTCTAAATTACGAGGCACAGTCTTCCTTCCTACCTAAAACAACACTTTGGAAACAAACATTTCATGCTTTCGCTGAGTGGAGGCAACCAACCAACCACCAACCAACTCTGAAAGGTCATTGATCCAGTTATGAGCAGCAGGATGTGATTCATTTTTGTCAATGGTTTTTTGTCCTTCTTCGAGTCAGGTAACCTGCTTATTGCCCTAGTTCCCAAAATGAAACATTCAACTGCGCCATCACACTATACACCAATAACCTCGTGCAATGCTTGTGAGAACTGCGTAGCTTAGCTGCTTTAATATATATAATATTTTGCAGCTTTCCACCAAAATTGATCACCTCCATAAAATACGAACTGCTCACACACTCTTTAACCCACATTCTAGTGTGAATATTCAATACCTTGCACATCTAAATTAATTGCATATGAATCCAACAAGCAATGTACTCACTCAAGTACAGAAAAGGGTAGATCCATTGTAAGTTAATACGCTTGCATAGGATGTAGGGTCAGTTGCTTATCATTAATCACATGAAAACCATTGGCTAATGGGAGGATCGATCGATCACCAGAAAAAGATGTTAAAGAGTTCACCCTTAACAAAAAGTGAGAGAAACAATAGATTAGTGAACTCATTACCATACATGCCAAGTTCTCCTATAAAAATTAACGAGCCTTCAACTCAATGATCCAGCATCATCTGGACTTCCTAAACCAAGGGCAATCTTCACATGCCAGCAGGCTGCCTACAGTTCATATGCGGTGCAACTCATGTGGTCCACCATAGATGCATGCCCAGTTGGGGAAGGACGGACGGACAAAAAGGTCGCATCATGGACAAGGGTCGAGCAAAAAATCAGCCCCATGAGATTATACTCAACCTTGATTTTACAGCTGCATAAGTTTTTTTAAGCTTTTCTTTCTTTTTTTTTTTTTACTTTTATTTTTGGATGATGGGGTAGACTACCACACTGACTGAAACGACCCACTTCAAAAGGATTGAGCAGGTTTGGACCCAGGTGCTCCTCTCTAGGAGTAGATTTCCTCATCACCAAGCAATACTTTCAAGAACACATGGCCATAAATGTAACAGCATTTTAACCATATACTTACATAAGATTCAAATGGTGAGTAAAAGTGATATGAGGCAACCTATCATGCATTTGGATAATCAAGGTTCCAAGGATGTAAACAGGGCCTAAAGTTCTAGTATCCAGCACCCAAACAGGACCTAAGTCAGATTAGTTAACTTATCATGCATTTGGATAATCAAGTTACACATAAGTTACAGTTGTGTTGTTCCGTGCCCCATAACCAACTACAGTGGTAAGCAGTAGTTGCAGCATAATAGATTTGAAGGTAAACTGATTACAGCGGAGAACTTGGTACCAAGGATCCAAACAGGGCCTAAATGTATTACATAATTCTCATCCCAAAACAAGCAAGGGAGTAACAAAATTTTATTAAGGCCTTTGAATGACCATTTTGGTGGAGGTGCAGGATCCCGATTGCACTTGTATAAAATAATCTCAGGAGGTGCAGAAGGTTTTGATACCATTCCCACCCAGCTTTCGGAAAAAAAAAAAAAAAAGAGCTCATTCACCTCAAAAAAAGAGGATGTTAGAACTAACAACAGCAAGGTCTCATGAAGAATGTGAGGACTCAAAAATTAAAGAACTCAAAAACTGTGGAAGGCCACTCAAAATCAAGTGAGGCTGATGGAAGTCGCGTACGATTGAAGCAGGGAGAGTGCTTGCTCCATGATAGCTCTATTCCTTGCCTGCCTCGCCCAATCAACAACAATTTCCTCAGCCTGGCTGCCACTAACACCTCCTTCCAAGGCATCAGCTGCTTCAGCAAGTTTTCCTTCAGCTAAAAAGCTTTCAACTTTGCTAATGACAGACTCAATGCCATCTCCAGATCGATTATTTTCTCTCATCTAAGAAGCCAAAATAAATAAATAAATTACAAGCCGGCTGAATGCACAACCTCAATGCATGCTTTTATGAATTGATAATTTGATGTGCGCACATGCACTTGAGAAGTCTTGATGCCTGTTTGGATGTACACAATACACATGTAATACCACAATCATTCGAGTTACCTTAATCGAAGACGCAATGTGAGCTACTGTATGAGCAAGGATACCACCACCGCCAGATGGAATAAGGCTAAAATGCCGCAGTGTCCCTTTCAAGGCATCAAACTGTAATAGCAATTGGAAAGAAAATAAATAAATTATGGTTAAGAATCACATTTCTTGAGGGGAAAAAACAGAAAGAATCAGTGGTTCAATAGCTCTCACAGCAACCCCAAACAAACAATGGCATTTGAATTCAAGATAATCATTATCATTAGGCTGGGAAATTGGGTTCTCACTTTTCCCATTGGTAACTAGACAAAAAAGAAAGGTTCTCTAACCAAGATAATCCTTAAGAGTGTCCAAAGAGTGTCAAAAGCAAACACAGCTTAAATTGTCCTGTCAAAAACATTAGCCAGAGAAAGGCAGACTGGAAAAACAACCTCTGTCATAATACATCCACTACCCAGAGCCAAAGAGTGGATCCTAAGGTCAAAAGGCACATCAAATTATACTATTGTCGAGCCCAAACATGTCACTAGTCTTAATCTTCTTGACCATTTTCCTCGCGTCCCCAAACCATTCTTTAAAAGTTCAGAAATGTAAGTATGTAACTCTGCCTGATGAGTACATCCAGTTACTTGTATACCTTAGTTAATTGGCTCAGCCTTGAAAAACTGACAGAAGATGAGAAGAAAACCTAAAATTTGAAAGACACTTGAAAGAAGACCACATTTATGAGGACCACATTATGAATATTGCCAAACCTTATTTGGATAGGCTCTAGAAGAGGAAACAGTAAAGTAATCAAGTAGAGAAGATTTTCTAGATATGGGCCACATTTAGCACACAAGGTACCAATGGTCCATGGGTGGTTCTCACATTATTTTGAGAAGTTGAACCATCATCACAGGTGTCAACACCCATACTGCTTCATTTAGTTGGTTTTGCTTGGTTTTATGCCCTCTATTAGCAATTTAGCATTTTATTAATTATTTCTTATAGTCATTTAAGACATTTTCCACTTAAAAACATTATAATTAGATTGCTCCTGTAGCATCTTCATTGTTAATTGCCATTATATTCAATGAGAAAATGTGGGTATCATGCTAATGGTTTGCTTTCTACAAAAATTATTCCTGCATCACAAACTGGGGCTGGACAAGTAAACCATTATACTTTTACATTTGGGCATGTGAATCACCCATGATTGGCCATTTGTGAGGTTTTTTTTTTTTTGTTCACATTGTAGTGTCTTATTTGTTGTTTGGTGCTGGAGAAAAAATTTAGATAAAATCTACTAATCTAGATTGCATCAATTGTCAAGACAAAGAACAAGAAGAAGAGCTGCCTTAAAATTAATTTAAGGCCTATCTTAGTCTCAAACCTCCAAAATAATTTAAAAAAAAAAAAAAAAGATGCAAGGTTTGTGATGACAAATGAAGAAATCCAAAACACACACAGCTAGGGATTTCAGCTTGGCTTGGCCCAGCTCATTTGATATATAATATTAGATAATTTTATATGTGATCTTATGTTTCATTTGGGGCCCACATATGATATGCATACGATTTTCTTAGCCCATATAACTCAACTAAGCTAGTTTATATCTTTAAATAGCAAAAGCATCAATTGTTAAACAATGTGGGCGAAGAAACAAGCCAAGCTCATGCTCAAACTTAACTTGGCTAGAGTGACAAGCTCAAGCTTGAAAAAGTTATGTTGATAGCTGAGTTTGTCAAGCTTGGTCAAGCTCGGCTAGTTTACATCCCTGCATACAACCACTTTTTTGATCCTAAACTGAAGTATCAAGATCAGAGTCCACAAAAGAACAGCACATCTATATTGGGAAAATATACAAATAAATAAATAAAGGAACAATACAAGTCAGCCTCTGAAGTTGCAATAGAAAAATAGCATTAACTTGCCTTCTGATTCAACTGCAGTATTGTATCTGTGCCTTCGTTCAGTGTTTCTCTGGGAAGGGATGAAAGTGCCAAATCCAGAAGGGAGTCTCTGTCAATGCCATCAAAAGAAGCATACAGAGCTTCTATTTCTCTCTGAATTGGTAACCCTTTGGATAGTGCATCTTCTAGAGCAAGTGCTCCCTGCAACACCTCATTTAGTGTAAAGACGACTGCTGTCCAATGTCTTTAAGCTTGTTTTATGAGAACAAGATTAACAGAAAAGTGCACAGCTATGAAAGGGAATTATAAGACTTACCAGTGCAAGCTTGTGAACAGAGTGACTTTGGCGAGCCTCTTCAGATCTTGCATAGAATGCCATGCATAAGGCGTCTATCTGTAAAAGGAACAACGCAAACCAAATGAGTTCCCATTATAAGTCATCAATGAGGGAACAAATAAAAAGGACAGACATCAAACAACACCCAAAGATATCAAAAGCCAAGAATTTAAGTATTTGAATAATTCATTGTTGTCAGGATATGAAAGGCAATGTCATTCTTATAGGGTATTAATAAAAATTTTAAAATAAATTTTAAACAGAAGCAAAGACCTGGACACCCTGTTTATAGCAAGATCATGGTTTGACATATTGTCAACGCATCTCATATTTTTTATTTTTATTAATGGTAATCAACGCATCTCATATTGGCTGACATATATCTGGTATCTGCAATATATGCAAATTATCAGCCGATGGCTTTGTCTGACTTACATCAGCTGATAACTTGTTGAACCTAAATAGTGTCTGCACGGAGACACTTCAAATCTGTGTCAAATACAAATTTTTGTCTCTAATAACTGTGTCCATTTTTAACTAGCTATCATGTTGTATACTTCAATTTTTAGGCAATACCTGTATACGCATAATAGGTACTGATGGTGGATACTATACAGGGACTTGTAGGTTAAATTCAGTATCTTATACTGTTTTTAATCCATTGGAGTATAAAGTTTAATTAATTCTCTTACTTGTCAACAGAAACAAAATTGAAAAGGAATGTGAATAGTGATAGCTTTGTCGGTTAAGAAACGTCCTGGCAATACATGCAGTAACCAATGCTCTAACCAAGTTACAAGACCATTAACATATTTATTTCTGCCAATAGATTGAATGATGTAAATTGTAAGTGAAAGTCAACAGATTCAACAGTTTAGCTCATGTGTAGTCAGACTGCAATGCATTACATATTTACATGCATGATTGATATTCGTTTAATACATAAGCATTACATATTTACATGCATGATTGATATTCGTTTAATACATAACCATACATTGCTTAAGAATGAAAATAAAGCGTAAAATCTAACATTTTCAATATTTTGCACTTTTGGATATTTATCAGATATCTTTGCTTTAAAAATTCTACCCCATGACCAACACATACTGCCAATACTCGTCAATATGTATCATTTTCTGGGCCTGGGCAATATACCTTTGTTACCCATCTTTTGAACTTACTGTAAGATAACTAGATAAGTGTTATGTTCCACTAAAATGCCAACTTCAAGGAGCCCCTCTAGATCAAAATTCAAATAACATTGGTGACAGCTAACTGCTCACAAAATTATTAGAAAAAGTTAATTTATCATGCTCATATGAAGATTATATTAGCATTATCTCAGTTGTAATTAAATTTGCAGATGTGCTATACATGAAGATTTGCCTCGGCCATTTTTTCTATTTGGGATGACTTCTCGCTTGCAATCGCTGCAGCTAATTCTGCTTTAGCTAAATCTTGGGCCTTCTTCAGCTCTAGTTGTACCTGTTCTTCCTGTAAATACCAAAAAGTAAGAAACTTAGCCCAGATCCATCTGCATCCGTGAATAATTAAAATACCAGTTATTCATTAAACTGCAGGGACTGAAAACATTACCTTTTGCTGAAGTTCCATCTTAAGATTCTCTTCTGCCTTTTCTTTAAGCAACCTGATAGTAGCTTCAGTCTTTACTTTTTCTTTGTTTAACTCCTAAAAATAGATTAATGAATCATGATAAAAGCATTCACGTTATAGCATGACTACAGCATCAGTTCAACAGATAATGAACCAATATTCCATGGATCACTTAGAATTATGTCTAATTAATCATGTCAGAAAACAATATTGCCCTAGTTAACGACTGTACAAGAACAATATAAAGCATATCTAAACAATGCACCACTTATATATTAAAAGAGAAAAGGAAGGAAACCTTCTTGAGGTCGGAACTTCTCTCAGAAGCTTACCAAAAACAAATAAGAAAATCCGTGTGTATTTTCATTTTTCTTGTTAAAGATATCGACAATTAATTAAATATCAACAAGATTAATTTTGAACGTCCATATTGTACCAAAGCCTCTTTGTGACTTGGACTCAACTTGACTGACCTCTCTCCCTCCCTCTAAAGTTCTAAGCATCAAACTATCCATGGATCATGTGGATGGCCAAAGTCCCCACTTGCCTGTCAACTTGGCCAATAGAAAGCTAGCTAGAGTTCAATATGGGTCATGGATTCCTAGTACAAACACTTTACCTCTTAATGGTTCCGTTCAAGTCAACACTCGGCCAGCCAGTTCATATATGATTTAAGTTCTGGGTATGAGTCATGTAGATGACTACGCTTCCCACCTTTGAGTCAACTCCAGCAAATATCATCGTCAATTGTAGTGTCAGCACTCAGCACGCTCTGTAAAGTACACAGTAAGTGTTCACAGTTCACACTGACAGACTTTTTCTTTTTCAGAATGATTAACGCGCAGGCTAGTGTCAGGTTTTGCCACCCTACATACAAGGAAGCATTCAAGGACACAACTAGGGGAAAGCAGAGGCTCGGATTCTGTTTAGCTCACAATGGAAAAGAACATGAATTAGGCATGGAGCTGTAACTTGCTAAAATAAAACCACCAACGAATCCTATCACCAACAAACAATAGGCCACGGCATAGAAAAGGAACACCACGCTAAACCAACATGAAGCTTCAATAGAAGAAATCCCTCTAGAAGCTCACATCCCAACTCTGTGTGTAGAACAAGCCTAAAAGGGTTTCTGCAAGTTCCAATTTGTGAAAAATCCAGTCTAGTCCGGTCAAATGGGTCATTCTAATTACCTATGTATCAATTAAAAGAGAAACTGTCCTAAAATATATAAACTGTACGTCCAGGCATCTAGAATACAGTTTTTGGCAAGATGTTCTAATACTGGCATAACCTAATTTAAAAGTACAGTATCTGAAACAACCACAAAACTTAAGTTGTTCCAATAAACTAAAGTATCTGAAATAACCATAAAACTTAAGTTGTTCCAATAAACCAAAGAAACAAACATATTTATCTGCGCTTGGACATCCAGCCTTTTTTTTTGAATCGTAATTCATATGAATCAAAGAGTGTCCAATTGACCATATTGAATCGACCATAAGTCCCACCCAAGGGCCCATGTCCACTAGTGGTAAATTGTCTCTCCCCTTGGCACAGTCAAATTCATGGCTATATCATGTGCGATAGCTATACCATGGTCATGATTATCTTGATACACTTGGTCTGCATCACAATTCTAGGGTTCCAAAGTTCTCTGAGGACAGTAAAGTAGTAACTTCATATCCAGTTAAAGAAATGATCAAAAGTCAAAAGTAAAATGTATACCCAGCATGTGGTCATTGATATGGATGATATAATTTTGAATCACAAATCTCTTCTTTTTTTTTTTGAAAGAATAACAAAACGAAGTGTCAGTCATTAGAAAGCTAGAAAGCAAATCAATGCCAATAAAGTCATAGGTATCTAAAAACCTTATCCAAGATCGCTGCTTCTTCAGCATACATAAGTTCCCTTGCCCTTGCATCTTTCACCTCCTTCTCATATTTCTCCTGAAATTCAGTACAAACTTGGACAAGATGAGAACAATGGGGTTAAAATAAATAATAAATAACTAAGTTCGCTGGAACACTCCATGACACATTACATCAGAAAAAAAAAATTTAATTGAGAAATTCATCCTTGGAATCATGCGATCCACACCTTCAATATCCTCTTTTCTTCAGAAAATATACGAGCATCTAGGTCAGCTTGCCTTCTTTCAGCAGCATGAATGGCTTGAATGAGATCAAGGATGATTTTTTCTTCATTGGATACATCTGCATCCTTTAAATTCTCTTCTCTCTCTCCCGAAACCTTCATTTTCACCAAAACCCAGATTCAACTCTTGGAAAAATAGGAAAAACATTTAGCAGTTGTAATGGTAAAGCACATGTACCGGATATAAGAAAGTAAAGAAAGCATACAGCATGATAAAAGTTCTTTCGATGGAATAACCTCTTTTTCTTCGGAAAAAGCTTGAAAGCTGTCAGCAGACTTCGCATTCAAGGAAATCTCTGGGCTTTTATCATCCCTCTCCCTCAGTAAGTATGCATCAGAAAGTGAGCTCAATGGTTCCACTTTGTCAGCTGTTGCATCCTAGATAAAGATATAGTATGACATGAGTACCAACTAAAACTAATAATAAAAACTCAAAGCTGAAGAGGCATTCTACATGTAACCGAATAGATGAATGCAGAAACCATTATGTATATAATAGAAAATAACATGGACATGTCGGAGGTGCCTAGATGATAGCTGACAAATATAATGACATGTCTACAGAAACTATCCACCAAAAGTTCTCTGGTAGAAGCAGACAACCGACCCAAATAACGACATGCCAAAAAAGTAAACCCATCAGAAATCGTCCAGTATTTGGAGCAGTTGAATAAAGTCAGGGCATCATTTTTCTCTTTTTTTTTCCCCCTTTTCTTTCCTTTTAATGGCAACTTTATTAATAAAGAAGACTATACAGTATAAGAGGTATGGTGGGCATGCATCATTTGGCGACAGGTAATAGCCACTCAAAAGGCCTAAAGGTTGTTCACAGATAAATGGTTTCCAAATGTTGCTAGTATAAATTTTTTTTTACTGGTAGGTTGTAGTATAATTCCAGAGGACTTTTGACCAAACATGTGAGTATCACTTCATATGCAAATAATCAACATGATATGGAGCTCCATCAGTTTCATAAATGTTACTGGGTTAAAAAGTTGAGAAAAATAACAGATGTCAACCTTTGGCATGTCGTTGGAGGTTGGAAGATGAAGTGAAGCATCCTCCATCACAGATTCTTCAGAAAACAAAGTACCATCAATTTCCCCATTCGGCTTCATGCTCAATTCTGAATGCAGAATGCTCTCTTCTGACTTTTCCTTATCCAGAGTGTTGTATTCAGTTGATGTTTCAGAATGACCATCTTGATTATCTGGTGCAACACTACTTGGAGGAGAACTCTCTGTTTCTTTGACTGGAAACGCCTCTTCTGCAGGTGTCATTTCCAATTTGCCTTCAACAGGACTTTCTTCTTCCCTGTTACTCAGTGGATCCTTAGGATATGGTAAATCTGAATGTGCTTCCTTAGTCTTCACAGCATCCTCCACATTGGGGCTCAATGGATTTAGGTTATCGTTCGGAGTGGCTACTTCATCTTCCAGATGTGCCCCAACCTTCAAGTTCGTATCATCAGTGTTGGACTTGCTGGATTCAAAAGAAGAATGGTCTTCTTTAACTTGATGATGACCAATATAGCCTGTCTGATAAGCAGCCATAACAGCAACGCCAACTGCAACACTTCCAAGGACGAACTTTGATATATTGTTTCCCGAACCTGATGGCTTCTCTGAGGAAGTAGATCCTTGTGAAGAATTTGGCTGGGATGAAACAGAAAACTCCTTTCTTGAAGAAAGAAAACAGGGCACCTGCTTCTGTAACAACAACGAGGAAAGACAAATGCATAAATAATTACAAATCTGATGCCTAAAAGACAATAGCAAGAATCTGGAAGCACTTTTTTTCTGCTTGGTAACAGATAAAATGTTTACTAAAAAAGCTAAGATCACATACTACAAGTAAAGGAACCCCCATCAAGATAGAGTGGAAATGAGAGTGTCAAACACAACAACCACAACTTTTTTTTTTTTGGGTGCTCTCGTAAATACTCACACCCCCACACAAACACTCAGCCAAGTTCCTCACCATCAGCACTACAGCCAGCAATTGATCCCTTGTTGTTTTTATAGAAGGGAGGTGCTTCACCATTAAGCTATCAGTGGATTGGCGATGCAACCACCACAATTGTTACAAAACAAAAGCCACACATGGCTCAAACCTACTTACTCCATGTTTTGCTAGAGTGTCCGCCGCCCCCATTGGCCGATCTAACCTCATGCTAAAACACTACTGACAAACGAGAGGTCAACTCCTTGATCTCATTAAAGTCGTTGTCGTCGTCGTCATCAAAAACCTTATCCCAACTATGTTGGGATCAGCTACATGAATTCTACTTCGCCACTCCAATCTATCTTGAGCCAATCCGCGGATAGGTTGCATTTCTTCCAATCCATCCTTACTACTTTCATCCATGTCCTTCCCCCTTCGGCCTACCCTTTTCCTCGATGGGTCATCAACCTAAATAAAGATATCTTTCCTCCTCGTCAGAACAATTGTTGGCCTACAGTATACATGTTCAAACCATCTCAAACGAATCTATTAATGTTACCCCTAAATTCTCCCGAATGCTATCATTTCTGATTCTATATGAGTTGTTAACTCATCCATAGTCAGTGCAAAGAGATAAGGGCAAAAAGCTGACCCCTAATGCAAACCTATGGTCACTAGAAACTTATTTGTCTCTCCACAAGTAATTTTCACACTCATTACAGCTCCCTCATACATGTCTTTAATAATGCTAGTATAACCTCTAAGGATACTCCTTTTATCTAAAATCCACCAAATCAAATCATTGTATCGACCAACTCGATGCTCTTCCCTGTCGAAGTTGCTATATTCCAAATAGTAAGTAAATTCCTTTTTCTTCTTTTAGACTAAGTTCTTTACCCGCACTTATCCAAATTGATGTAGGAACCCTACCTACTATCCACTACAGCCGGATGCCTTAGTAGTACATTGCTTATAGCCAGGAATGCCCTAACATGATCCTGGAACCCTTGCTTACTTTTCACTGCAACAGAGTGCCGACTCAGTGCATCACTTATAGCAGGAAACACCCAAACATGATCGAGAAATGGTGTCTCTAAATTCATGGTTTAGATGTGATAAGGCTTTATGCCGGCTCTCCACCTGAGCAAACCCACCTTTTATATAGGCTTGGGAATAATTTTTTAATGTTACCAATAAAAAAAATCAGGGCTTGGGACCAAGAATAAAATGACAGTAAATTGACGGAGTTCCTTGATCTCGTTAAAGTGTAAAAATTATAGCACAAAAATCTCCTTTCTATAAGCAGAATACAACCCTGCACACATAAAGACCTTACCAAGAAAATACATTCTGAAAAAACTGTCAACTGATATTTTCAAATCTCAAGAGAACGGGAAAAAAAAAGTCAATAAGAAACTAAATGGTTGGATTAAAGCGCGCACACACACACAAAAAAGAAAAAAAGAAAAAAAAAAACCTTTATCTAAGGGTTTAAAACTGTCTACTATTTACACCTTTAAAACAAGGGTTAGGATGACAGGTGGAGCACTGTTAGTGCACCTCTCGCTTGGACATAGATCTTTTCATCCCTCATTCCCGTGACTAGCTTGCATCCTGGTGGGCCCCATTGACAGGACCTTTTTTTGTCTGGATAACAGTCACAACTTCTCTCCAAAAACCACTCCTGTAAATAGAATGGGAAAATCAAGAAACACCGTGTTGTCATCCACCCGAAACTCCACAAACAAAAGCACCATATCATTAATGTTTCTGTTTGCATGCTTAAACAAAACTTATATTGATTTACATAACTCCTTTATATCTCTCACCGTGAAACAAAATCTTCAAGGTATTTCAAGTCTTCCTCATCCATCATAAAAGCATTCAACGGATCTCCTCCTTTTACAATTAGATTCCCATGAACACGCTTCTTAGAAGTCCTTAGAGCCTCCCAGATTGCTAAAACTTTTGCACCCATTGATTCTTCAAAGCTCATCAAACTTGATAAAGTCACCAAAATTATAACCTCATCATGAGTAACTCCTCCAATACAGCTGGCCGTGGTTTTCCTATAGGGGCTGTATGGTAAATTTACTTGTATAATGAAGAAAAGTGAAAGGTCACATCAATGGGTATTCAAAATAGTTTGAAAGTAAAGTTGACTTTTTAGTGAAATGAAAAAAGTGTTTGGATGATTGTGGTAAAAGAAATTGAACCTTACATGTTTGGATGACCCAGGAGAGGTAAAAAAAAAAATACTCACTTATACCTTCTTAAACAAAGTTATTTTTTATTAAAAAAAATACCCCTTTAAAAATTGCAAAAATTTAGTGTATTAAAAAAAGCCCTTTCTAAGAAGGTTCCAGTTCCACCATTCAAGTGGCTTAAGGAGTTGGTATTCCATCTAGAATGTAGCTAATCAGTCTTTTAACAAATTTCACATCCACCAAAAAATTTAAAACCAAAAAATTAAAAAAAATTTAAAAAAAAAAAAAAAAAAAATCATGTGTCATGGTAATATGCCCACTGTATTTTCTTGCCATCTGCTCTTGACTATAAATTTCACCCTTATCCACAACAAGAAATTTAAAAAAAATGGTTATCCGGTTGGTGAATTTGGAGATAACATCAGGTCGGCCAATCATAGACGGCCCACATATAAAGAGGATACTTAACCCAGACGGTGCTAGCCACTAGCAAGTGGGCCATCAACCCATTCATTTTTCCGTGCCTCAAAAGGAGACACAGAAGAAATCAGGACCACAAATTTGGTTGGGCATTTCTCCGTAATCATGGACCATATGCCGTGGGGCCTACAAGATGGTGGGTTATCTCGGTTGTTGGTTTACCAGGACCGCATATTTGGTTGGTGATTTATCTCAGTTGTTGGTACTTGGTAGTAACTCGACTGAGAGAAAGATGAGAAAAGGTACTGCACACGTCAGCCAAGAGGCTACTTTCCCTGTCGTGTATTGTCCTCATCCAAACACATGTATGGCTAAAAGGCCGACTGTTGGATGGGATTTTCCTTTCATATTTGCTTACATGTGTGGTAAAGTAAAGGTGACATAAATGTCACATCAATGGTAAAGTTCAGATAAAGTATGTGATGAAGTAATGTTTGTGTTTTTTTAATGAGGTAAAGTAGTTGTTTTTTGCCTTGAGTTTACTTTACCTCAGTTTTATGGGTAAAAAAACAGTGACTTGTGGTAAGTTTGTGGTAAAAAAAAGTGGCATCTGGTATCTACTTTTTTTTTTTTTTTTTTTTTTTTTTTTTTTTTTTATAACTCATCTGGTATCTACTTTCTCATTAAACTTTTTCAACCAAACATGATAAAGAGAGAAAAGTGACAGTTGGGTCAGCTTTACCTTTACTTTTACTTTACCACATATTAAACAAACATGCCTAGCTATTCCATCTACCTTTCAACTTACAAAACTCGTTTGAGACATTACCCAAATTTCATTCGGTCGTCTACCTAGCTTACTGCATCTTAACTGCACATTAATATCCTCTATCTTAAAAATCTCTATACTCTTTCATCACCAAAATCCAACTAGCCTCTCATACTCAAAGCCTCCAACACCTCTGTGACTGACTTTCTCTGTTGTTGAAAATCTTTTTATCTAGGGAGACCTAATACTATGGTAAATAATATTGCACTTCCTACATAATATGTTGGTAACAACTCCCACTAGCATGTTATCATCGAGGAAGGCCATGTAGAGACACAGTCCAATAAAAAGAAGGAAGCGCACACTCTAGCAAAAGCAGGAGTAACAAGACAGTGTGTGAGAATTGTAAATGATATCTATGCCTCGTAATCTTTTCATAAGCTCTGACGACTAGCCTATAGTAGACCAAAGGCTTGCCTCAAATCTTAATCAATCTTTGTATGCAAAACCATCGAGGAACTCTAAGGCATAGAGAGACCAAAGGGCATGCAAATCCATCTATGATTAGCCAACCAAACATTCCTCCTTATCCTTCTTCTAGAGGGTAACATCAAAACCAGGCATGCACGTGTCCAAACGCCTCCTCTCTCTCTCTCTCTCTCTCTCTCTCTCTCTCTCTCTCTCTCTCACACACACACACACACACACAGAGGACAAACACACACATAAAGAAATACAATGTATATATATATATATATATATATATATAGAGAGAGAGAGATTTGGCATGCACTAAATGGAGCATCGACAGTCATACTAGCCCATGTCCTCACTACTCACGATAAAGGCTGCAAGCTCGAGATTTGTTATATAGGTAACTTTGTAAACATGTAAGAGTAAAATTAATTGCTGCACTTCATACAAGCATACTACAACCTGCTGAAAAGGACCCATGTCCCAGAACCATGTAAACAATTTAAATCACACAAAACATGCAGAAAATCTAAATTATGGGTGGAATATTATGCTGATGCTGAATTATACATGCCTGAGCCATAATCTGTCGAGGTATCCATTTGACTGATTGAAGTGATGAAGCCTCCAATATGCACCTACAATGACATGACTAAAAGTATAGGAAAGCATCTAATATAGTACATGAAAAAATGGAATACAAATTAGAATGACAGTGATGAAAAAGAAAGATGAGTAAACATATGAACATAATAAATATGATTCGTTTCACATCTCAATCATCGTATTAGATGCCCATGCATTGATCATAAAACTAAATGTGATTTATTTTTCTATAATATAACAGCGCTTTCTAAATATAAACGCTAAATGTGATCTCACTCTCCCTCTTTTTTCTCTCTCCCAAAAAATATAACAGCCCTTGTGAACATTGATCTCATAATCCATCCCCGAGAGGTAGGACACTCTTAACCATAAACCATTTGTGTGGTTTTATCATAAGCATTAAGAGTGCATTAGGGTCTGCTGTATTTTAAAAATGTCTAGAAATTAAAAAGAAATAAACAAGAAAGAAATAAAATATTAGTCTTTAATAGTTCTTTAAGTTATTTAAGACGAATTCGGAAGGAAAAAAAAGGTTATATATAATGTGCATCGAAAATAAATAGAATTCAAAGTAACAGACAAAATAATAAACAGCGTATTGGTCAAGTCCAGGGGCGGAACCAGGAATTTTATTTAGGAGGGGGCCAAAGAAAAAAAAAGACTATAAACAAAATTGCAATGTAAAAAGATTTATAAAAGAGAAAGTGGATTTGTTATTCTTCTTCTTTATTCATTTAAGGTTTGTTGGGTAAACGCCGTGCAAGAAGAAACGGTCCGCGGAATCGATTTCCAACCACCCTAGGTGGGAAGCGCAGAACCACGCCATCATGGAATTGAAGCACAAAAAAAGGGGAAACTCGAGACATTTCATCGCTGCAACAAACGCATACCGCGCCTTGTCTCCTCCTCTTTCCACGACAAACTTTTATGTACAAAGCCATGGGTTTCCTATTCTGCAGCTTTGGTTTCTGACGGGGGTAGATGGGATTTCCGGAACCTCTCTGGCAAGGAAAGATAATGTAAGATTCCGGAATTCCCTGCATTTTCACCGCTGCACCAAATAAGAAGAAGAAAGCTCCGGATTTTAGCCCCGATCTGTTGAAATGTCACTTGCACAGACAAAACTTTAAAGTCCATGAAAGATGTTCTTTCTCCTCTTCCGCTCTTGGATCATAAGATTTGGGGCAAGTGTAAATGGTTAGAATGAATATTAAAAAAAAATCTCTTCCCCAACTCCATTAAACCTTGTTTATTTCTTCATCTTTTCTTCCTTTCCTTTCCTTCCCTTCCCTTCCCTTTTTATTTTAAGTTTTTCTTAAAATCATCAATATTTTTGTTTCCTTTTTTCTAAGAGTCAAACCATGTTAAAAGAGCCATAAACAATGGATTGGGGGGGGTGGGGGTGGCATCCATTAATGTTTGGCCACACCATGAAGGGGCCAAAGCAAGCTTCTTAGAGAAGCTTATGAAGTATGGGGGGCCATGGCCCCTGCCAGCCCTCCCTTAGGTCCGCCCCTGGTCAGGTCCATAAGCAATATAAACGAGGATCCTTAAACCATTCTACCAATAGTTGCAAGCAGACTGACCATTCTGGAAGTACCTGTTTGGACATATGAAAATAAGTTGAAGTAGCCTGGAGTCCTTTTTCAGTGTTTTTCAGAAGGAAGTTTTCAGCATGTGATAGGGGCCTTATTTCCTAGAATCGTACTTTCTTCTACTAGCTCAATTAGTCTGAACTGCCAATATTGACGTGTTTCAATGTAAACACACTCGCTATTCCAAAAACTATAATCAACTTCACTAAGCTCCCCATTTCCATATTGGTACTTCCAACCACCCCACCTCCCTCCCCTTCCTTCTTTTAAGCGCATTTCAACAACTGCGATTGATTGAATCCAACCGGAAGGTTTCATGCACTCTCTCAAAACCATTACACAGCACAAAACCAAAGGCATGCTCCTATAACCCAAAATGTGAAATTCCACAGCAGCACTGAAATCGGAACTCTCTCATTCCCTAAAAAACCTGTTTTCCAAATCCTTTTTATGCCCCAAATCGATGCTGCCACCGTCACCGATACTGATTTGCTAAAACCTGCTTTCTGTAATTGCCATGCCATGCCATTTGGAATAATCGTTTTTCATTCTCCCCCCTGATTATATAAAACATATGCATGTAGTCTAGAATTTGGAAGGAGACTTCAGTAATGCATCCAGGAGTGACAGAGATGGAGCATAATGAGAAGAAGAAGAAACCCTAACTAACATCAAATGATGAAAAAAAAAAGGGGGTAAGGGGGGGTGGGAATTGAACATTTATTAACAATGAAATGCTAATTCAAACATTTGGTTGAAATAAAAAAACCTAACCCTAGAGCTGCACAGATCATGAGAAACCGAAAGAATTCACACGCACGCGCACGCGCACGCACAAAGGAAAGAGCAGAGAAAGAGAATCGTGCCTTCGCATCATTGTTGTCTTCCCTTGGATTTCAAGGACAAGCGTTTGAATCAGTGACGATGTTCGTCGAGTTTCTCCTCTTCTTCTTCTTCTTTTCTTCTTCTTTTGATCTTCTTTGATGAGTTGTTCGAAGAAGCTGTCGAAGACGGATCGGATCGTTCTCGACAGCTATCAGTACTGGTAGTCTGTGCGAATAGGGGCTGCAAAAGGGTCGGACATTGTGGATTACAGTGGCTCGACCCAATATATTTATAGTGAAGGTGATGTCATCAGAAGAACCGAGCCCGAGGAGGAGGGTATCGACCTGTATATATATAATATTATAATATATGTACTAAGCATGAAGCTGCGATATGATAATGTAATTCGTGTGATCTAAATAATATATTAAAATTAATATTCCTTTTATATAAATTTATTTATAATAAAATAATTAAAATATTTAAATCAAACAGAAAATTATGAAAATCAAACTTCTTTTTCTCTTAATTCACGTCAGCATATACGTTTTGTCTTAAAAACAAATAATTCATATGTATTTATGTTCATTTTGAATGTTATATAAAAACTTCAAAAATAACCATAATTTATAGTGTTTGAAGGTATCCTTTTGAATTGGGTCGCATCCATACAAATGTGTCTAAAAAGACACATTTTATTAAAAAGGAATATTCATATGCATTTCTGCTCGATTTAAATATGATATGTAAACTTTAAAAATAATAATTTATAGAGTTAGAAAGGCATCATTTTAAATTAGGGTTAACTTTAAAGATGAAATAACGGGGTCGGACCTGGCTGTCCTTGGGGAAGAATAATCTTTTATGTGGATACTCATACAAGTTTTTATGCAAGGCCACGCAGACAGGGCAAATTCTGCTTGTTTGTTTGCAAGCATTTCAGTATTTCTTGCGTTGGAAAATTCCAATTACTGGCTGATGAATTAGAATTCTAAAAATACTCGGGCTTATGGTAGCATTTTAGAAATTTAGAATTATGAAAATTATGTTGGCCTCGAATGACAATTCACATGGTTAGCTCAACTAATTCTCACCCTTTTAAATTTGGAATTCTCATAGACATGCTCTGCATTTCATTGAGAACTCTCGTACAAAGGGAATTTCAAACACATAATACTTACAACCAAACTATCCTATGAGTTTCCTATTGCACGAAGACGGAAGAGAGAAAAAAATAGACACTAAAAATTAGGTTGCTAATCTATTAGTTCTCTATGAATTTAGAGTTGCGTAATTATGCCCTAAAAGGCTACAAGAGTGAGCACTTTTTTATTGTGCCATAAACTCATTCTCAAAGCGGCTTATCAAAAGAATTTTTGAGAAAACCCCAATAATTTAATTATCAAATGTGACCAAGAGAATGTGCATTCTTGTATGAAACATCTAAGGAATTGTGGAACACTTTTTCATGGTGAAGTTTTTCATTGCATGATGATACTGCTTTTTCAAAATTCTATTGAAAAACATTTCTTATGGAAGGAGTGGGGAAAAAATCAACGTCGAAAAGTGTCAACTTGCATAATTCTTTTTTTTTTTTTTATGAATGCCGTGCAAACATGCCCACCATGGATGCTAACTAGTAAGTTTCTGCATTTCATGATGAGTTGAATCCGGCTAGGGCACATTTGCATGGCTTTGTAGAAAACTGAAGCCCCCAAAAAAAAAAAGAAAAAAAGAAAACAGTGATTAGAACGAAAAACAATTTGAAGCATTTTTGCCATGCCTTTTTCCCTGATGTGAAGTGGTCTCACAAATGTGCCCTTACCAATAAATAAATAAAAATAAAAGTAGTTGCTAAAGGTGAAATACATTTTTTTAGAATTTACATGAACTCAATTCCATGCAAACAGTAGGCCTGCATTTGTGGTCGTGCCGAAGAAAGGGTCATGCGTTGCCATCGCTCCATGGGCTCAATTGGGAACTTTATAGGCCACCTCAAATATAATGTTCGCGAACTCATGACTCAAACTTGACTCGTCTAATGAAAAAATTAACTCAAATAGAGTTAACAAGGAGACTCAGGAGAGTCATGTGTTTTTTAAAATTATTTTAAATAAATTTATCATTTATAAAATATAAAAAATATATATTTATTTGCATGCATTCATGATAATCAGCTCAAATTAATAAACTTATATATATATATATATATAAAAGAAAAAACTACTACAATAAGAAAAAAATTGCATATTATATAATTTGTTAGTCCAAATAGTGAATGTAAAGGATTAAATATAAATTATAAATTACACTACAATCATCATTTTTAAATTACTAACTCCAAACCTCATGCATCATTATATATAAATAAACTTTAATTATTTTAAACTAAATATGCCTATTAAATGGTTCAAAATGCAAATAACGTATTAAAATTAGAAGACTAAGCCGAGTCTCCCCCATTTTTGACTCAATTTCCTGTCAAAACAAAATGACAAGAGTCAACTCGGAGAGTCTTCCAACCATGCTCAAATATAGAGAGAATAAAATATAAATGAGTTACAATAGTCTTTTGTCTTTATCATAAATTTCTCGACTTTTTGTGTAAAAATTGGTTTTTTTTTTTTTTTTTGTCATTTAATGGCTAGAAGATGTTGCATTTTAATTTTTATTTTTCAAAAAAAGAGGGAGGAATTTTGAATTTCTGTACTTTTCATATGACTCCTGCTCTTTTTTTGGTCTTTAAAATGAAAACTCTACTTGACTTTCACTTTAATAGTAAATTACCAAATAGTACGTTCGTTTCTCAAATGCCCCATAGCTGATTGTGCAAAATATTGACAACAAATTTTTGACAAAAGGTCCTCACATTTTTCAAACAACTTAATAAAGAACTTTATAATTTGTGCTTTGACTAAAAATTCCACTGACTACTAGGCAAATCTATACAAAAGCAACCATATACTCCATTTTTTTAAAAGGTACTCATGAGAAGAAATTAAAATGATGATTTTGAAAAACAACAACACATTTTCTGCCTTTATTGGGCCTTCAAACAGGGATTCACCATTGCTCAAACCAATCCACCTTCAAACAACGAGGACCCTTGATCCGAACTTATATAATTAACTACTATTTTGGATACTATTTGCCATTGGACTTTAAGATACGAGTTTAACACAATGTATAACTATTAACTTTAAAGAAAGAAAAAGGGATTTGATAGCGCTGGTATTAATTGGCAAGAGGCTATTTTACTGGTTGCCTCATTTCTCATCTGAAAAATCAGGAGCTGTGACATGGAAAATCCAGCGGGATCCATATTCAATTCTTACTAGTTTCTGTACTTACTATTTTGGTTTTTTCCTTTTTTGCTGGACTAATTTCTCTAGGTTCAAAGAGAAATTAAATAAAATCTTTGTGGCCGCATATAATAATACTAGTGAACTCAACATTTAATACTAAAAAGAAAAAACTGAAATTGATATCAAGCTCTCTAGCCATGAAAGAAAAAGGAACCGTGGCCAAGCACAGTCAGTGAACCCTTGGTTGCTATGTTGCTATGCGTGGAGTGGATAGTTAGCGCCCAGCGGTCATGCTTTTTGTGGGACGCGCCGGACTGCCCTTGCCCTTGCCGTTTTTCACTCTTTCGACGACTTTTATACACATCTATTCTTAATCTTAATAAATAACGGGTTGGTTAGATGACGGAGAGACTGTCTTGTTTACTTGCAAATTTTTTTTTTTCCGTTCCCCTGAAGAGAGACGAAAACCTCAAGAAAGAAAGTGTGTATTCTTGGGTTGGGACTTGGAATTGGGTATCTTCCTCTCTCCCTCGATTCTCTGTCAGAAACAGAAACTCCTGCTTATTCATTTTCCTATTTATCTCTCTTTCTCTCTATATATATATATATATATATATATATATGTTTTATTTCAGATCGTGACCATCAATCATTTCTCTCCTCTTTCTTTCTTTCTTTCTTTCTAGGGTTCAACACCAGAAGCATAATTCCAAGAAGAAGAAGAAGAAGAAGAAGATGACATTCGATCTGATGTTGAATGCGTCGTGCGGCGGATGCGGGACGACATCGGACTTGTACAGCAGCAGCTGCAAGCACATGACCCTCTGCCTCTCCTGCGGCAGGTCCATGGCCCAGAACCATGCCAAATGCTTCGAATGCGGCCAAACCATCACTCGATTGATTCAGGTCGTCTATTAATATCTCTCTCTCTCTCTCTCGCTCTTTCATTCATGTACTTTTTTTTTTTTTTTTTTTTTGAGTGAGACATGTCACATGAGATGGCTACTTCTGACACTAATGTTTTTTCTCCCTTCATTTCATTCCACCAATATTTTAATTCAGCTGTGTATGTGGTTTTATGGGTTTGGTGGTGTTGATTTCATGGATGTGAATTTTCTTTTGTGTACTTCAACTTAATCTTCATCTTCATCTCCATCTGAAATGCATGGATGGGATTTTTCTTTTGCTATCACTTCATCTCCATCTGAAATGCAGAGCAGGGCAAGTGGGCAACCAAGCACCAACCCTCTCCTTATTTGAGTTTGGGATGTGGGAGGCTGCATGTGATGCCATTTTATGGGGAGATTTTATGTTAATTTACTTACTAGATGGATGTTGCATTATATCCGTCTCTCTCGCTTTCTCTTTTAATTTTTATTGATTCGTCTCTGTTACTGCATTTTAGCAATGTGTAACTGGGGGCTGAGTGACAAAATCAAGATGCAAAAGTTCCATAAAATTGGGCACTGATTTCCTTACGCTGGAGAGTTTTTTTTTTTTTTTTTTTTTTGCCCCTTGGTTTGGGTTTGGGGCTGGGGCTGGATATATCTCGTTCATCCTAGGGCTGTGAAAAAAAATCAGCATCTATATATTTGCTTTCTAACAGTCGGATGGGGTCAGTTTGAAAGAAAATGCAAGTTTCACATCTAAGTCAGGTGTGAGCCATTCACACCAGACATAACTGTGTGCGTATATCTCTGTTTGTAGAAGCAACTATCTTCAGATTCCACATGTTAGGATTTGGGTGCTGGTTTCTTGCAGCTAAAGTTTCTGGTTGTTTGCTACCAGTTTTGATTCAATCATTTAAAAGAAACTCATTTTATTTACTGGGACTGTTTGGATGCAGGAGTTTAATGTCTGGGCGAACAGTACCAGTGACAAGTCTCACTATATTGGAAGATTCCCTTCGGGCTTGCCGAAATTCTCGAAGAAAAAGAACATGGAGAATAAGTGGTCTTTACACAAAGAAGGGCTTCAGGGACGTCAGATAACAGATTCTCTGCGGGTATTCTCGATTTTACTTTATTTGGTGGAACTGTGAGATTGCGGTGGTCTGATACAATGCACGATAATCAGTCTATGATCAAACTACAATTTATTTTTGTGTTGAATTTTGGGTGTGCTTGTTAGAACATGATTTATGGAAAAATTAATGTAATTCTGTTATTTTGCATAAAAAATAATTTATTGCCCTCGGGAAAAATCAATGCAATTCTGCTGTTTTGCATTAAAAATATAATTTATTGCTCCTAGATTACATGATGTTAGTAGATAGTTTTACTGCCCAAAAATGGTGTGGAGCTGAAAGGCAGCATTGAAGATTCTTATTTGAAACATAGACGAGTGATTCATTTTTTCCTTTCACTTTAAGTAATTGATATCAATCTTTTGCTGCAACTCCCTACTTTTCCTTGCAACCTCTGTGAATTTTCAATTTTTTTATGGCAATGAAGCTTTCAGAGCTCAGATGTTTATTCCATTTTCACACTTCCACTATTGCATGTCTCTCTCTCCCCTATTTGTTTTTCCTCTGGAAGAGATGAAAGAAAAGTCTATCACAGAGAAAGCGCATTGAACAAAATCCACAATATTATACAAAACGCCGATCAAGAATGTGGACATGTTGCTACCCCCTGCTTATGCAAAAGAAATTGGATTTCCAACTGCTAATTCAATTATGTTAATGCTTGCATTGGCTATAGCATCTCCCACCATACTCCCTTATGTTGGAATATCCACAAATTACACCTAAAAGCTTGACATCAACATAATAATTTCATTTACCACCGATGCAATCTCGATGGGGCCCTTCACTATGGCCGCGGCATCAGTTCCTTTCTTTTCTTTTCTTTTCTTTTCTCTTCTCTTCTCTTCTTTTGTAATCTGTTTGCACTAGTAATTAGTGAATGACATGGCCCTTTCCTTATGGATATGGCTAGCAGTTCCTGTGTTCTAGACC
Organism: Camphora micrantha; assembly: GCA_003546025.1. Lineage (NCBI taxonomy): Eukaryota > Viridiplantae > Streptophyta > Magnoliopsida > Laurales > Lauraceae > Camphora > Camphora micrantha. The sequence continues at coordinate 483,658 of QPKB01000001.1, read as the reverse complement.
CCTACAATGCAGACCTTCAGAAAAGAGTGGTCACGTAGGCCTATGCCTCATCATTGATGGTGGCTTGGAGGGATCCAGACCTAGCACTAGTAAAACCAGGCCTAACTTGACTATGCCCTGCCAGACCCAAGCTCTGGCCTTGTTGGATGCGGCCAGATCAAGTCACGCCCAATTCTATCAGGATCATGGCCCACACTCAAAGCCCACATGGAAGTTCTCACAGCAAGCTACAAACATACACCGCCCATAGCAGTGAATGAGTTCTCCTTGACTACATTTCCATTTCATTCTCATTCTTTACTTAATATAGGTTTGTGAATATGGTAACTATGGTTTCTGTTCCATTTAGGACTATTACGATGAAGTTAATAAATATGGAAAGTGCAGTTACTGGTTAAATTAGGATTTTTATTTAAGGTGCGATTAAAAGAATAATCAGGAATCTACTTTATTTTCTTTAAAGGGGATGTAACAGCCAACGTCTAACCATTCAGGGGGGAAAAAGCCAATACGAGGGGACAATTGCAATAAGATTTTTTCCTTTATGGGATTTTTGAAGATGTTTTGTTAGAAACCATTTTCGTGCTTAGACATTTTTATACAGCGAGATCTAGCCTCCGTGGGCCCCATACTAATTTGAGGCCTTCGATCTCAGCCTGCTAAGAGCGGGAATCCTTTTGCTGCTATTGGCAGTCTTCATCCAACAAGAAGGCAGAGAGTCTTTTCTTTGTAGACTAGAGTTGTAGTTCCTTGAGGATGGTTTGGATCTTGAGGAAGCCTATCCATTCCAGTAAGCTTACAGGTATGACCATAGTTATCTAGTTCATAAATAAGGCCTTCGAACTATGGACTTTTCATTTCGAACAATTTACAATTTGATTTTCCACCTGTCCTCATAAAATCTCTAAGCGAAGACCTATATATCCATCAGTGATGCACACCTAAGGAATCCAATCTCCTCAATAATGCTGTGGCCCTATGTATTAAGTCTGTTCCATACTAAACTCTAACAGAATCTGGCATCACCTTAACCTTAAGATTGATCACCTGTAAAACATGGGATTTAAATTCATGTGGTTTTTATTTTAATCACATGTTTTACATGTGATCAATCTGATTGCAGGCCCTACTTTAATTGGAGTGAAATTGCCTAGAGTTAATACATGGAAGGATAGTTATTTTTGAGTATTTGAATTTTCGAAGTCCGCCCAGTGATGTATTTATTGCATGGATAAGACGAATTAGCTCATCAAACTCGAAATCCAAATCAAAAGCGAGTCAAGTGAACCTATCCCCAATCGAGTTTTCAAATCAAGTACCAAATTATAAATTACCAAAGCGCATGCAAATTGGTCCAACTGCTAACCAAGTAACTTTGGGTAAGACCTAAACTTAGCATGGTCTGGGTTTCCATTTCGTTGTTGATTGACTGCTGCTAATCACTGGAATCCTTTGCCGTTGGATAAAAAGCAGCTGATCCTATGCTTCGGGAATATTGTCTTTTCTTTTGAATGGTAGGCGGCAGCTATCCGTGATCAGAAGACAGCCAATTTCCTAGTCTGGATTGTTTCTATCACATGTAGAAAGATCTTCCAACCTCATAAATGTTCCATGAATTAGGGATAGCTTGTGACCAACAAAAAAAGAGGGATGGCAACATGCAGTTAGCTCATTCTTGGGTCCTTAAATGGAATATAAGGGCATTAGATATATTGCTGCATCTACCCCTTTTTTTTTTGTGTTTGTGTGTGTGAGGGGGGGGGGGGGGAGGGGGGGGGGGGAGATGTTGATCCTCACACTGTCTACATCAATTAGTCTCGTACTTTTTTTCCCAGCACATGCGTTTGACCAGCACACACTTGCATGTTTACATGCATGTGTTGGAATCTGACATCGGTATGATTTGCCTGTTTATGTAAATCCAAAGAAAGAAATAAAGGACATATGGATTTTGCATTACATTTAAGCTGATATAAATAAATTTATGATCTTAAATGTAAGTAATATAAAATCAATACTACTAAAAAAGTGATGTACACTATTGATGCATCTGCAACTCTAGCTCAGATTTAGGGAATTAATGGACAGAGACAATCTTTCCTAGTTGGCCGACACAGGTAAAGTGAATACCAAAAACTAATGGTTGGAGGCAATGCTTTCACGTCTAGCCTCAGGTTTCGGGAAGTTATTCGAATCGATGTCTCTTTAATTCATTGAGGCGTGGTAGAATGCAAGAGGTACAGACTCCGTGTGACTATTCGAGCTGATCCCCTCAGTGTTTGCTTCTAGATGTTGATGACCATGAGTGAAGCCCTTGCAAAAAGAATCTGTGGTGTTGACAGACATGGAAGGGGCCACAGCAGATTTGAGTCGCTTTCATAGCTTGTCCAGGACGTGACGAGGTGCTATATGCACCCTGAAGATAATGGCACTGGAGATGTGATTCCATCCTTTCCCTCTTCATTGCTCGGTGTGCCTTGTTTCAGGTGTTTGTTGAGTACTGTTTTTAAGGGTAACTCAAAGCCAAATCTGCAAATGATGTTAATGCTCTTAGATTCAATCTGTTCAATATTGAAAGGAGGAGTAGATCTGTTTGTTTGGATGCAAATTGTTTCTGCTATGTGTTTTGGCGCATCCTATAATCCTTAAAGGGTGCCATCTGATCCAACAGTTGTGATAGATTTTGAGGGTTCGTTCAGCTTGGTATAGATTTTGAGGGTTCATTCAGCTTGGTAGCAGTAGTAGTGCTATTAAAGGGCTTGGTGGGTAGCACAATCCAGATCCAAATATTTCAAATTTCAAAGTCTATTCTTCAACTTATGTCTCATGGAAAAAAGAGTCTGAGGTTTCTCAAGTTCTCAGAGGGAGGGAGGGGAGAAGGAAGATGGAGGGAGGGAGGGATGCTTGAGATCATCAGCAAGATTCCCATCTTGACTTTAGGAAGGTTCATGAGAAAAATTTATGGCTTTGGGAAAATTTTGGCTGTCTCTCTATACATTAAGGAATGAGTAATGGAATGATGCTATGACAATTATTGAGGATTCAAGCAAACAATGTTGGCAATGGGTGCGAGATTCCATTTTTCATGACAATGAAGGTGATGAATGAGATCAGTTGCATTGCAGAGATCATGTCTCAGATGAGGATAGTGTTGTGCATGATAGTGATGCTGTTACTTTGGCAGCTCTGCATAGAATGAGGAGTGATGATATGCGGCGAAACAATTAGGGTCCCTCCTTTTTGTATCAGAAATGACGATGGGTGGTATTTTGACAATGGGTTTTGAATAAAGATCTCAAAAACCAGGAGCGGGCGGGGGGGTGGGGGGCGGGGTTGTGATTCTCTTAAGAACAAGTCTGGAGTAAAAGGACACGAGTTCCAGAATCGTTATTGCCTCTATTGATTAGGATTGTTCATTCATCATCATCATCATCATCATCATCATCATCATCATGGTCTTCATGCATTTACCATTAATGAAGATTGGTATTATTCTTTTTTGGTCCTTGTTTTTATTTGGTTTTATCTTTTAATTTAAAAAAAAAATTATCAGTAATTTTCAATGTTTTGTAAAGGCCTTGGTTGGTTTTGCTAGCATTTGTTCTCTTTAGGTGTGTCCGTTGTGTATTTTGGTCATTTAGGGTTTTTGGCTTTGATAAATCTAAGTTTCCATTTCCAGAAAGAAAAAAAAAAAAAAAAACCCATTGATTTCAGCTTAAATCAAAATCATGCCATTTGTTTTAGAAGGGATTGCAAGATTTTATTACTGCAAGTTCAAGCTGTAAATTGTAAAAATTCCCCAAGAAAATTTGTAAGTTTATTGGAGAAAGTGATTCAAGCTTGAGATTTAAATAATAGTCAACAAGATTCAGTTCAAATACCACAACAAAAATCTGACGACAATTAGTTATTAGCTAATTGATGTTCGTATTTATACAAAGAAAACCATCATCCTCGTCCCAATTTTGTTAGGGTCGGCTACACAAATTATGGTTCTCCATTCCGATCTATCTTGAGCCAAATTCTCAGATAAGTTACACTTCTTCATATCTATTTTTACTATCTCCATCTACGTCCTCTTTGGCCTACCCATTCCCCTTGGTGGGCTTTCAACCTTCATAGTCAAACTTTTCCTTACCGGCACTGTTGCTGGCCTACATTGGGCATGCGCAAACCATCTCAAACGGGTTTATCTAATTTTATCCCCTATTGTTGCTTCTCCTAAATGCTTCTCGAAAGAACTCATTTCTAATTTTATCCTTTCTAGTTTTACCAAACATCTACCTGAACATTCTCATCCTTGCTACATCCATTTTGTGCATATGGTGCTTCTTGGTTGGCCAATATTCTGCTCCATAGGTCATAGCTGGTATTTATACAAAGAAAATGTTTAGTAATATTATCAAATACGGAACATTGTTTAATTCAACAATAGAATATCGGTATAGATCCTGATATGGTGTCTTGTCCTATAGGTGACCGATACAGTTGCATTTCTCATTTTACTGAACCTATCCAAAATAGTTTGTTATAGTTACTTATTATTATTGTTCTGATTAAACTGGTAACTGAATTTCAATGCAAAGAAAATATACAATGGAAAATTGGACTGAAATATGTCCAAAGAACTACATTAGAGCACTGTAAAATGGTCCCCAGTGAAGAAGCTTGCGGAGACATCCAAAAGGACCCCCAAACTCCTACAAGGACATCTATCTAATGACTCTTTAAGAAACAGTTGGAGGTGGTTTGTCGATAAAAAGGAATATAATGTTTTTTTTTTTTTAATGGTAAAGGAGTACAATGTTTCTGGCGAAAAAAAAAAAAAAAAAAAAGAAGAAAGAAAAAGAAAAAGAAAAAGAAAAAAAGAAAAACGGAATAGAACATTATGAAAGTATGGAGCACTACATTTAGGATTTTTTTTTCCGAAAATAACACTATATTTAGGAGTTATTGACATGAACGCAGTACTCTCAATCCCCTCATGTGCCAATGACAATTATTGTTCTGCTTGATCATTGGATTTGATTTTTGGCTTCTACCTCTTATACCATATTCATTTGCCTACACATTGGAATGTGGATGCATTGTGTTATTTTACATGAAGGTAATTGATGTTCATCCATGTCAAAATGCATTTCACAGGAGAAGTACAAGAATAAGCCCTGGCTATTGGAGGATGAGACAGGACAATACCAATATCAAGGTCAGCTGGAGGGCTCTCAGTCTGCAAATTATTATCTTCTTATGATGCAAGGGAAGGAGTTTGTTGCTGTCCCTGCAGGCTCCTGGTGTGTACAACCATTATGTTTGAATATTCCAACTTATGCAACTCGGGTCCCATATTTTATTTAGCAACATTTCTGAACCATTGCCACGCTGTCGCCTGACTACTGTGGGACACACATTGGCACATCAATGAGGCAAATGAACTTCATTATATTTCGTTCTAGCTTAACAGATTCTATACAGTGTTATCCCTTTTTCTTTTTCTTTTTTTTTCAGTTTTCTATATCTCATACATTTGAAGGGGCCACTATATAAAAGATTTTCTTTTAGGGGGCTGTATGTATTAAAAAAACATAAAGATTATAAAAAGAGAAACTTTTGGCTTCAGGTAGAAAAGGAATTTTTTTATATTTGTGGTTGACATTTGTCTTTTAAATTTTATGTAACTTAGACGCATGTCTATGTCCAAATTGCATAGATCAAATCAGTAGCTTTTGGTATTTTGTCTTTTGGTATGCTGCCTTGCTCTTGGTCATATAAGAAATTGGGAAGATGGCATGTCTATCCTGCTGTACTTGGTTCAGTTTACACTTGAAATTTGTTATACCCTTACTTGGTGTAATTAATGTGAATATGAGATTGGTGCCACTATCTGCTGCCCTTCTCATATGTTGGTAACTGGATTTGAATATCCCTATTGTTGTATATGGCTGAGGTTAATCTTGGGTTCTGAACTTTTATTTTGGGATCATTGTTTGATTTATAGGTACAACTTTAACAAAGTAGCCCAATACAAGCAACTTACGTTAGAGGAAGCTGAAGAAAAGATGAAAAATCGTAGGAAGAGTGCCGAGGGATATCAAAGATGGATGATGAAGGTGGCAAATAATGGAGCTGCCACTTTTGGTGAAGTGGAGAAAATTGAAGGACGTGGAGGAGGGGCTGAAGGGAGCCGCCGTAAAAAAGGCAATGGAGATGATGATGAAGACCCTGCTCTCTCTGATAAGGGCGAGGAAGATGAGGAAGAGGAGATGGCTAGGAAAAACAGGTTGGGACTCGACAGAAAAGGAGGTGATGATGATGAGGAAGGTCCAAGAGGAGGCGATCTTGATTTCGATGATGATGACATTGAAAAAGGTATTTACCTTCCATTTTTAGTTGCTCAACCAGAACAGTAAGTTCATACTTAAAGGTTACATCAACAAAAGAAAAAACTTCTATTTAGAAGTGAAAATTGTGCTTTCAAGACACTTATCCTTGAAAAATTATATAATTAAACATCCAATATCTGATTTTTTTTTCCTCCTAGGTGATGACTGGGAGCATGAAGAAATTTTCACTGATGATGATGAAGCTGTGGGTAATGATCCAGAAGAAAGGGATGATTTGGCCCCTGAACTTCCTGCTCCTCCAGAAATTAAACAGGTTTGATTTGAAGTAAACCTATTAGTAATTAGAAGAGTACACTTCAACATGCAGTTTCATGACATTCTTAATTTTGTGTATTTGCAACATTTTGAACTTTTTTCCCCTTTTATGATCTCTGTCGAATGGAAAATCTCTTATGTTAATCGTATTTTTTCCAAGTTTATAATTCTTGTAGATTGTTCAAAGGACCCTGCTTTATTTTCTTTTGACAAGCAATCTTATTTGAATGCTTTGCAAGCATGGCATCACACTGGATGTTTCTATTTGATGATATTAATCTCTAATGCAACATCTTGGAAGAACAGTATATCTTCAGGTAGACATGTTATTTGTTAATAACAACTCCTATTACAGATTAGTTTAACTGATCTTCCGTACCATTTCTAATTTATCTTTTACCCTTGGCGTTCATCATTTTTCTCCTGTGACAAGTTCCACCTATTGAATTGGTAGGGGGTTGTTTGTTTGCACTAATGTAATGTGAATTATTCACATGCATAGTAATTATACATCATTATGTTTGTTTGTGCTGATTTTTGCATAAATGAGGTGTGAAAATGGTGTGTAAATAAGGCCATTTTCACACCAAAAACTTCATAGCTAAATAGGAGTGAAACACTTCAACATCGCCCACTTGCAAAAAGGCGTCAGTACAAATGTTGATTGCATTTGGTTATGCGATTGGTTATGGGATATGCCATCCCATCAACCACTATTTATTGTCATTCTTGTTGGCTCTATATTTGTAATTGAGACATTGCAATTTGTTTCTTGAACTAATAAACTGAAGACCTCTAAGTTTATTATCTTAAATCTTTCATAGACTTCGAGTAATATGTGATAATCATCCAAAGTCCCAACCTATAGATCCAATTTTCTGCACTTCTATGGGCCCCCAATTCATGATCCGAACCATTCAATATTCTGATGTTAATGGTAAAAGCATGAAGACATTTGCTTTCATATCTTAAATCTTCATGTATTTTGAGAAATTTGTGAAAAATGTTCAAAAAACCCACCCATATACATCTAAAACTGTAGGATGTACTCATTCACTCATGTGAAAATGTTGATTTTGACAAAGATGGTAATGTGTTTCACATGTGTAAAAGTACAACCCAATTTCTTATCCAATGCGTAAAAAGCAAATCACCCCTAAAAAAAATTTGGCTGTAAAGTATTGGATTAGTTTGTTCAGAGATTCCATTGATTAGTTGGTTTTATGTTTTCTCATGTTTAGTGGAAGAGAATCTGACTAATGGTGCATTCAACCATTGTCGTTTTCATTTTGTCAAGAATAAGAGGATTTAGTTTATAATTTCTGAGTCCCATCTTACTGTTGATCAGTTCCATCATTTGATAAGTAAACAATAACTTGAATATAGACCTTCTTGTTCCTATGCTTTCTTGTTTCTATTTTCAGCAACAGAAACTTTATTAATGAAAAAAGGGTCATTTCAGGTGAGAAACAAGGAACTAAGAGCCACAAAAGGAATACATAGAGGGGCTAGAATAACTTATCTTACAGACGGAGACCTAGTTGAGTGGGGTTTTGTCAAACAGCTGAACTTACAGTCTTCCAGCATTTAAGTCATGGATGTAAACAGATTTTTAAGCTTTGCTTTTCTTTGTATTGGCCTAATTTTTTGGGTTAAATATATATGTTTTGAATGGTGAATGATTTCTTTCCAAAAAAATCTGGATAAAAATTTGCAGCATACTTCTAGAATTCTTGCCTGTTAAAGATTTGGGATATTCCTTATGATGTTAAACTGAAAAATTATGGCTTATACTGATTCTTAAATCAATTTTCTTTTCTTTTTTAATAATAGATACAGAAACACAACCATTTTATCTCCTTGCTTTGGAATCAGTGAATGTAATTTATGGTTCTTATTTTTAATGCTTTCAAAATAATATCTTTATCTGAATTAATTTTCATGTTTGCGTTGGCTGTTAGAAGTGCTGATCTCATATGCATCCATGGAGATGGATTAGCCTCTGGATTGAATGAGTTGCGCTTCAAAATTGATGTTGTGTGTGTGTGTGTGTGTGTAAGGAGGCTGTGCTCTCCTAAGAGACAGCTTTGGCCATGAAAATCATTTGTTGGTGGATGGAAGAATCGCAAGAGACCTAGTGGCCTGCAAAATATCAACCCCAATAGATTATCCTAGCCCATAGATCCATGGCCCTGAAGGGCTTCATTTTCATAAGATTTCAATCCAACGGTTAGTGGGGAAGAGGGGCATGGGCGGTGGGGATTTGAAAGATATCAATAAGACCTAGGGTGTGCCTTGAATGGCCTTCAAGTTCAACAGTTCTAAAAGGCTTTGAATGGTGAATACAGTTGGGTAGTGTGTGAGGAGGGGAAGTTGATCATAGGTGGGCCAGGTTCCCCCAGTGAGCCAGACTGCTAGGTTGTTGTGTTGTCGGTTCTCACTTGTCGCATGACAAGAGCCCGTGGCACAGAGGAAGGTGCTCACTATTGCAACCTTGAGGCTGTGGGATTTAGGTTGCCAATCAAATACACTTACATAGTGTGTGAGAGAGTTCTAGTTATTTGTGTGGAGGGTCATTCTATTTTACTCATTCTTGTAGGATGATGATGATGAGGATGATGGGGAAGAAGTGGAGGGAAAGCTGAGCTCTTCTGGAAAGGAGTTAAAAAAGTTGCTTGGTAGAGCGGCTGGACTGAATGATTCAGATGCAGAGGATGACGATGAGGAGGAGGACGAGGTAATCCAGTTTGCTCTTTCATTATAACTGCATAGTCCAATCCCTCAGCTTTTGAACGTTTTATCAGTTCTCGTCACATTTTCAATTGCTCTATAGAGAAAATGCTATTGGACTTGGGAACAACTTTTTTTTGCACCATGAGACATGAAAGCTGGTTGGACTTGCTTGATCGCAATTCTCATGATGTTGAGACATGGATGGCTGTATTTAATTTTATAGTTTTACTAAAATATGTTAACATGCTTTTCTTAATTTTAAATGTGTTATAATTCAATATATTGCCAGCAGAAATATTTCTGTATGGCTGAGCCACATTTACCATGGATCCCTTACCTATACTCATACAGTGGAATATCTAGTGGTTGCTTTCGGGGGGATCTGGAAGTATCTGGAATTTATTGCTTATAGCCTTGAACATGTTAGAAGTGCTAATTTTTCTAAAACAAGGGTTGCGTCGCTGCCTTGTATGGCTTCCAGACTGATCTATTAATATTTTCAAATCTTTGGTAGAAATATAGTTTTTTCACAAGAAGTACAAATATGGATTTGAATGATTGATAAAATAGTTCCAAGTTGGAACCTGAATATCATCCTTACGTTAATTTTTTTTTAATAATATCATCCTTAGGTTAATGCTCTGGCTGAATCTTGAATTGTATTTGTTATTCTATTCGTTTTGAATGCTTGTTTTAATTTATGCAGACAGAAGAAGAGGTTGGTACGTCCCCTGTCCTGGCTCCAAAACAGAAGGATGTACCAAAAGAAGAACCTGTTGACAATAGTCCCTCTAAAACGGTACCTCCTGCCTCTGCTCGAGGAACTCCATCACAATCGAAGTCATCATCAAAGGTGAAGAGAAAACCGGGTGTTGATGATGTTAAAACTGCTAATGGTGCGCCAACAAAGAAACTGAAAACTGATAACGTATGTCATTTCTTAACTCACAGTTTGACTTCCATTTTTCTTTGTATGGTATGCCATTTCTTATTTTACAGTTTGACTTCAATTTTTCTTTGTACTCAGCTTTAAAGATGTGCCTAGTGCCTAGTAGTAGTGCCTACTTTAATATGTGTTGCACCAAAAATTATCCAGTGCACATGTTGTTCAATGGTGTTTTGGTGCACACCTCATAGAGAGGCTCACCTGATGATCCATTTGAATGGACCACACACATGGGACCTCCTGAATTACACTGATCCCATTTTTTTTTTACACCCATCCGAATGGAGTGCACCATTGGATTGACGGGTCTATTTTTTAAGGGGTGAAACTTGTTGGCTGTTGAAGGGGTTAGGATGATCTGATGGGGCCCATATTTTATCCATAGTTAGCGCAACTCCTCCCCCCACCCCACCCAAACATCCCCAAGTGGGTTCCCACGGCATGGGCCCAAACATCCCCAAGTGGGTCCCCACAGCACAGTGCCCATGGAAGCTTCCATGCACACTGTGTTCCCTTGTTCACTGGATAGGCCCTCCACATTGCACATGGAAGCTCCCTTGGTGTCTAACGATCTCCATTCTGCTAACCCAACACTGGATTCTTATTTTTGTTCAGGACTCAAAACCTTTGTCTGTGAAAGATGAGCCTTCCTCTACTTCAAGTACGGTACCTCCAAAAGGTCCATCATCAACTTCAAGAACTGCATCAACATCACCTGCTGCGCCCGTTACAGAGGATGAAATTAGGGCTGCTCTGCAGCAAATGGCTCCTGTCACAACACAAGATCTTGTTGCTAAATTTAAGGCCAGATTGAAATCATCTGAGGTATGCTATTAGATATTTTGTTCTCTGTTTTTGAAGAAACGATGAAATAAGTTATTTTGATGCTTCATCTTGCAAAGCCCATCATAATAATCATCATCTGTCATCTAAGCCTTGTCACAGTATTTGGGGCCTTTGGCTTATTCTATTTTGCTCATGAAAATGCCTGAAAGTTAGAGCTCTCTGAGACACACTCAAATACACGCAACAAGCGTGCATGTATGTGAATCTACCACAAGAGAGGCACAAGGGACTGACTCTCCCTCTCTCTCTCTCTCTCTCTCTCTCTCTCTCATACACACATGCACGCAGACATGTGCTTTGCAAAATTGGGTGTTTGAATCTATGTATGAGAAAGAGCACACAGGAGACTGATAGTGACAATGAAGAAAGGGCTAAAGGTGCATGAGATTGAATGTCACTGTCACTGTACTATTGTAGTCTATCCTATATATTTTGGGCGCTCAGCCCTACTTAAAAGCCATGCTCCCCAAGTCCAACTTGTCTCTCCATGCTGCTTCTTTCAAAATCTTAACTGGTCTCCCTCTTCCTCTTCTTTGAGTTGCTTGAACATGTATCCCCCTGACGTGTACAGGATTTTATTTTGGAATTTTACTTACATAACAAACTTTATCTTAAATGGATTTCTTTCATATTTTCCTTCGTTGAAGCTACCTGTGGGTTTGTTTTTATGTACTTAGTTCTAATTTAGTCCTTTCGTGTAGCTCCACACTCTATTTTAGCATTCTTAATCCTATACTTTCTTGTAACTCCATGTATCTATTTTAGCATGAGCATCTTAGCCACATGCTTTTGCTGCTTCTTTCTTTGTTGCATAGCATTGGGCTCTATATAAAATAGCATGTTTAATTGTGTCTTATAAAAATGATCCTTTAATTGAAGCAGTACTTGACGATCTTATAGCACTCCACTGCTTAGTCTCAAATTTTCCTTTCCTATGTTATCCAATCCACTGTATCCAACTCAATCCCTCCAATTCTTTCTATGGTTGACTCTATATCGAAATCTGTTGCTTTATAGTACTAAGTTGTTTTCAACTATGACCAACATCCCTACTCTCAGATCTACTGAGCTTTCACTTCATATTTCTGTCAGTATCTGGTAATTTATATTACTTTGACTCAACCTTCTCCAAGGTTCTACCTTATCTTTTACTTGCCTTTTTGTCCAAGGAGCACCATGTCATTTGCAAACAACGTATACGATGGTACTTCACATTATATCGTTACTGTTTGTCATCCCATCAACAAAGTGAATAAGCAAGATTTTTGCAAAAAAAAAGTGAATAGACAGGAGATCAAACATGGATCCTTGCTGCAATACTACTACTGCTGAGAACTTAGGAATCATCTTGCACCCTCTCTTGTATAATCTTTGATGTAAGGATTGACGGTTCCTTTTTCTACAATGACCACCAAATTAACTTTCTTCACACATCGTGAGCCTTTTTCAAATCAATAAAATCCGCACATAAATTCTTCTTTTCATTTGAACTTTTTCATGAGTTGTCCTATTAGTAAAAAAAGTGGTTTTATAATCAAGGTTTTAAAAATTACACTTGGGAGGTTGACTCAGTCATCCTTGAGCATGGGCGGAACCAGAGGTCCCCCCAAAATTTCAAAAAAAACCCTTTACCTTTCAAATTCTTTTTATAATTCTCTACTTATGGCCCCCAAAAATTTTTCAAAAAGGTCCCTATATATTTTAATGCGCCCCGCGCCCCCCCCCCCCCCCCCCCCAACCAACCAAATTTCAAAAAAAAAAAAAAAACATCCTTCCTTTTAAATTTTTTTTTTTTATATAATTTTCTACATATGCCCACCCACCCACCCAAAAAAAAAAAAAAATCAGAAAAGTCCCTATAGCCCATTGGGAGAATAATTCTTGTTGCAAGTGTTACAAAATCCACTTTACAAGAACAATATGAGGGTGTTATCTTAATATTAAAGAACAATATTTCTTTATAAAAAAAAATATTATAGAACAATACAATCTTCACAGAAACAGTAATGCTTCTTGCTACGGTTCCCATATACGCCATGAATGGCATGGATACAAAAGGGGCATTCCATGGATGCGTCGAGGCCACAGATTTTACACATAACAACTGAAGTATCGGATAGGATGCGATGCGATGCATTGCCCTATTTTGAAGTATCCTGGTATCATAGGCTACTTGCGAATACTCATAGAATTGATGAGGATAAACTAGAGCTGAACGAATTTTATAGGCCTCATTTTGAATAATGATTTTCTTATTTTGCTGGGAATTTTCAATTACACTGACTGTATTTTTTGGTCTATTTATTAAAGTCCAATTTTAACTATCAATAGAAAATGACCAATGTACTCATGGGTTGAGTGGTGCACCTTTAGTTGCACAGTCATGCCCAAGAATTGATCCCTGGGTCTCCAATTAAAGTATCACTTGTAGCTAGTAGCTCAACATAGCCACCGAACAAAAATAAAGAAAGAAAGAGAACGGTTACAATGGGAGCTATAATGAACAGGTCATTGAAAAGAGAAGCAAAAATATAGTGCATGTTAGGCATGTTGGGTGTTTTCTGCTGAATCGTTTCTGTACAGACCCTCTGGAAATGAGATTCTGGTTTCATAGGAATGAAAAAGTTGTTCCTATGTTGTGTCAAGATTTTTCCATGGGAAATCCATTTCCTTTGTTTGGTCCAGCATCAGATTCAGCATCTCCTGCATATAACCAGCACTCAGCCAGTTTTTTACTGCTGGGCCCTGGTAAAGGAGGAGGGTTGCGTTAGGTAGGTTGAAAGCCAGTGTAAAATCTTATCACAACCCAAACATGAATTCTGAATTACAACACTCCGATATCATATTAGGGCGTTCCCCGCTTTAAGTGACGCATTACAGTGTCTCCTGATTATAGTGGAAAGTGGCCAAAGGCTACCGCACCATTTTGGACAAGAGCGGCTAAAGAAGTTAGTACAGCAGAAGAAGAAGAAGAAGATTCGACTTGCTACTTGAAATATAGGAACCTTGATAGGCAAGAACATGGAGTTAGTCAAGGTAATGAAAAGAAGAAGAGTTAGTGTAGTTTGTTTGCAGGAGACAAAGTGGAAGTGGGATAAAGATAGCTTGCTTATGGTTATAAACTTTTTTTATGCAAGAAAGAATAATACAAGAAATGAAGTGGGTATAGTTGTAGATAAGGATTTGAAAGAGAAAATCGTGGAGGTAATGAGATTGGGTGATAGAATTATAGCATTTATACTAGTGTTAGAGGAAGACGTAATTTATATCATTACTCATCAATGCCTACATGCAGGATTAGATGAAAGTGTCCTGAGCCAATTTTGGGAGGAGATGGATGGTTTACTACGTGAAATTCCAAATAGAGAAGATTTTCCTAGGAGGGGACTTAAATGGGCATGTAGGAAAGGATAATAGAGGATATGAGAGAGTGTATGGAGGACAAGGATTTGGAGAAAAGAATGATTGAGGAGGCACTATCTTGGACTTTGTATTAGCATTTGACCTTGTAATGACAAACATTTGCTTTAAAAAGAGAGAGGAGCATGTAATTACTTATAAAAGTGGAACTAACAGGAGAGAGATAGACTTTTTTCTATTTGAAAACATGACGATTGGCGATTGGCTTGTAAAGATTGTAAGGTTATTCCAGGAGAGAGTTTGAGCACACAACATAGGTTAGTAGTTTTAGGTACTTACATTTTTTTTTTTTAATGGTGTTTTAGGTACTTGCATTAGAAGTAGAAAAAGAGTAGTAGTTAATAAAATGTACCCTAAACAAGGTGGAGAGATTTGAAAGGAGAGAGAGCTACAATATTTAAGGGTAAAGTGATTGAGGAATGGGGATTAGAATTTTGAGGGAGAAACAATAGAGATGTAGAAACAAATGGCTAATTGTATTAGGAAGGCTGCAAAAGAGGTGCTTGGAGAGTCTAAAGGAAAAGGACACTAATAAAGAAACCTGGTGGTAGAGTGTAGAGATTTAGGAAGTTGTTCAAGAGAAGAGACGTCGTTGCAAAGTTTGGCCAGGTACTAAGAATATGGAAAACTATGAGATGTATAAAAAGACAAAGAAAGAATCTAAGAAAGTAGCAAGTGATGCAAAATGCAAAGCATATGATGACCTATATAATAGGTTGGGAATAAGAGAAGGAGAGAGATATTTTGACACTTGCAAAAATAAGAGAAATGAAAATTAGGGACGTAGATCACGTCAAGTGTTTTAAGAGCAACTACAAAAAGGTTCTAGTGAAAGACAATGATATCAAAGAAAGGTGGAGGGAATATTTTAGCATACTTTTAAATGAAGATTATATATGAGACATAAGAGCAAAAAAGGATACTTCGTTAGGAAAGCATACTTTTTTCATAGAATTAGGGTGGTGGGGGTGAGGAAAGCATTAAAACAAATAAAGACAGGAACGGTTACGGGTCCAAATGACATCTCTATTAAGGCTTGGAAATGCTTAGGAGAAGTTGGGGAGATTTGGTTAACTTGACTCTTAAATAAGATATTAATGACAGAGAAAAATGTCGAACGAATGGAGAAGTGTCGTTCTTGTATTACCTATATATAAGAACAAGGGAGATATACAAAACTGTACCAACTATCATAGGATTATACTTATAAGTCATACTATGAAATTATGAGGGAGTATGGAGCAACTACTTAGACAGAAGGCTAAGATATCTGAAAATTAATTTGGTTTTATGTCAAGCAGGTCAATAATGGAAGCTATCATTTCACTTAGGCAATTAATGAAAAATTTTCAAGCGAAAAGGAAAAATCTGCATGTGGCTATGATGCCCAGATATGGCACGGATACGGCAGGGACACGCTATAGACATGGTAGGGATACAGATTTTACACGTAAAAAGTAAAGTATTGGATACGATACGACACGACACGATACGTTGCCCATTTTAAAGTATCCATGCATCATAGGCATATGGTCTTTCATCGATTTAGAAAAAGCCTACGACATGGTACGTAGAGATTTAATTTGACGAGTTTTAAATAGAAGGAATGTTTGAAGATATTATATTGAAATTATTAAAGACGTGTATGAAAGAGCAATAACGAGTGTGAGAACTACTTGTGGAGAGATATAGGAGTTCCCTGTGGTTATAAGTTTGCATCAAGGGTCAACCCTAAGCCCTTTATCTCTTTGCATTTATTATGGATGAATTAACTACTCATCTTCAAGAAGAGTTACCTTGGTGTATGCTATTTACAGATGATATAGTATTGGTAGATGAATCAAGAGATGGTATGAATGCAAAACTTTAGAGATGATGGGAGGCTTTAGAATAAGCATCACAAAGATGGAATATATGGATTGTTACTTCAATAGGCATATAGAAAGAGCTGAAACTACTGTGAGAATTGAAGACAATAAGATACCACAAAGTGATTATTTCCATTATCTCGGCTCTATAATTAGTAAGGATTAGTAAGGATGGGAAGATTGATGAAGAAGTCGAATATAAGATAAAAACGGGATGGTTGAAGTGGAGACTTGCTTTTAGAGTGCTTTGTGACCGACGAATGCCAACAAGATTGAAGGGAAAATTATAAAGGGCAATGATTTGACCAGCTACGACCTATGGAGCAGAATGTTGGCCTATCAAGAAGCAATATATGCACAAAATGGATGTGGCAGAGATGAGAATGTTATGGTGGATTTGCAAAAAAATAGGAATGATGAAATTAGAGAAACCTATTTGAAGTGGTTTGGACATGTCTAACGTAGGCTGGCAACGGCACCGGTGACGAAAAGCTTGGCTATGAAGGTTGATGGCCCACCAAGGGGAAGGGGTAGGCCAAAGAGGACGTGGATGCAGGTAATAAAATAGAGATATGAGGAAGTGTAATTTATCTAAGGATTTGGCGCAAGATAGATCGGAATAGAGAAAAAAAATTCGTGTAGTTGATCCCAACATAGTTAGGACAAGGCTTTGATGGTAGTGGTGATATAAAAAAACGAGCATTTTTCGAAAAGGTGAACAATCTTGGTGAGAAAAATGATGGCATTTAATCAAGAAAAAGAAAAATGAAGCCATGAATTGTTAGAACATGCGAGTGGTTGATAAATTTTCCCCTCTATTAATAGACCCACTTTTAAGTAGCTTTTTTTTTTTTTTGGGAGGATAATGCAGAATGTTTATATATATTATGCGCACACACACTTAGTTTAGGTGAAATTTATACAGTTAAGAAATAAAAAATTATTTATTTAAAAAATAAGAGAGTGTGAGAATTCAGACTTGTGTTGGTACCCACTATGGTAGATTCCACAAGTTTTGACATGGTTTGCTCATGCTATTTTGAAGAATAATTGCATCATAATTGAATGCCTATGGATATCTTTTGATTGTGAATGTTCGTTGATGCAGGATAAGACTGCTTTCGCTGACATTTTGAAGAGAATATCTAAAATACAGAAGACTAATGGGCTCAGCTATGTTATACTGAGGGAAAGATGAATTTTGATTCAAATGTAAGATCTTTTGTGCTACATTACAGAAAAGGGTGTTCGGATGGATGATGCAAGACTACAGACTACTGAATCAAAACAGATTTGGATATAACAAATGTTGTTAGGCTATAACTCAAATATTATGCCCACCTTTTTGAGTTTTGACAATTTTGTAAATTTCAACACAACCTAAACTGAAATGCTTGACATTTTATAACAACTGTACCAGATGTTGTGCCTAAAATAATATTAAATAGAAATGATCGACATGCTGTAGGAGTAGTAGGACTCACCACCTAGTAATTAAGCGCAGAGCTATGTAATGGTAATTACAGTGGGACTCATCTAGCGTTGAAACCATATATATTGATTGTAATTTCGAGAGAAGATATTCACAGTGTTGGTAATCTAAATGAGATTTATGGTGTTTGTTATAACTACGTTATTCATTTTATGGGTTGAAATCAACATCTGGTACACAACAGAAAGGTTATCATCTATCAAGGTGAAACCTACCTAATGTTTGCAATAATAATGGGATCTATATTTGATATTTGGATCTGGATCCTGAGGCTTCTACTTCTAAATAAATCTCAAGACGTTTTTTTTTTCCTTCCAAAAAACTATGCTTTCTGGTTGGATTAAAAAAATCTTGAGTTGAAAGAGTGTAACTGCAAGTTGGGCTTCACCTATTGAGAATCAAAATAAAAGCCCTTTCATTTTATGGGTAATTTTCGAGTTTTACTTCAATAGAAGTTGGCCCCACAGTAGCTTTGACCATTTGTTTAAAAATGTGATTAACAAAATCACCCACTCAAAGGGGAGATATACAGCTCGGGGACAACATCCATATCTCATTGATATGGTGAAACCTACCTAATGTTTGCAATAATAATGGGATCTATATTTGATATTTGGATCTGGATCCTGAGGCTTCTACTTTTATATAAATCTAAGACGTTTTTTCTTTTTCCCAAAAAACTATGCTTCCTGGTTGGATTAAAAAAATCTTGAGTTGAAAGAGTGGAACTGCAAGTTGGGCTTCACCTATTGAGAATCAAAATAAAAGCCCTTTCATTTTATGGGTAATTTTCAAGTTTTACTTCAATAGAAGTTGGCCCCACAGTAGTTTTGACCATTTGTTCTCGGGACAACATCCATATCATTGATATGCATACGCATAGTCCAGACAGCTTGCCTCAAGACAGTAAGCCCAAGACTAGCCCAACAACTTTAAAACAGGGTTTAAGATGGGCCTAGACTACCCGAGCGCATGCCCTTACCTTCTCATCTTTGATAGTTTTTTTTATTATAAAATGTTTAATACTTAGAGTGGGTAGTAATGGGCCAGGCTGTGTTGGATTTGAGTTAAATTGAGCCTTTGAATGTAACAGTTATGTGTCAAACCTGATCCCAAGAAAATGTCAACTCTAAGTTTGTTTCCATACAATACATAGGAATCTACTATACTAGAACTTGAGCCATAAGTGGTTAATAATGAAGACCAAAAGTGAATATACAAAAATAACAATCAAATGACCCATCTTTGGAAATTGAATCAAGGGAATATGGGAAACAAATGCTCACGAAAGTCAAAAAGTGTTATCTACCTCTCCACCTTATTTTCTTCCCTACTCGTATCATTCACGAATCACCTCTTTCAAAATTCTTCGGTTGAGATCATTTGAATATGAATTCCTATGTATTTTAAAGCAAATAAATAGGCCCTTAGTATGTTGGTTTTGCATTAGATTACATTGGAATATAAATATGTAGGGATTTATGGCAAATAAGCGACACCAAAGGATTATTAAAGAGGTGAGGTTTGATGATATGAGGTGGGGCTATGTGGGGTGAATGATATAAGATAAATATATAGATTCTTAGGATTTAAATCACTAGATGATGGTTGGGTATTTATTTTTCATCTTCCCCTGTTTCAATCTCCATTTAGGGGAGGTTATTTGAGGATTTATTTTGGATATTAACTTTTAATCTTCATTTTTAATCATTTATGGCATAAATTCCTATGAATTCTATGCAAACAAACAAGCCCTAAAAATATCGGGCTGGGTTCATATTACGTGAACTGCTCCAAGCATAGAAAGTAGAGCTGTGCAGGGTTTGCACCAGGTTCACATTTTGGATACTCTAATGTGGACTCAACATTAACCAAACCGTTAATCAATTGGGCCTAAAATTCCAACCCAAATCCAAAGGGTTGAGATTCGGTCGACAAGTAAGGTCATGAATTACCACCCCGTTGATATGTGTAGGACAATTAGAATTCAAATTGACCTACTAAGAGTCTGGCGTACCCTAAATCTTGGTCCTGGATTTGCTCTGTTTATCAAATTGATCCCAAAGATGGGTACAAAACTGATCCAATTAGCTAAGGAGAATTCAGAGGGCAGGAGGCATTTGCATTCTGGCTGGGCTGAGGCCCACAACAGCCTTACACAGGACTGGTCTTGCTAACATGTTACCCACTAGCGTCTGAGTGAAAACCCCTTTGCTGGGCTTAACTGCTTCCAAATTTCTAAAAAAGTATTAGGTAGAACAAGGCCTCACGTGTAGAAGAAGCTCAGGCCCAGAATCGTATAATCCTCACACTGACCCAAAACAAAATCTCATGATCAAATTCAAAATCAAACAATACCATCTCTTTATCTCAATTGATGGTGGTGAAAAACCCATATGATATAATTTGCTAGAAATGCTTCACATCCCAATCCAACAACAGTCATGAAGATTCAAGACAACAGTACAACCAAGTCACTCTAAAAGAGAGATTCCGGATCTCTCCAATCTGCATCAATTGCTTTCTTGGAATGCCAAAAAAAAAAAAAAAAAAAATCGAGAAAGAGATTTTACACATTAGACGAATGTAGATTGGATGACACAGTATCTCCATGTTTCTACAAAAGAGGGGATGATCCAGACGCGTAGTATATATATTTTTTTCAATCGGTCACTCCATTCTCAGGTGATTAATAGAAGATTGTATCAGCCTCAGGCAATCTGAAACTCACCCTTTTCTTCAATTTCCCACCTTGGCTCCTGCTTGTCTCCTTCCCTTCACGACTGGTCTCCTCAACCTTCGTTCTCCTCTCCAGAGAGAGACTGTCTCGTGCTAGAGAGAAGTCTCCAGGGATTTTCACACTGGGAGATGGGGTAGTACAAGTACTAATCACATATGGACATACTCTATAGCTGGATTGTTTTGGAACTAGGACTTCACTTGCATTTACATTGCCACTAACATCTCTCCTCACAGCTGGAGAAGCCAATATCCACTCCTCTAGAGTCGCCCTCTTCACCCTTGAATTTGCCTTTGTGACTTTGTTCTCCTCTTGGTGGTGTTGCTTTCTCTTTTCAGGCTTTAGACAACATGGTATTAATAGATCCATGAACGATGTTTTCTGATGGAGTTGAGGACCATTTGCATGGTTGTCGGGTTGTCGGAGGCTGCACAGATTTGCTCCCATGGCTTCTTATGTGGGGCTCAATGAATCAAAGTCATGATGATACCATGATTCATTCAAATGGTGGGATTGAGAAATGGTTTGAAATTGGTTTGTAGATGGGGTTTATGAAGAAAGGAGGGACGGATTACCCAAGAGAAAGGAATATACATTTATGGTTGCATTCATCACATGGACCAGAAGATCCAAGACCTCATTTAGCATTATTCAAATCATCAATTGCTACATTTATATTGTTATGACAAAAAATATAATGTCAATTATGAATTAAAGCCGTGGTGAGATTATTTATTTACATAATTTATGTGAGACTTAAGTCTTAGAGTTATATTTGTGATGTGTGTGACTGCTATGGTCTATGGCCCATAACTCTACCTCTTGATTGACCCCTAACCCCTAACCGCTGCTCTGAAGTTCATTGCAAGGAGGAGGCCAAAAAGGCTCTGGGATAGGGGTAATAACGGGCTGGGCCACGTTCCTAGAGTCTTAATGACGATCAGTCGGCCGCATTGATAAGGATTTGGTTGAAATTTAAGTGGGCCGGATATGTACGGTCAAGCAGCCCAGCATACATAGGAAAGAGGGCATTTTTAGTTTGCAAATGGATCTGGCCAAGGCCTACCCTTTAGGCACATGCACTGAACCCAAACTATAAAAGTAGGTCTGATTAATCAAACTGGCTGGGCTTCGGCAAGCTTCAGCAGGCCCCACCCAGCCCATTTAGATGGGTGCAGGTTTCTTAGTTTATCTCAGCTTTAACAAGGCCAATGCCTAGGCCTTGTTAGTCATATTCGACAAATTAGGTGATTGGAGCAAAGATAGTCTGATTTTCTTTGTTGTTTGGCTGTTTGGGATAAGACATTGCCTTCTGGTTGTTGGGTATAAGAAGAAAAAACCAAGATAAAGACAACCCTCTAATGTGTCCATAACCACGACATTGGAAGATGAGGGAGGCTATTTGTCTACTTCTTTGTCACGTCTGGTTGACAATGAGCTTTGATCTATTTTGGGTACATGGGTTGTAAGTAGAAAACGGGGACAATGACGAAAAATAACGCCCTTCCTTTGGGCCCAATATCAGTGTGACCGGATCATCCTTATCCTTAATACTAGGGCCTCATACTTTAGTCGCTTTGTATTGTTCAAAAACCCTCTCTTTTTTTTTTTTTTTTTTTTTGTCTTTTTGTCGAATCCAGTGGCAAATTATGGTCATATCAGTGTCAAATTAAGACTGATATGCTGATGCCAACAGTGCATGATTGAGGGTGTTCGCACCTTGGTGTCATAAACATAACCAGTGATTGATTCCTGGATGTTCAAGCATCACTCCTAGCAAGTCAAGTCATTCAAAGTGATGGCACAAGTCACTCAAAGTGATGGCACCATGCACTTCTTCTTCCTAAATCTCTCTATGCTTCTTTCATTTTTACCTCAACAAAAACCCTTTTAGCAGGAATCATAGGAATTCAATTATTACGCAAACGAGAAAGATAATGCTATTTGTGTTCATCAATCTATCCCAGAATATCATCATTCTCTTGACCATGACTCCTCTGTTGTCTTTAATATATGGATGTAAAGGCTCCCATCTTATCTCTCATGGTAAGATGAGAGATGCTCTCATAAAAACATCTCCCATATATATATATATATATATTTATCAAAATAAACTTTAGGACCCATTTTAAACTCATCTCCGAGTCATTAATCTAAGAGGGCATTTTCCATCTGAGATTGGGATGGCTTTGGGCGAACCTCAATAATTATTAGGCCCCAAAGGGATGGAAAATGAGATTTTTTTTTCAACCTATGTTGATTACATAGCCCCTGTTGCACTATATATTCTGATGGGACAAATGACTTCCACCACCGTTCTAGTTGTCAAGGAAATTAAAATCCATGAAAAAATGCTCCACAACATGGAGCACATTTAGTATCAAAAGAAGCTCTAAGCTTTACCACCATTTAAAAGAAAAGAGATAAAACCATAACTCCTTATGCTACAATAACAAATACCCTGCTCTGCATAACAAATTTATTTAGCTCAACAACCAGAAGACTATATAATGACACCGACATAAATACCGATCGCCGATATATCCTAAGCAAATTTTCATCACGGTGAAGCTGGAACTGGGTCACTTCCTGACACGTGCGAGGCTGCATCCTCTTTTGCAATGGCGACATAGTTCAGTGGAGCAGACAGTCGGTTACTCTCCTTCTTTCCATCTTTGCTTGCTGATCGAGCACCGTTGGCATTGAGAGATAAGCGGCGGGAGGGAGTGCCATTTGACCCACCTCCATTGGCACGTGGGCCCACCACCTTTTTTGGAGCAAGTGGCCGGTTTGGGCTCGGCCTAGAGCCAAAAAGAGCTTCTTGTTCTGTATTTATTTGCTCATGAAACCGTTTCTGATCCTGAAAATGCCAGCTCCAAAGTGCTTTAGTCTTCCAGAGACAATATAATAGTCCAAGTAGATTATTATCTAGTTATAAATTACAATCTTAACATCTCCATTGCTAGAAATAATTATCCTTCCCTCAATATCCTTTGGCTTTGAGCATGCACAAGTAAAGGCTCATCATTCATTGGTCCAGACTCTGAATATGATGGGACCCATGGTGAACAGATTCTGTCCCAAAACCTCAACAGGACAATGCCCTTTTATGCCTTTAGAATAGTTCAGTTCATTAAAAGGAAGAGAAACAATATACAAAGATCTTGGGCAGTACATGAGGAAATTCTTGCCTTGAACCAGGAAAGGAAGATCCAAAGCACATCCAAGGGGCCAACCTTTCAATTTATGGAATGCAAATAGACAGTAAAGCAGCTGATGGAATAAAGTTCAATGTAAAGGGCCAAATATTGGATGGATGTGAACTGTGATGGTATTTCTATCTGAGTAAATGTATATCTAAAGTGGCATCCATACCATCAATGATCTTGTCACCAAACCCAGGCCTTTAACATGTAGAACATGCTGATGGCCAGGCAATGGTCTTCAGTGTGTTGAAAACATGTTAAAGGCAATGGTCAGATGCTGGTAAATCCATTGTTGATACATGTATTTCCTCTATCAAAAGAAGAGATAATGAAGATCAAGTTCTCTTACATACCCTCATCCTGCGCTTATCTTCCTCTCTGTCATGCCTGAGTATGGCATATTCATCTAGCATGGCAAGCAGAGGCACACCATCATATGTAAAGGACAAGCCATGTTCCTCCTCCCATGTCCGGGTCTTGACCACCAATGTATCAACCAGAGCTACAAACAAGAACACTAGTTAATGACTAGGTTATTAATCTATTCTTTAAATTAGTGGCTTAAAATTGTATCTTGCTATCCCAATGGCCATGTGCTAGTGGATGATGATTCAACAAATTCAAACCTGTTGAGCAAGGGAACATTCAACATAGTCATCACTTATGGCATAGTCAACTGCAGTTTTTTTTTTTTTGAATGGTGTCAACTGCAGTATTTTCAGTCAGTATATTGGGTTACCCATCCACTTGATGGAACACCCACTGCAGTACATTCTCGTTCTTTATATATAATATATCATCAGTTGATTTTGCAAAAAAAAAAAGAAAAGAAAATAAAATAAAAGACCTTTTAATCAACTGGTTTGCTAAAAGGTTAGCTGAGGCAAATCGAATCAACTATAAAATTCATACGCAACTCATATTCTGAATTTTCTTTACAAAGGTAATACACAAATACATACGCCTGAATCCCAGTTACCCACTAAACAATTAACACGAGTCATAACATGAAAAATATGGTCAAAAAGTAAGGGAGATACCAGGAATTTTGTTTACAAGAACACGAGCTTTTTCTGCACGTTTGAGATTTAAGTGAGCACCTCTGCTAGAATTATATCTGTTTTCATCCTGTTCCAGTAATGTTCATGTCAGAGCAGTAAAAGCTTAACAGTCAATGAGTTGACAGTGAGAAGGATGCACTGAAAATATGTTCTACTGAAGTGCAATTAATTTTCCCACCATGGTAAGAAGGATGCATTGAAAACACATTCTACTGAATCGGAATTTATTTTCCCATCATGGTTTTCATTTATTTATAATAATAAATATCATCTTCTTCTTGTTGTTGTCAAATGGTGACATGACTAGAACCTGTAACCTAGTGGTTGCGACAATGAGCACCTGACTGGCTGCTGCATACTCAACCCCATGGTTTCATCAATAGTGTTCTCTTAATTTTAAAAAAAAAAAAAAAATGAAGAAAGAAAGCATAAGTAATAAATGATGTACACCATCATAAAGCATGGAGAAACATGATTTACATCAACCAGAGATGCAAAACAGAATCTCTTTGTCTTAGATGGCTAGACAATTGAAATTAACATGTTCATCACCACCACCACCACCACCATCATCATCTACATTTCGTTCTGCTACGAAGTGAGAAAATACTTCAGAAGATAAAAAAAAAGGAAGCAAGATAATAGTGTACCCGATTGTAGTCTTCAAGCCAACTTTCTTCTTCACATGCTGACATCCATTTCTCAACTTTGTCCAATATCTCTTTTCTGCTAAGGGCCTCTTCTTTGGCTTTTAGTATCTGATTATCCATGTCAGCAATCAACTCAGAAGGTTCAACA
This sequence comes from Camphora micrantha, assembly GCA_003546025.1. Taxonomy (NCBI): domain Eukaryota; kingdom Viridiplantae; phylum Streptophyta; class Magnoliopsida; order Laurales; family Lauraceae; genus Camphora; species Camphora micrantha. The sequence goes on along the minus strand of QPKB01000001.1, from coordinate 457,892 downwards.
CTCCCAGAATCAATCAGATCCATAATCTTTTCTCGAGCAGCCTCTACATTGATTTCTACATGAGCCCGGGCATATATATCTTCAAGCTCAGTTTGCTTCTTTAGAGCAATCTCTTTCATCTTGCTAGCTTTTAACTGATCTAGCCTTTCAACTTCCACCTCCGCCTTCAAATCAAGTGGAGAGAAAATAAGGTACAGCTAGCTGAAGCCATTCAAGTCTGATGTTCCACAATCTATAGATTAGTGCAATTTGCATACCTGCTCAATGAGATCCAGAGCAAGGGCCCCAGGGATGGTGACATCATCAACGGAAGCTGCTATATTACAAGTAACATGCTCAAATAAGTTTCGCTCCTCTGGAGAGGTATCCATCAAGTTCCAGAGATCAGTCAGCTGAGCAGCTAGCTCTTGAAGCTGAAAAATAGTTCAATCTTGTCATTAATAAATCCACAGATGATCAGGATACCTTTCATTTGAAAAGTAAGAAAACAACATTGATCTTATTCAATTAGCAAAATAAATCAAATTGCAATATTTGTCAGCCATTTTGATGCAGTAGATAACTTGGTCTTAAATATAACAGAGAACCACAGATGACACAACACCATAATATTGTTTACCCCATATGTTTAAAAGAGGAAACGTATACACCGAAGCAAAGTATTACCTTTTGCAGCCTCTGCCTTTTATCTTCTTTTAGTGCTAGAACTGTCTTAGCTAGTCTTGATAAAGTGTCATTGCTAATGCTCTTGGATTGCATGCCAACAGAATCATTTAAACTGGGATGAACTTCAGTGATTGTTGTATAGAAATCCATTCCCAACACGGCACATAGATCATGAACTGTGCTTACAAAGTCAAGTACTTTGTGCAGCCTATCACTCTGCCAAAGAAGACAGTAAGAGGTTCATAGTTACCCATTAGGGCACAATAAAAAGAACAACCTCGGAATTTTCAGCAGTGATATATTAACCATTTCGAATGAATGGAATGGCAAAACCACAAACCTTTTCTTTCTGAAGTTCTTGTAGCTGAGACTGAAACTCATCTAATTTCTTCAAGGACAGATCGTCTTCATCAACTATAGGAGTCCCCATTTGCTCATCTACTTTCAAGGTTCCAGCTATTTCTCCACAAATTTTCTGAATCTGTGATTGTATGTCAGTAAACTCCTTTATTCTCTCCTCCTTTTGCTTCCACAACTTTTCTAATACTGGTGCTATAGTTGCAAGTTGCTCCTTGATAGTACCGGTTGACTTCTCAGGCTGCATATCAACAAATAGACATCGGCAAGCAAAATCCAATTATAATCATGCAGTTGAAGAAACACTTTGTGCATCAGAGTGAATTATGTTAAAAGCAAGTCAAAATGATGGCAATCACTAATAGTTTCGGACCAGAGTGCCTGTATATATGCATGAAAGTAGTGATAAGTAAACACCAGTGGCGGACCCAAACAAGTAGTTGAGTTTTGGGGACAAACTAAGGATTTTTCATGTGGGTTTTGGCGGCAAACCCAAAATTTTCATATGGGTTTTGGATGCGAACCTGGGCCCCACAGGGGTGACTGCCCGCAAAAGCATGTATGTAGGTCCACCCATGGTGAATACAGTGCTGCACCATTGCACTATACAATAATCATTCAACAACGCACTGTGAAGTGAATTTCTTAGAAGCAAACTAGTGCAATGACTTTATATGTGCACACTTGTTTTCACAATGCAAGTTATATCAGATTCTTTCTTCCAAGTTACATACTTCTGAAGAATACAGAAATCATTTTGGCCAGCAATAAGATGTCTACTTACCATTCCAACAATAGATTTTTCCCCAAGAGCTGAGAGAAGATGTGTAAGTCCAGACTGGGAATTGGCAAGATGCTGGAGAAGTTGTGCTCTGGACTTCGAAGCCTGGTCGACTTTCCTCTTGTACACATCCAAGCACTCCTGCTCCAACTGAAGAAGCATTTTATCCCTTTCCTCATCACTCTCCCCAACCTCATCCCATATTTGCTGCAATCAAAGCTCTATCATTTATTCACCATTTCCCCATTCCCAAAAAGAAAATGATCACATACAAGAGCGCCCACGCACACACAGAGAGAGGGGACTCGATTCGATACCAACATGAAACTTCTGAGCACATCTATTATTCTCATTAAGGATTAATGCTGTATCAAATCCTTCATCCATCAGGGTATGAATATCACTATTGAAGGAGTGATAGCATCAGTCTTTACAACGTGATTCTCTCATACACTATGTTGCAGTGACATGGCCAGTCAATCACATTCCGATGGTGAATTGCATTGAGGGCTCATAACCATTCAAGCAATGGGAATGAAATTTCAACACTCAAGCTTATCCACTCCCAAACACATGGATGGCCCCCATCATATCCTACTACCCCCAGATAGGGCTTCCAACAGAAATTTGTGTACTATCACTTTGCAATTTCAAAAAACATATGGTGGAGCCAACTGGGATTCATGCAAACACGGGGGTAGGGGGGAGGGAAAAGTTTCAAGGTCACTTAAAGGTGAGTTAAAAAAAAAAAAAAGAACACCATAAAGCACTAATATCCACAATTGATTTTAATCCCAAAGTCCAGTGCTTTCATAAATGTTAAAACAATACAATCTTTATTAAAGGCAGATTGCTGAGAAATGAAAACAATACAATTCAGTCGGTTTGTGGCCAAGTTGAAATTCGGAGACACGACAAGGTCAAGAAAGATTCATACAATGTGGCCCATAGCTACAGGTGGCAATTTGTTGGATCTCAATCTCTTGCCACGATAGATGATGGGCCTATCAGCTGTGAATGGGTATATTCAACAGGTGGTAGTCAGTGGTGAGTGACTGGTGACTCAAGTGGCGGGCCTATACACACCTTACTAATGAAATGGGTGGTGAACATGAGTGGACCATTAGAGGTCCTCAAGTTTTGTGGTTTTATATGCACTTGTAAGACTGTTAACTTTTAAGGCTGTAGGATTGATCTTAGGTGGACAGTGGACCCCCTATATGAAAACAAAAGTAAGTGTTATATAAAGATGGTTTTTTTTTTTTTTTTTTTTTTTTTTTTTTTTGAGAATTTGTCACTAATAAGTAGCAACTTAATTTTTGGTGGCTCACCTGCAATTGCTGCAGCAACGTTCCACATGTAGTCTCTTCAAGCTGCGGACTTTGAACACTAGTGACTGCCATTAGACTTCCTCTACAGGCAAATCCCAACCTGGATTTAACATAGTTGCGATGAGTCAATAAGACTAAGAGGAAGCAAGAAGTGTCAGACAAAGGAATGAGTGCCCTGCCGGATCAACTTACACTATGGATTCTGTAAAGTGTGGTGCTTCTTTGTGTGACAGAACATACACACCGGATGGTATAGCTTGAGAAGTAAAATCAAAGGAAAGAATTAGCTTAACATAACAACAATGTGAGAATCCAAAATCTTGATCTACCTAACTATGCACTTGTATGTTTTCCCCCCGTTAAAGAGGTGTGTGTGCCCGTTCACATAATAAGTGGATCAACCACAGAAAAGCAATGACTAAAACTTCCACAATTGGTTTGGTGCCAAATGAAGGAAGAACAAAACATATTCCCCATGCTCCAGATCCACGCATATCAATTTGGTCTAGAAAAAAATCTGATTACTGAGAAATGGAAAGGGGAAAACCAAAAAAATGATGGTTCACATCACATCACATCACATCATATGGAACAAGGCCACATCTAAAAATAAAAATAAAAAAATTGGAAGTTGATGTAACTGAAATTCCCAGTATATGATATATTCTGATTTCTGAAGCAACAGTGGATTGGATCTGCTCTTTTACTTTTCCCTGAAATTAACATATATATACTTTAATTAAAATGCAGAGAAAAAACCCAACTTTTCCAGGCAAACTTAGATCTTGGAGACCAAAATGCACGAAAATCTCCGCCGCAAGCCTCATGACTAACCAAATCACTTCACAAAACATCAATAAGGCCATCTTTCAAAACAAGATCTCAAAGTTGTAAAAAAAAAAAAAAAAAAAGTTTCTATTACCGAGCACAAGCTCAAAAAACAAACAAATAAAAGAAAAAGGAAAGAGCAACAACAAAAATGAAAGGATCACAAGACCAAAAAGGCTCCAGCCAGCTCTTCAAACTCTAGGATAGGACATTCAGCTGAAAACCGGCATTCAAGGGAAAGAATCCAAGCACCTGGAAGAAACTGAAACGAAATCATGCATTTCAAAACATAATCACAAGCTCAAAACTCTCCCTACCAGCAGAAAACCCCGTTCCAACTCACAAAAATACAGCAGCATTCCGGCATTCAAGCCTCAAAGCCATAAAAAACCCTAACGTAATCAGATGATCAAGAAGCAAAACTACTACTCCTAAAGCCCTAAGATCGCCATCCTTTTTTCCAGATCACAACCGTTTAGGCCCCGGAAAAAAGGAAGGAGATGGAACTAAAAGCAGATCCTTGAAGTAGAAGAAGCAGAGATCGAAGATCGGAAGATGCAGGGAAGTAGATTTTACCTTCTACTTCTTCTTCTTCGTCTTTTTCTTCTTCTTGTATGGGAGGAATGCTTTGGAGTTGGAGATGTCGATCAGATCTTGGTGCTTCCTCAGCAAGCTGCGTGCTTTTTCTTCGTCTTGTTTTCTTTTTCTTCTCTCTTTCTTTGGACGAGTCTGAGACTTAGTGGAGTGTCCTGAGACGACTGCGAGATGAAAGAAGGAAAGAGATTTGTTCTTGGGACAGACAGTGGACAGATATTAAAAAAAAGAAAAAAGCTCTGCAGAGGAAAATGGGGACAGATGGAGATGACTGACTGGAGTGAGGTGAGGAGGACGCCCTTATTATTATTATTTTTATTAATTAAAGGGAAATTTTCAAAAAAAGTCCTTTAAGTTTATGTTTTATTTAAAAAGAGGACATAAGTTTTAAGAAATTTTAAATTAATACCTAAGAATTCCTTAAAATCTTCCGTTAAAGATGTTCGTACATTTAAAATTAGTAGCTATTTTTTCACTTTTTTAAATACCCAAATTATTTTTTAATGAAATAAAACTCTCCATCACATCTTTATGTTCTCCTCATTTTCTTTTGTCGTCTCCATGGTAATAAAGAACAACAAGTGTTCCCACCACAGCGAACGGTTTCATGTAGCCGTTGCCGAAATCATGTCTTGTATTCAAATGAAAGTTAATTTTAGTATTTTTAAAATATTGAGAAAAAAAATCATACAAAAAAAGAAACTTTAAATGACTGAAAGTCCTTAATTAAGAATTTAGAAATTAATTTGGAAAGTTTTGAAATTTATGTCCTTTTTTTAAATAAGATAAAAACTTAAGTACTTAATTAAAGTCGTGTTTGAATGAATGTCCGTCGCGATGAATAAACTTTACGTTGAAGTTGGTTCGATTCAAGGCACTAGAAGGGACGTACGTACTGGGGTGCTTGTAGGCAGGATCAGGACCGGCGTCATCCCTTAAAAACTGATGAAGAATTGGGGTTGAATTGGAGGGGGCACGGTTTGATCCAAGTAAATTCGGCCGTCCTGTTTAATCCAGCTCAGTTGTGATAACTATATATATGTTGAAAATATTTTAAAAAATTATTGGTGGGTCCAACATGATCGACCGTCAGATTTTACTATTTTGCTTATCAGGTTTGAGTTCTTATTGAAGTCAATTTGATGGGGCTGTGGGGTCCAGTTCTTTTTTTACAAAAAAAACATTATTTAGTAAAAGTGAGGCATGGCATCTATCCCTTTTGAGGCACTTTCCCTTTTTGAGAGTATAAAGTCATTTAGAAAATTCACTTTTGTTTGAAAACACCATTTATGGAAGTGTCCCTTACCCTATGATTAAACAGATATATATATATAAATATATATATATATATGTTTATTACAGCGGAAGATAACAACCATCAATATCCTCCAAAGGCTTTTCTCATTCAAAATGGATACAAGGGAGTAGGATGTAAATGAGTCTCCGATTCTCTAATTACCGGGAAGTTCCGACCTGTTAAAAATCGAGTTTGAGTCCTTATTTAAGCCCCAATAATCAAATGGGTCAGATCTGGTTCCGATTCCACCTTAGTTCGGACCTGAGACCCGACATATTACCTCAATTTTTGAAAATTTCTCCTAAAAACTATGTTTTCTTAATATCATTTTCTATCTAGACCCGGATCCGGACCCATCTCATTTATCGTTCCGGTTCCGATTCCGGAGCCAAGAAACCAGTTACGAAACAGTTTCGGATCCAGATTTCACCTTTTCCTTACACCGAAACCGGAATCGACCCGTTTACAATCTTTACAAGGGAGAGAGTGCCACTTTTTCCTCATTAAATGGGTAATTATTTTATCTAGTAAATACTTAGGCCACATTTGATAGTAAGGGAAAAATTCACAAATTTGAAGGTTTTTAACCATCCTCCCAAGAACGATTATTTTACTAATGATTCTCACAGTCGAGGATTTGATTTGTATATAGCTGACAAGAATTAGTATCAGTGTGGAAATCCACATAAAATATAAAAATCTTCAAATCTTACAATGGACATGAAAATCTAATTAAAAAAAAAAGTTAAGTATTTATACTAATTGTTAAACATGAGTATTTTACAACTTTTTTCAGAAGAAAACAAAAAAGAACCGGAGAGAGAGACCTCCCAGAATTTGACGGTATAAAATGTGGTGCATGCACTGCACAGTACGCCATAGTAATTGTGGACCACCATAACCAACTGGATCAATCCCTCATTATTAATGTGAGGGGGAGATAGCTACAAGTAACACTTAGCTGTGAATTGATTGGGGGTGAAATATTGGGCAATTATAGCTACCTGTAACACTTAGCTGTGAATTGATTGGGATGAAATATTGGGCAACTCAAATCTGGCATGTCAATTTCGATTATCATGTCATATGTCTCAAAAGTTTTTTTATTTGAAAACGGGCATGGGGATGGATCCACAGTCAGCGTGGTGTGAGTGACCCACCCAGCAGGAATTGCACGCGGTTAAATTATATGGACTCAATCCATCAGAAAATAAAATAAATTGATTAATTTATTTATTTATCAATAAAATCATGCTTTTCTTTCATGAGATGAATGGTATTTTATTGCTTAATGCACATGACCAATACATATGACATGATGGTTCATGAGATGAACTAGGTTCCATTAATATATTAGATGTGATATGTGTATGGATGAGATCTAAATATATAAGATATGTGTTACAAATCTTACACTTAAATATTTTCACAACCAGAGATAGTGTGATTTGTCTCAATCATCAGAATGTAAGATTCTGAATCATGGTGCTGGTACATTGGATATATTGAAGAATCATGAGAAGCACCTTATGGAATACTATATCGACTTTAAGGCTTGCTCTCATAATTCCCTAGCAATAGGCTCTCAATCCTGAGACATTGATGAACTCAAGTTTCTATCTATTCATTTGCTTTGATTCACCAATGAGTGAGGCCAACTGTAGGTCAACACCTCGGTGTTTTGGGTACGTGGTAGTAGAACTGTGGGAACATTCAATAGTCAAGATGGAATCTATCTATATTATACCCTTGTGGCAATTAATGGATATGTCATTAGTAAGTGTGCACCCATCTCGATTAAGAGTTAATTGGATGGTACTGATGATCGCTGAGATTAATTGGGGCTCAAAAATAATAAGATGTGGATCTAAGATTGTAAGAGATAGATTTATTCCAATTAATCCATGGATATTGATAGAGGGGACTACGTGTGGTAATTGGGAAGTTTAGAGTCTTCTTTGTAATTTATGCCTAAGACTTGAGTGCAATTGCATTTATATAGTGGTGTTATTTGCAATTAACTATGGACCCGGATTGCACATGAGATGTGTGGTCGCGGTGTACCAGTTGGAGCCAGCTTTCTATGGAATATCTAGTGGTCCCCACGCCAGCCCAAGTTATTAGAAAGATAATAATCCTACTTGAACTCTAAAAAGGAAGGAATTAGAAAGTTACTATTTTATTTGAAGAATCACTTCTAATAGTGGTAATAGTAAGTTACTAATTGTTGTGGAAGTGAGACTTCTATAATAATTAGAAAGGATAAAGTTACTAATTTGTAATGGGAGTTAGACTTCTATTTCAATTAGTAAAAAATGATGTTTGCCAAGCTATAAAAGGGGAGCAAAGAGGCTGGGACTAGGCCTGTCAATTAGACACGTTGAAACGGGTAAAAAGCTCGACCTGGCCCAAGCCTGAAAATACAGGGCTTTTAAAAAAATTTGAGCCCAGTAGGCTGGGCTTGGACAATACATTTTAAAGCCCCACCAAAAAGGGACAGGGACTGGACAGAAACAACCTAGCCTGTTCAGGCCCAGCCCAGCCCGCTGCAAAGTCATTTAATAATAATTATTTATATAGTACAATGGTAGAAATTAAATTCAACTAAGTATCATATTTTATCTTGAATGACTCATGATATTTTAGCTATTCTAATTTCTACCGTTGCTTCAGAGTTATCATTTAGCACCGGAGGGAGGGTACTTGACCCACATAAGACTTCTTTAAAACCAAATACAGTAGAAGCATTAGTTTGTGCCCAAGACTGGTTTAGTCATAACGCAACTAGTGATGGTGATTTAGACAATGATAAGAATGCACTAACTGATGTTTTAGACATATTAAAATAAAAATATATTTTTTTCTTTTTTACATTACTTGACCCATATAGGATATTCATTCTCATTCAATATGATATTCATTCTCATTCATTTTATTGATTTTCTGATTTTCTACTTTCACCGGCTAAAAAAAAAAAGTTTTTTACCGATCCTACATTACTTTAACTTAACTCATATATGATACTCATTCTCATTCATTTCTATTGATTTTCAGATTTTCTACTTTCATCGGCAAAAAAAAAGAGAAGGTTTTAACCGTTCCTACATTTCTTGACCCATATAGTGTATAGGATATTAATTCATTTATATTGATTTTCTACTGTTACCGGCATAAAAAAAAAAATTTAACTTCGCCATGTTGCTAGTTGCATTGCATTGCCGGTCCCGAACTCGAAAAAAAGGAGGAGGGTCTAAAGTCCGGTTTACACCGAGTGTCTGGTGAGAGTACGAATAATTAAAGAATGTTTTGCTTATGTCTAAGATTGGGTTAAGCCCAGGCCCGGCCCTGTCTCAACCCGGGCCCGTACGGGACGGGATTTGATGTAAGCCCGTCTTATTTTTGGGACGGGATTGGACAATACCTGGCAAGCCTGTCTTATTTTTGGGACGGGATTGGATAACCCAAGCCTAGGCCCGACCCATCCCATTGATAGGCTTAGCTGGGACGTCTAACCTTGGAATTCACACCCAGTCCCCTTTGTGCAAGAGTTGCACATCTCTCATCTCTCTCTTTTAGTTCTCTTCTAGTTCCTTAGAGCTTCTAGTTGAGTTTTCTCTTAGAGTTTCCACAAATCTTCTTGAGAAAAGTATGACAGTGGGGCATAGCGTGGAAGACAATTAGGTGTTGGAGATTCTAATTAACTACAAAGAAAGAGTTTCTTTAACTAGCAAGTATTCTTCTCCACGTGGTTCCAAAGGTATAATTTACTTCTCTATTTGTTGTGGGTTATTTTGGTTGAATGATATTGCTGTTTTAAATCTTTTAGATAAAATTTATTGCTATATATGATTGATGAAATGGAAGGATTACATCCTGGATGTCGTTTATAGCCTTATAGAGTACTTAATTCCCGAGTCAAGTGGGTCAAAAGCTTTCAAAATCTATCCACGAAATCCATCTACTTCCAACACATGCTTAAATGATTGTGAGCTGGAGCTAAGCATTCACATTCCTCTCTCCGTGGTTTTGGGCGGGCGAGACATTTATCTCAATGTAGCAAGCAGATTGGAATCCATGTTCGTTCGTGGCCCGCCCATCAATCAACATGCAACAAGCAAGATCTGTAAGGAATAAAAGAAGCTCTGATCTTCAATTTAAGTTGGTACAAGTATCATGCTAATTATTATTATTATTATTATACAAAGATCACAAAGATCATGGTAGAAAGTAGAAATATATTTTATTCCTGGAATTGAAATGTCTGTTAATGCCGTGAGGGTTGAAAATAAGTTTTAAACAAATTAAAAAGGATGGTGGTGCCCGGTGGGGGTATTCATGTCCAAAAGAATGTCACAAGATTTCTTCTACAATATATTAAACATAAACTGTTATATTTATATTTATTATTATTATTATTATTTTTTTTATGGAGTGCTTTTATAAAATGAAAAAGACTCAAAAACATCGTATATTAAAATTAAAAAAAAAAAAAAACTAACCCCGGTTTTCACAACCCAGTCTGCATTACTTGTGATGAGGTCAAATTCGTCCTTCGCGACGGACAGGAGAAAAAACCCTCTACTTTATAGGGGTAGGTCGGACATTTCGCGTTTAGTCTTTCGCTAGTGGTGGACTGACCAAAACTGAAAGAGGGTCCATATGTAAATATTTGACAGAAACTCTGACAACGTCTGATTATGACACATGGCATGTTTATTGTCGTATCGGCAATGATATGATCTTCTTTCACTGATCACCATGTCTGGCAGTGTGGCCCACCCCCACTAGCTCTATCCGACCGGAACCACAAACAACCAATGGGTTAGATTTAAGCCGCATCCATCAGCTAAATGTACCTAAATTCTAAACCACCCTGCTAATTTACTATGTTTGTAAAAATAGGGTAAGGCCTTCGTTTTTTAAACAAGGGTCACATCAAAAGAGTATGCTTCTTTCACATTTAAAAGGGATAACAGCAGGATACTTACCTATATCTTTGTCATATTTCAAACTATCTATTGTATTTTGGTCTTTTATACTAAACCTGACTGTAGTTTAAATCAAAATGCAAATAGAGACAACCGTGACAGAAAATATGGAATGACAAATTTACCCCTCCATATATAAGATGTGTTTTAATGTTTGCCAAATTGACTCCTCCCTCTCTCGTCTGCATATCTATATTAAATTAAGCGAAGTGGTTTTGGGGGAAAAGATTGCATTTTTTTAGCTCAATTCCTTTCCGTTTGGCACTTTACTAATAAAATCAAAGTTAAGTAAAGCCTTCATTTTCCAGACAAGATGTCACATCAAATGCACTTTATTCAAACCCACCCCCCCCCCCCCCCCCCCCCATCTTTTTCATACAAAAAGTTAACAAGCATCTACCTTTTATCCACTAAAATACAAAAAAAAATTCAACTTTTCCATACAAAAAATTAAAAAGATTCCATAACAAACAACTAAAAATAAAATATCATCATAACCCACTTATATTTTATTCTTTCTTCAAAATCAACTTTACTTTACTTAACTATATTAGTAGAGTTACCAAACTGACCCTTAGTATTTTAGATGTTTCTAAGGATGAGATTTGATCGGTTTATGTACTAGTTGTTATGATGAGAGTGGTTTTTGGGATCAGGGATTGTTAGTGATTTTATTTTGTTTGGCAGTTTGGGACGCTGGTGTTGTATTTGGTGGTGAAGTTGTAATAATAAGAGGATTCTTAAGATTTTTTGAATAGGAAGTAGGAAGATTCTTCTTGACAAGTATAGAGGAATATTAGGATGTTTAGGAGTAGCGTTTCTCGCGTTGTTTTAGTTCTCTTTGTTCTTAGTCGAGTTTTTGGTACTCGCCATCGTGCATTTTGCATTCTCTTCTCTGCAATAACTATGGGATTTTGGGAACTCAAGGTGGGTCAGTCCCATCTCAACAGCCTACATTTCCTTCACTAATCTCACCCCCGTTCCCAGTATGGCAATATGAACTTGCTTGGAAACATGTCCAATGTATCATTCCTAGGTGGGGCAGCAATTTCTAAATCCTTCCAGCAATCAAATGGTTTCAGATCAGTAGTGGCAATCTGCACAGCTCGAGGCACATACCAAATGTGTTATAAATAACTGCGCAGGAAATGAATCATTCTTCTCCAGTGAAAATAACCAGGCAGTACTGCAACCCATCCCAATCAGTCCAACCCTCTTTTTTTTTTTTTTTGGTAAAAACCCTCATCTGTTTGTCTCAAAACTGTCTTCAATCCTTTTCTTTGATGAAACCCCACAACCTCTATGATAAAATCCCATCAAGTTGAGCATGAAGATAGGGGCAAGGGAGAGGTGTTCGGCGGCATACAGGGCGGAGCGCTCGCCGCCGCTGCCATTATTGAATCTGAAAGGGGTACAGACAACCTCTGCATATTGAGGTGAAGAAGATTGATTGATAAGAGATTCTCCACGCATCAAAGCACAGGCCGGAGATTTTTTGTATTGGCTGGAGAGAGGGAGAGTTGCAGAACGATTATGTTTAGAAATTTGGAAAGGAGGAAATGAGAAAAAAAAAAAAAAAAAAAGCGGGCCTGTGAATTTTTCTCCCCAGGGGCAAATAAGTCTTTTTGGGACTAGTAATTTGCAACCAGTATACACTATACACTATTTATACGACCTACACCGTTAATACTAACAGAATCCGTGAGTTTTGCATGTTAATTAGAATTATAGGTAGGTTTAGTACAAAAGACCATAGTACATAGGGGGTAGTCTGAAATATGACCAAAGTACACGTAGGTATTCTTCTATTATCCCTATTTAAAATAATAATAATAATAATAATAATAATAATAAAATCAACCTTCTTTTTCCACTCAATGACATAGAAAACTCACCACCAACCCACTAAAGATAAGATACCATCATGATCCCTTTATATATATATATATTTCTCTTTATTTGATGTTTTATGTCACTTTTACTTTAATAGAAAATTGCCAAACTCGTTAAATGCTAAACCTTAATTTTAAACAAATATGATATGATTTTGTGATTGTGTAGCTTTACAAGTGGTGCAAAATTTCTTTCAAGAAATGGGAGATGGAAAGAGAATATTGTACAAATGCACTTTTTTTTTTTGTTAGGTTGAGCAATACCATGCACATGAAGAAGTAGGGATTGATTCCTATAAGGGGTGTAATAACAAGGTCCCAACACTACTCACATCATAAGAACTAATGATCAATCCATAGGCATGTACGCGTGTGATAACAAGGTCCCAACCCCACTCAATCATGAGTGTGCTAGGCATTGAAATACACTTCATAAAAGTGGCAGTCATCCTAATTGAGATTTGTGATGCTGGGAACTCAAAGATATCCTTATAATTTTTTAATATTGTGTTTTTTTGCTAGAGTTCTGAATTTCAGCCGTCTAAAAGGTTAAAGGTAACTTATGAAATTATTAGAATCCCAATATCATTGACATTTCTATATGCTCTGGGGAAGAAGAGGATTTAGAACGTTGTCTTACTTGAGTGCTGAGACACGTCAGTTTTCATTGGAAGGTCCATAGTTCAGCCTTAGCCTCTCCCCTCTCATTGCATATGTGAGTTTCCACCTCCTTGCATGTACGAGTTCTCTCCTTGTGCAAAGTGAAGAAGATGAGTTAGAAATTCTACTAAGTGGTTAGGTTTTGAAGGATTTATAAATTCTCCATGAATGAATTATGGGAATTTTGCTAAATAAACAAGCCCTGATAATTTCGCATATATGATTCATATCTCATTATTATAAAATCATTTTATTTGATTTGTGATTTAATGCTCATATTAAGATATTTGGTTGCATAAGTAGTTATTTATGAAAGCTGTTTATGTTAAATTATACATGTGCTTTTTAAAATAATAGTTTAGCTTTCTATTATCTTTAATTTATTATTTTTATTATTTTTATCTCATCATATCTTTTTAAAAATAAAACGTGGATAGCATCCATTTAAGGCCAAACCAGAGTGACAAGGAGTTAAAGGTTTGATTTCAATGGTTGCTAAGAGAGCACTTATGATCCCCATTCATTTGCCCTGAATGATGTAAAGAGGGATTTGCATAAATTGGTTGCCATAAAAAATATCATCTTAGGAAAATGTCAATATGTTTCAAAAATTGAATTTTCTCCTTGGGATATTATAGCGAAAGTATCAGAGAAAAAAGATAACTTTAAAATATTAAAAGTAATTAAAACACACGGAAAAGTATAAAACACTGTTGAAATAATTTTCATAATCTTCTATCAAGTTTCTCCAATTTCTATTTATGATTTTATCACGATTATCTCATTAGATTTATTTAATCTCGATGATTTTTTAAAGATATACTGATATTATGATATTTGTGACCATGTATAGAATGTAAATTAGCTCACTCCATATATTTCTAGAAGAAACAACGTATAAGAAAGGATGAAAGGGATATTCATGCTTGCATGAAAAGCATGCATATGAAAGAGGAGATAGAAAATTTCGTAAGTCTCAATCCCATGCCATGAAAGTGTTTCTTAATTTTTATGGTCCTTTTGTTTGCATTAGATTACATTACATGTGAATTCACGTTCATATGAGATTCATCAAAGGATTTTAAAAGATGTTCATATGAGATTCATTAAAGGATTTTAAAAGATGCGAGAGGAGAAGGACATGAGGCGAGGAGGGACATGAGGCAAGGAGGGAAGAAAATGCTATGTATTTTTTATTAAGACCCTGACTTTCATAGGTATTGAATTAGCACGGCAGTGACATTACTTGCCATATATTTCTTCTATTCAATTTCCATCAGATGGGAGGTTGTTTGGTGCTTCTTTTTTTATTTTTTTCTAATCTTTATCTATTCACATTAGATATTTTTGTTAAACCACTTATGACATGAATTCATATGTATTATATGAAAATGAATGTGTGCCCTGGAGATATTTCACTTAAGATGAAGCAAAATAACGAGTAATGACATGATGTATGTGCCATAGGAAAAATACAAATAAATTAAGGGGTGGGGCACAAGATGTTAAAATATTAAGGCCTTAAAATAAAAAAAATTAAAAAAAACTGCCCGCGCTCCAAAATGTACACTATATCAGTAATCCTGATACAGTGGGACCTATCTAAACACTTAAAGTGTATAAGTAGGAAGGAAGGATATGTTTTGCTGTGGCTGCCTTAGGGTCTGTGTAGAGCAGCGGCGGTTTCCTCTTCCACGACATTTGATTTTTTCACATGGAGGTTGGAAAACCAAACAAAGAAAATGGCATTATAAAATCGTTCCAGAAAATCTGAAGGAACGGATTCTTTGCTCCACTGAACACGATGGGGAAGACGTCAAAAAGATCCCGCGCCCAATTTCCGTGGACTCCACCGTTGCATAAATGGGGAAAGAGTATGTGAAAATGTAGACAAAATGTATAGACGTTGAAAATATAGTTTTCAAGTTATATTTTGAAGCAATTCATATCCGATTTTATTATGCTCGTAATAACTCTTTTCTGAGATCTTCTCAATTATATCATGAGAAAATGCCAAATTTTCTTAATGCTTTCTTCGATTGAACGGTAAAGAGATCGCCCAGAAATGTAATATATTTCTTGTCACTGTCCATGACTTAGACCAGTGAAAACTAAGTGAATTCTGTTATGCTACAATAAATAGATTTTAGTGCACGGATTCGGTAAGATCAATTTTATATGGGTCATGGTCATCAGGACTGACTGAATGAGACAGTTAATGCACCGGCTATTTGCAATTTCAATTTCCAACTTTAATTAATGACATTAATTGATAGATGAAAATAAAATGGGAATAAATGTCAGATCATTTTTGCATCAATTGCAAACTTTCAAATAAAATTGGCAAGCGCCAATGAGTTATATATGTTTGTGGTTTTTTTTTTTTGAAATTGGAGGCATGATTTTCTATAGCCCAAGTAGTTGTTGTTGTACTGTCAGCAGTACTGTCTTGAATGATGCAGATTGGGTTTTTGCTGGTTTGGTTTGACTTTGACCGCCTTACTTATGCCCGCATGGCTACTTGACCAACCATCAGGTGGGGACCTCATTGGATATATCTTGCACTAAAATTTAGTCTGGTTTTTAATGATCAAGTGGGCCAGCACAAGTACAGAAAGGTGGACCATGAACGAGTTCATTCATAATCATGTATGGTGCACGTGATGATTGTGAAATGTGGACCATGGATCACGTGAACTCAAATCAGAGAAAGTTTAATAAATGCTGAGGCATGCAGTTAGCAATTAAGCATAGTCTAATACAGTAATATGAGTTGCATTTGTATAGTATAGGAGTGGTTAGATACCGTGATTGTACATTACAAAAATTTTTTTTTTTTTATCTTATTTCTTGATGTTTGGATTTTTTTTCTAATAATATAATATAAAAGTTCATTAAGAAGATAAAGCATTTTATCATGATTTGCTTGCATTTGCTATTGGTAGAAAAAAAAAAAAAAAAAAAAAAGAATCCATTTACCATAATCTCATTGTAATTGGCGTCAAAGCCTATGTTCTTTTTTAAGGAAACAAAGCTTTATCATTGAGTCACTTTCATTTGTTATTATTATTATTTTTTTGGTAATCCACTTTCATTTGTTAATAGAACTATAAATTAAAAAAAGATTTATTGCTTCTCCAAGACTGCAATTTATGATCTAACAAAATTGTGGTTTGAATATTTTTTAGAGCCAAACAAGCAAAGAAATTTGGATATATGGTAAATTGAAGTATGGTAAGGTGAAGCATTAAATTAATAGAGAATAAAATATAAGTTGTTATAATGGTGTTTTGTTTTTAGTTATTTGGTATGAAATTTTTTTGAATTTTTTTTATAGAAAAGTGGAGATTTTTTATCTTTTAGTGAAGAAAGGAGGTTGCTTTTTTGTCTTTTTTTTTTAAATTCGGAGGAAATTTTAAAATTATGTACTTTTAATTTAACCCTTATTATTTCTTGTTTGGATTTACTTTACTTTACTTTACTTTAATTAATTAATTAATTGCCAAACACACCAAATTTAGGAGATATGCTGAGGATGATGCAATCTATAGAATTATTCTAGGTCAAACCTTTTCCAGGTGGAAGTATAATCATGTTATAAGACATTCGGTGACAATGATTATGGGCACTTGTGATGATGCTGCATAGCCCAAAAAATAATGTTCTCCATGTGAAACAACAGTGCCATCCTTTACTTTTCCTTGGAGAAGACAAAAATCAACAACTTGACCATAAGATCCTACAGAATAGTTGGGTTTCCCAATGAATGCAATGCTCCTAAGTTTTGCTCAAAGGCCAACTGGGTGTTGGCGTGGATCTTGTACGCTTTTAAACTTTCTACAAAATACCATAATGATAAGCAAATTACAAGATCATAAATCTACCTTTTCATTCAATATCACATGCCTCTCTCTCACAAAGTTTGAAATAATTATTACATCAATATTTGAATAGTGTTGATATGGCCATTGTAAAAGTTTTTTTTTTTCCCCTCCTAAATGCCAGTAGTAGTCCTGGTAAAGAAAAAAACCATAACAATGATGGAAACAGCTAAAATAAGTATGGAAATCAAAGCTCCAGATCCTCCATTCTCCTCATTTGAATTGCCCCATGATGAGGCTTCCTTCCTATAGCTTCTTTCTTCCATATTCATGGTAGTAGCTCCATTC
Source organism: Camphora micrantha (assembly GCA_003546025.1). NCBI lineage: Eukaryota > Viridiplantae > Streptophyta > Magnoliopsida > Laurales > Lauraceae > Camphora > Camphora micrantha. Next base: position 440,329 of record QPKB01000001.1, on the reverse strand, counting down.
CTCTGTTGTTCAACAAACTTCATATGAGATAAGATGTGTGGGAAGATTTTCTTATATGCCTCCTCTCCTAAGAAAACATCTGAATGCCCAAATCCTTCTACCACTTCCCGCCTGTGATGAAAACCAGGCTGGTGCAGTTTCATGTATTCATGAGCAAAAAGTGATGTTTCTGGGGTAGTAAGAAGAGTCCTTCCACCGGTAATGTACAATGTTGGGAGTGACATTCTCTCAGGATGTATGAGATAAATGTCATTACCATAAGCATCAACAATGTGACCCTTGTTGCCTATCTTCCCTATTTGGAGGAGTCCAGAGACAGGTAGTTGTGGCTGGCTGTGCTTGTTGACCCAGTGGTGCAAGGTGGGGCTAACATTCTCATGCCAGAATGCATTCCCGAAGACACCCGATACCACCTCACATTCTTTGCAGGTGCACCTCTCATAGCGTGGTATTAGTCGGAGTATGGATTTCACAAGCCACTGTATAGGACTTTCATTCAGGCTTTCAAGGAGGGGTAAGATTTTGCTCTTGCCTAGTACTGCCATTGTGATCTGCAAGCCAATCAAGTAAGATTTTGAGTATGTATAGGCAGATTATACTAGCACATGTGACTAAAATTAAATTGAAAAAAAAAGAAGAGTATTCTCTGAAAAAAAAAAAAAAAAGTGATTACTAATTTATATGGGCCCTTTTGGATGTAGAGAAAAGTAGAGAGAGGCATATTTTGTCTCTAGTTAAATATAATTTCCTATGCTTTGATCAACTTAGGGAGAAAAGTAATTTACCCAGAAAGCAGTAGAAAACATTGACTTCTCATCAAGGTAGTGGAGAAAACACTCCTTTTTTCAAGTGAAATTGAGTTTCTTATTAAATATATATTTTTTTTTGACATATGGGATACAGCTATAGATCCTATACATAAATGTATATAAAGTAAAACCTAGCATATTGAAATATTAGTCTTTTTCTCTTTTTTACTGCAAAGTTTTTTAATAATAGTTACATTAATTCTATATCAACTAAATAGAGAATTATTCCAATCTAAAATGTGCTACTTTTTTTTTTTTATCTTCACTTGATTAAAAATAAATGAGTTGCACAACTCATGACCTAGAAAAATTAATTAAGAATGTCACTCATTACACAATCATGATCATCTAGTGGGTGACTTGCAAATGGATACTGGAAACGAATATTGATGACAACATTGAAAGGGATAAAAATCAACCAATTACAAGGGACACACCCTTTTGATGCAATTTTCAAATTGATCCACATACACACACACACACACATATGAGAGAGAGGGAGAGAGGTATCTTACAGGAAGGAGAGGTAGCCTCAATTTAACCCGTGCTAAATTGGTGAGTTTGAAGTACATTGAAGAGTTTGTACATGATAGAGATGCTATATTGGATGCAGAGGTATGGTCTCCCATGAGTGAGATATGAATGCATAAGCCTCCAGCGCAATGTCCAACTACATGAACTTTTGAAGATGGCCCATGCAACTCACGAATCTTTGCAATAGCTGCAAGGAAAGAAAACAACTATAAAAGCACCTTCTCCAATTTCCATACCTATAGCAAGCAGGTAGGAACTATTTTTTATCATCTCCAAATCACGTGCATACAAATATAATATTTTGAGGAACGCCTGTTAATTTGTTCTTTCAAGGGAAATCAAATAAAATACTATATTAGATGTAATGATTTTTAATTTTTCTCCACCAAATCAACACAATAAATTTACCAATTGTAATTGCAATGAAAAGGCAAATAGCCCAACTATAGACCACCAAATAGTTTCACAACACAAATATCCATTCTAGCTAATAATGTTCAGATCACTAGCAATTAAGCTGACATTTAAAGACAAGATTGCTTTTAAATTTTACCTGATGGGATGTCAAACTTTCCGATATCGTCGAGTGTGAAATAATTTGCAGGATGAAAAGGATGTAGCCTAGATTGAAGTACCCATGTTTCATATCCTTCATCAAGTAGAGTTCTAACCATGTCTCTTGGCTCAGTTGGCAAAGAAAATACTTCATGGACATACCCTCCAATCAAGAGAACAGGATATGGTTTCTTTTCTCCATTAGGTAGCCACTGCTTGCAAGTGATGATAAATCCATCATCTATACAATTACCAACACAAGACAAGCTCATTTGATTAGCCAAATGGCAACAAGTGAAATTGAGTTTTGGGTTAAAACATTACATGTTAATCAAGCAATTTGTAAGTTTTCAGAATTTGTAAGAGACATCTCTTTCCAAAATACCTGTTTTTATCTCATGAAGAGTACTTGGTGGGTAAGGTTTTTGGGTCAAATTGAAGGAACTGAAGTCCAAATGAGATAGCCGCGGTGACTGTAGAATATATGTTCTGAAGAAGCTTTGTAGAAGATGATATACAAACTTTCCTCTTTGATGACCTTTCAACGTTACCAAGCTTCTCATCAACTCGACTATGGATACACGAAGTTGTCCTGTAAGATTTAGTGGCTCTTCTAATGAATCATCTTTTGGGCGGATTTCCTTGAATGTGACATGTAAGGTCCTAGTCTCTGCCAAAGCATAAGATGCTACAAGATATGGATTCATAATCTTGCTACCCTCAAGAAGATATCTGTTCAAAAACCACAACGATGCTTGGATCTTTTCTATGACATATATATCTAAAACTTGTAGGTGTGGAGGGACTGCCCACATTAGAATTCAATTGAATATTTTGGAGAAATGACATATATATCTAAAACTTGTAAGTGTGGAGGGACTGCCCACATTAGAATTCAATTGAATATTTTGGAGAAATCGGTCTAGAACTTTAACGGAAAGGACGTAGTTGAAAATGCAACGGAAAACTTAATGTTCTTTTTGGTATTTGCGATTCACATGTCTTTGAAGAAGTGAAGAAAACATTTAAGCCAACCATGGTTAATAGTATCTAGAGGAACCAGGAGTTTGAAAAGAAAAATTAATAAATGATAGCACAACAATGTCTCATCATAAAGTTTGATACCTTGAACCGGAGGCTGATGCTAGGAGCAAGCGGTAGCGCATGTATTGTGTATATGGCGTTCGACAATCTAAGCTGCACATATCCACTGACCCATCTATAATGTAGAGTTTATCCTTTTGCACAAATTCAGAAAAAACATATCCACCAACTTTTCCTCTTAGAATTGGATGAGATTCACCACCAGTCACATTTCCTTTATTATGGCTCCTCTGGTTCCCAGAATTCATCTTCATTATCAGGTAAACTGTGCATGGCATTCCTCCCAAATGCCCTGTCATTTTCTCTTTTACTAGAACCTCATTAGATGATCCCATCCTTCTTTTAATTGATTCTCCATTGATTCCTTGGTGCAGCTCAGAAGAGACAACTTGTAAGTCTTTTTTATCTATAAAAGCTTGTGCTTCAACTTCTCCATTGGGAACACTATTTGGATGATTAAAGTTCTTGTTGTACTCTATGATATCTTCAACTAAGTGCTTGCTGACATGCTCAGCCACAGCAAGGATTGAAAGACATGGACTTGTACCAATTGGACAAGGGATCAAGGAAGCATCACAAACATATAGACCTTGATGCACTGCTTGTGGGTCATTTTGAGGTTTGAAAACTTGACCATTAGGATTACATACTCCTTGTGAAGGGTCAGTTGCAGCATTGCACCCTCCTGACAGATGAACAGACATACTCCGATACCTTGACATAAACAAGTTTCCTCCTAGTCTTGTTGTAATCCTTTGGAGTGCTTTGACTTTTCGAGGGAGTAATGGGTCATCTGCGGCGGTGAAGTTGATCTTCTCTGTGGACTTGTCTAGTGTAATTCTGCCATTCCCACTATCATAACCCATCGAATTGAGGATCATTCCTTTGCTAGATCTTACACCAATTGTGTATTTCAATTTATCGATCACATCATGTAAAAACCAATAATTGTTGGGCCACCCATATGTTGCAATCCCCTTAAGTAGCAAATGTGGATATGCTGTTGGAATTATGGCGCTCTGCACAAGATTAAACAAATTTAATGTTTATCTGTAGATCCAAGAAATCATGATTATTGAAGACAACATCATGTGGGACACTAGTTTTCACGTCTTTCACCCAAACAAACATAGTGAGAATCATAAAATTGATTTAATAACTTGGAGAAGTAATAATCCTCGCACCCCACCCCCCTTTCCCAAATGTAAAGCAAATGGAATAAAGTTCACCATGCCGATATATTGAAACCAATTTTCATTTAGTTAAATCCGTCTGAACTAAAATTCACCTTGTGTTGGGTTGCAGATTTTGTTGTGCCCTCTGTATTGGAATAGAGGTTCTAATTACTAAAAATATTTAGACGGGAGGATTTGGAGATCAGTTCTCCATAACTTAAAATGTTGCAATAACCCCATCAGATGATATCTGAATGATGAAGAGTTGGAGAAGGTCCTACCTGGATTGTGAACCCAACAGAGGAAGTATATGAAGAAGAAATAGTTGGTCCTGGTCTGTCCTGAAGTGGAATCTTTGAAAACTCTGCCTTTTTCAATCCTTGACCATTGATTGGTGCTGAGCTTCCATCAAGATAAGCCACATTACTTCCATTCGAGCTAAATCCAAAACCAAGCCTCTCGGAGACCTTTAATCCCCTTCTTTCTGATTGGAACAATATTTGTGTAGTACCCAAAACTCCAGCTACACAAAAACACATTGGCATTGCAGTTAAGTAGTTATCTTCATGTACTATAATCTTCCCTAAAATATTGTAGAGTTATAAACCTGCACTTATAGCATGCGTACCTGAAAGGATTACAAAATTAGCAGAAATATATTCAAGATTGTCAAAGTAAATGTGCCATCTTCTTCCACGTTGTTTTCCATTTATATCACCATTTTCACTGTAATCCTCATTGGCTGCTTTCACTATATACTGAACTTCGCATTCTGTTATAACTGTACAACCAGACTATAACAGTACACAAATGTTTAGTTCTACATAAAATAAATAAATAAATAAAAGAAGAGCCACTTAAACTTTCCTGTGCAGTATGATCCAACCAAATGTATGTATTGTCTTATACTTATTTTTGTGACGCCCAATCCAAGGAAAGGGGTGTAAGATCCCGGTCCCACTTTTAAATATTTATTAATTTTTTTAATTAGATATTATTATTATATTAATTTAATGTATTTTAGTTATTTAAACGGGTAGGATTAAGTGGGGCACACGTTAGATTAAGTGTGTGAATCGGTGAGTTGGGCTAATGGGTAGATGACCTGACCCGTAGTTTTGACCCAATAACTTAAGCCCAAAGAATATTCCCCTAATCCCTAGTTTTAATAACGACACGTCTTTATCCCTCCCCACTTATCTCTGCAACTCCTCCCGTAAGTTTCTTCGTCTTCTTCCTCTTTCAAGTTCCCAAGCCTCTGCAACTATAGGATCCAGCCATCAGAATCCAGATCTGAAGACACAATAATTCTTGGCTCAACTTTCTCATCTCAGGTAACCCTCTCCTCAAATCATTAGGAGTAAATCTATATTCTTGGGTTATCTCCCTTTTCTTTCCAATGGTAGATTTGGGATAGGAATACCATAGATCTGCTCATCTGAGCATTTATTTTCCATCTTCTTTGTCAGATTGGTGATAGGATTATCCTCGAGCGCTGTGGGAATCTCGGTTTTGGTATTGGTTAGCATCTGTGCGTTTCTTCAACCCCGGTAAAAGGCAAGTAACTAACCATAATTTGTAGATTTAATACTTGTGTTCTTCCTTGATTTGCGTATTAATGCATGTAGAAACCCTTTTTAATGCCCTTTTGATAATGTTAATTATGTATTTGTTTTATGAGATCAGAGATCGGACCATGGATGTTCTTATTATATATATATATATATTTTTTTTTGCATTACTGTTGGCCCAAAAACGGATTGGATCTATCATACAGGTCACAGTTCCCAGACGCAAATCGTCTTGTCACTGTGTATTGGCTGTGGGCCCGAGTGGACCCCATTGATGATTAATCAAGACCATAGATCTGGTAGTGGACCCACAGGCGACCGTAGGGATGGCTGACCCATGTGAGGTGGGCTTGGTTTGGTCCATCATCGAACAACTGAAGAGGAGGGCTGGCAGTAATGAAGAGGGTTTGGGTTATTTTTGTTTTTTTGGGACTATGGGACCCATGTGGGTCATTAAATTTTGATCGGGTCCCTACATCTTGAAGGGAGGGCTTGGGCGACCAAACTGATGGGGACTGATCATGGGCCCTTGATCAATGGAGCCCACAATGTCAACCACTGTAGTGCCAGGCGAGGAACACTCGTTTGTAAAATGGCACTGCTACAGCATGCGTTGATGGAAGAAGGGGATAGGGGTTCAGTGTTCTGAGTGTCCATGCAAAAGTGTGGGATATTTATGTGAGGTCATATGAGAGAGATTGATGCTGACATGTGTGGGAATGGGAGAGATAAAGTTGGTAAATGGGAATGAGAAAGGCTTGGTACAGCACATATGACAGCACATATAAACCTTTTTGATATAACATATAGCCCCTTTTTCATTTTAAAAATTAGGAAAAGCCCATTGTAGTGTTAATGAACTTAATTTGGACTTTTAGCTCATTAAGAATTGAAATTGAAAAAATATTTTAGGTGGGGTCCCCAAGTTTGCTAAAATTATAAACTAACATTATTATTATTTGCAAATTAATATTAAATGATATCTTTGGTTCTAATGTGTTATAATTATATCTTTGTATTTTATTATTAGACCTTTAGACCAAGTAAATACCGTTTGGGCACACGGTATATTACTGACATAGGGTTTAATACTTTGTATAACTTCGGGGAAATCCTAATAGATTTGAGTTCAACCCATCGCTATTGGAAAATCCTTAATTGGGTCTATGCACCATTAATGAAAAAGGGATGCGTTGATCTTATATTTATTAGAGATGCCCGTGGTTATTGGGTGCGAAACCTTATGTTTAACCTTAGGATTGATTCGTATTTATGTCTTAAATTTCGCATGCATATCTTAGTTTAGGTTATGTATTCTCTTAGATGCATACCCTGTTGTGTATTATGGACTATAAAGTGGCTTGGCAAATTATTTATGACGATTCGATTATGATATGGAATGTGTAATGGCCAGCACTTTATTTTGACTTAGGACTCTTGTGTCGGAGCTTTACAATTCAGGTCTATTACGTTTATATTTATGTTTATGTGGGTCATTTGTGGACGACTGCAGATCGATATGTGGACGGTTGATCACCGATGTGTCCGGATCACTTATAATCCGCTTTGAATGTGAATAGGTTATCCTAATTTGTTTTATTTGATCGGTTTATGACCACCGACTATGTGGACGGGCTTTCCCGATTTATTTAGGGCTGACCACCCACAACGGGGACACTTGTCTTCGTGTGAATTATATTGCTCCATTTGTTTTATTTGGTTTATGTTATACGTTCTTTCGTGTCATTATCATTACTTCTTTATGATCACACTTGTCTATATTATTCTCGTTGTGTATTAAATTTCGAGTTATGATTATGTACTTGCTATTTACTTTGTAATATTTGGTGCATAGGTACCGAGCCCTACTTTACCGAGGAGACGGAGGAGGGTCAAACGTTTCAAACGTTTGAGCCAACTAATGAACCCGAGTGGGATGCTGGAGATGGCTTCGGAGCCGTCTGAGCCTGCGTTAGAGAGATCGTCATCTTAGCAATTCTTAGATGAACTTTCTTTTATTGATAAACTTTTCCTAGTAATTATTTAATTTATTCTGCAACTTGAATTATTAATGTTTATCTGATTTTTCTGTTGGATTTCATTTATGAACGTTTGATACCAATTGAATAAAGCTTCCGTTGCATTTAATGAAATTTGTTTTGACTCACCACAGGTTGAAATTTTTTGTGGGTCCACTTTTTGGAAGCTTGTGTTGTATTAAACACAGGAATTTAAATTTAAATTTTAAATTTTCACGTTTTTCCCAGTTCTTATTTTGGGGACGTGACAAGGGGGTACTAATAAAAGATCAAAGATCCGTTCCTTCTGGGATATAGAAAAAAAAAAAAAAAAACGAAAAATGTTTTCATTTCTCTTCAGTCACCCCCGGAGAGGATGGTTTAGGGCGTCTCTCGATTGTTTCACAGAAACAGAGACAGTCAGGCTTAGATCAAATGGGAGCTATTGGTATGTGATAGATAGTGAGAAATCTTTATGTGACATTTTGAAACCTTATGAAACGCAACAAAACAAACAATAGGTGTGACTATTCCTACATGTTCCATTAGAAACATCCCCTTGAGACTACCCATGGGGTGACTGTATCTTGCTTGTGATTAATGCTTTTCGATTCCACCAGAAATCATATAGGAACTTGTTACGAGTGGCTCCATTGGATCGGATTCATCAATAGTGTTAGGTTAGAATCTACTGGAGGTATATATGATTGATCCACGATACTGACCACACTTCTCCCTCACCACATGCAACACTCCGAAAACTTTTTTGACTAGGCTGTTCATAAGCATGTTATGGGTTAGTAGCCAGGGCCCATTTGAAAGCATGATCAATCATGGGTGGTAGGAGGTCTAAAAGGTTTCTCCATCACCTACCTGCCATGAGTATCGATTTTTTTAATTTTTTTTTTCAAAATTTTGAAGGCCTTTCAAAATCCCTACCTTCCCATGAGTATCACTTTTTCCAGGTGGGCCTCACAAGCCAGGCCAGGATGACCACTGTCTCTGAGTGACTCATATAAAAAATGAAACAAACGCAGGTTGATAAAGTACACTTGCCTGAATGGCTAAACCAATATAGTTCTTGTCATTGGATTTCTTAGCATTGTAAGGACACCCAGATAGGCAATTTCCACAAGCAACACATGGCTCCAATCCCTTAGAATCTGGCTCCTTCTCATGAGTGAAATTTACACTTTGCTTCACCAAGCTGGGGCTACTCTCTTCAGTTTCTTCATATGCTTCTCTCATGGCCGTGGCTGTAGCAAACTCTACTGGATTATCTTGTGGATTAACCATTGCCACTGCATGTGCCTCGCACGCCTCCCAATCCACTTGCCATTCTTTGGGCCACCTCGGGTCTCTTTTGACCCTTGCAGGAGTGGGTACCATCAAGCCCGCATTCGCCAATGAGCCTCCACCAAGGCCGCAGATAGTACCCGCAAATGAATCACCTTGGTCATGAAGCTGCATTGCATTTTTCATGACCAATGTCTCTTTGTTAGAATATAAAAAAGCCTCAAGGATCCTGAGTCATGACCCTTTCACACGACACAGTTTGTGGGGGGCTCACTAGCCTACCAGATGCAAAAGGCTTTGAGGGTTAATAGTGGTGTCTACAAAAAATCAGATTCATGAACTCAACAGTACTCATCCCATTACATGACCATAAAATGGACAGCATTTAACATTTCATGGTCCTAGCATTTGTAGACCCCGGTAATCCTCTAAGCTCTCTTGGAACTAGTGAGGCCGCATACTCTATAAACTTTGTCAAATTAGTTCTACGAATGATAATTTTCAACAACCCAAAATTTAATCAGACGGTGTGTCCCCATGCTATTGCTTGAGACTAGGGTCTGGATTCTCAGTTCTAGTACTACATGGATCCCAACCATGACCTAAATACTTTTGGGTCCAATGCATGAGGCCCAGATATGGACTCAATAAATTAAATGGATCGAAAAAATATATAAGTACCTACACCTTAATTCTCTGGGTTAGGTCCAAGTTGGCCCAGTTAATTGGAGATAGGAAATTCACCTGAAACAAAGCATCTTTGCGCCCGAAGCTGCCTCCCTTGGACTCCACCCTCACCTCAGACATGATCTGAGAGCTGTTAGTTGGGAAATCTGAAGCTTCCCACCTCCGGCCTTTCTCAATCAAACACACCTTGATGCCGGCCATTGACATCCGACAAGCGGCGACCGACCCGCCATAACCGGACCCCACAATAACAGCATCATAACCAACATCTCCAAGGCAGAATCCATCTGAGTCTCTTCTTCCCTTCATTTCTCTGTCATAAACTCTTGCCATTAATTGTTCATGTCAATGTTTTTCACATATCTAACTCAGCCCGGCCCACATTGGCCCGGATTTGGGCTGTGTTTTTAGCCCAATTGGCTGCACCAAGACCCAAAAACTATTTCTTGTGCGTGATTGTGGACCTATGTCTGATTGAAAGGCCACACGGTGAGTCATAAAAGTTTGCTAGGCCTATTTTTCAGGTTTATGAGCTGGATCCGAGAATGAATGTATGTGGCTCAATAACTAAGTGGTCTCAGTTCAGACAAGCTTAAGCAGGCTGCCTAAGAGCCCACTGGTCGAACAAGGTCCAAATGTCAAAAAAAGCCAAAAATGGCAAAAACATCTCATATAATGACCATGTCATGTAAGGTTAGCAATTCTCATGTGTAAGATCAAATTTAGATTAAATGAGAAAATAGATTCACGTGTGAACTTTAAGGATTTGTCCATGTGTCAAGAGGATTCCACTCTATACAGATTTCTGTTTATCCAGAAGAGAGGAATTTTGCATCCATACCCCTTCCATAAAATTGAAAAATCCTCCTAATAGAAAAAAAAATCAGTTTCTTTTTTAGCCTTTTTAAGAGAAAAAATGTGTTGCACCAATTAACAAAATGGTTTTTCTCTCCGTTATGAAACCTTCCAGTTGCATAGACGCACCACACCCTTAAATGGATTTTCCCATCTATTATTGATTGAAGGGATGTGAATCAAGAGCAAAGTTTTTTTACAATTTGGAGTGCGTGATTGATGGTTTAAAGCTACACTGGGATAAAGTAAGAGGAAGCCATACCAAGATGCTTTGGTCTATATATGCTCCTGAGTCTTTTACTTGAGAGATCCTGCAAAAATTGAGATACTCTCTATCTGTACTTTCAGTTCTAATTTATAAGCAAGCTGCCATAGGCATAGACAGTGAAAATTGTTTTAGTGCATGCATGTTTCTTGATGATGGAGCCCTCCCACCCAAGGAACAAGAAACATGAAACACCCATTCATGTTTTCTAATTTATAAGCAAGCTGCCATTGGCACGGTGAAAATTGTTTTAGTGCATGCATGCTTCTTGATGATAGAGCCCTCCCACCCAAGGAACAAGAAATATGAAACACCCATCCATCTAGAAACATGAAACACCCATTCATGTTCGCCCCACGCTCAATGACAAAGAATGGTCGCATGAAACTCAAGACTTGCTTACACCTACCTAATGAAAGAAAATCATGGTGGGCCTCACTTGCTAATGATGGAATTGTGATGGTTTTGATTTGCTTCTTGATGAAATGGCGCTCATCTGACGGTGCAATCGCAGTCATGAACGCAACAAAACGACAAAATCTGATGGACGCCCCCTAAATTAGAAATCATGGTGGGCCCCGCAAACATGAATGATGAATCATAGTAGGGTCCACACGATGGGATTCCAGTCTGAAATTCCACTTGTCAAGAAATCTTAGGTTAAACATGCAACAGTTGTTAACTTGTTAGAATTGCAATGGTTGAAGCAAAGTAGATCAAGTCAAATTAGAAGAGAAAAAAAGGGTAGTTAAGGCATGGAAAGGTGTCTATGTTTAAATATTACTAGTTTAGCCTGCACGTGTAAGTCCCGTGCTATGTTCAAATACAGCTGATACTATTTTTCTTCTATACATTTAAAAACTAATAATAATAAAATAATAATATAGTGAGAAAAATAAGAATCTTAAAAATACAATGGATATGTAATTTGTATAACTTCTTAACCATATATATATCACATATGCCTATATATTTTATTATGAATGCGTACAAGCTTGTCTGTCATCAATCGTCCTTATTATCATACTGAAGGTATTATCCGTATGGTGACAGGCAATACAACTGTTGCCTCATTTATGATATAGGAAAGAAAAAGTTCAAATAAATAAATAAACCCCACTACCACTTGCATTGGTGCAGATGTGAGAGAAAAAAAAAAAAAAACGTCTTACAAGTTGGGGTGGTTTGTATAAGATCTGTAGAGACCGCTTAAAATAACTGAAAGAACAAATTCGTTGAACCATCACCGAATGATCTAACATCAGCTGGTTTCACCAATGCTCTACACAGTGGGCAAGTCCTCTCTCTCTCTCTCTCTCTCTCTCTAACCTAAAGAAAAAAGTGTTGAAATTTTCTAGCAGGTTAGGAGGTGATTTTAAGAAGGTAAAATAAATTTTAAATGAAGCCACAAGTTCCACATAGAACTTATGGAATAAAAATGAGATGTTTGGACAAAACAGGCATGAAAAGTATCAGGCAGAAAGTTGGGAAAAGAGAAGGCCTGCATTAATTTGTTATGAGTAATATATGTTTATACTCACCATTTAGAGAGACAATATATTTACACTGAAGCAAGATTGGTGAATGCATCTTCTCTTGGCAAATAGCACACAGATCGCCTGCCGCAATGACCTGAATGGATTTGGTAGTCACAAAGAAAATGTTCATGTAGTAAATAAGAACTATGCAACAGAGATGGCATTTTTTGAAAATAAATAATTGTTTGGAAGAGGCCTTGAACACCAAGGACATACTATGCAAAAAAAATTGAAAGGGTGCACAGCTCTGGAATAGTTTGTAGGCTGCCCTTGGCTTCTTGCCAGTTCTGTATTAGAGAAAATTCTCGACATTGGAATTGAAAATAAATAATTGTTGGGAAGAGGAGTTTTTTTTCCCATGGAAGAAGAAAATTTCTGCGGAACCAATTTTCCATGGTATGTGCACAAACGTGCCCTAAATGGCAAAATCATTGTACTGGTCATAAATCCTGCAAGTAATTCTGCTTACCCAATTTGCCAGACTTGTATCTGTTCAGCATTGACAGTTGCACGTCACCTGTAACAATTCTTTTTGGTCATCCATTTACGGGTTATTGTTAGATTTTTGTACCCTAGCCCAGTACTTTTCAAATTAGTACCTCAGTTTTTAATGAAGTTTCTAATTAAGGACATCCATCTATTTAAAGTTATTTTTCGGCAACATTTTTTTCCTTTTTTTTTTTTTAAATACCCAAACTAACATTCATTGTAATAAAACTCTCATTCCCTTCCTCTACATTCTTCTTATTTTCTTCGTCGGTATCCTCACGGTGATCAAGGACACACAGTATTCCTACAGCAATTGGCTACATGTAGTAGCTGCAGAAATCATGTCATGGCTTTAAATGAAGGATAATTTGAGTATTTTCAAAATATTGAGGGAAAAAGTTACAAGAAAATACATTTGAATGGCCAGATGTCCTAAATTAAAAATTTACTGGAAAGCTTAGGGACTAATTTGAAAAGTTTCAAAACATATGTCCTTTTTTTAAATAAGGTAAAAACTTAAGGCCATATTTGAAAATTTCCCATAGTTATTTCCTTCTTGGTGTTAAGGTCTCCTTTATTTATTTATTTATTCTTTTTCTATATTTAATTATAGATCAATTTTGAAATCTTGGATATTGTGACTTGGGTGATTGATTCATTACATATATTTGTTGTATTTATACCAAATAGGTTGAGATGGCAGACGACTGTATTGGTGAGAGAGTTGAGAAACTGGTGGTTGCGTTGCCTGAAGGTGGTGTTCTGCTGCTTGAAAATGTGAGGTTTTACAAGGAAGAGGAGAAGAATGATCCAAACTATGCAAAGGAGCTGGCTTCTCTTGCAGATATGTATGTGAATGATGCATTTGGGACCGCTCACCGAGCACATGCTTCTACAAAAGGAGTTGCTAAATTCTTGAAGCCTATTGTTGCCGGTTTCCTTATGCAAAAGGTGCGGCAGTTATCAGTATTATTGACCCAATATCGAACTTTTTCTTGCTTGATATAGTTTCCATTTTCCAATCTGAACTCTTAGATTTGTGTAATGATGTTATTCAGACTGTTAGTGAACTTATCAAATGAATATTGTTTTCCTAATGCAAGCTATGAATATCCATGTTTCACATTGCTCACTCAGTGGCGGACCCACGTTGCTTGCATCTGGGGCGGCCGCCCCAGGTCAAATTTCAAAACCCCTTTAAAATTCCATTTCGCTACTGGCCACACCCCACATGAATAAGGCCCATGCCCCATGTGTTTAAGGCCATTGCCCATATCAAAAGGACAAAAACGATGAATGAAGAAAAGAGAAAAAATACTATTTCGTTCTTCTGTTCTTCACTCCTCTCAACCTCAGCCAACCAGGGGCGGACCGATGTGTGAAGTCCTAGGTGCGGTCGCCCCAAGTTGGATCACAAAATAGCTCAAAAGGGCTATGAGCCAGTGGCTCATGCACCCCTTAACTTTAGCCTTCGCCCCTCCCTTTCAAACGAAAGCCCCTTGGCTTGCTGGTTGTACATTTGATGGATTGGATCAAGCAACACGGGCTGTAGATCAGCAGGTTCTTGTCTCCTTCGTTTCTACCAGTTTCTGCAACTTGGCAAAGGAAGAACTCAGGAAATTTTTTGATACACAGAACAAAGGACCCATTTTCAAGCCACTGGTAGAGGCTTTGCTTTTTTCTTCTCTCTTAGTCAAAGAGAAAGATAAGAGAGAATGAGGTATTTTGACACATGAAAAGTAATTTTGTCCTTTCTTTCATCTGAAGTAAATAGGAAGAGAGGGAGAAGAGATAATGATGTCTTTTGTCTCTTTCTAAATTAACTATGACAGATGTAAAGCAATTTCGTCCTTTCTTTCATCTAAAAGTAAATAGGAAGAGAAAGACATGAACGTTCAAGTCAGCTATATTTTTCACTTTTTTTTGGTGTACTTACATATATTACTGGGGTGGGACTGAATATGGTTCTGCTTTCAAAAATTTAAAAGTTTTTGTCTATTTTTGAAACCCACGTGAAATTCATGGATTCACTCCTAAAATCTATATAAAAATCAAAGGTTTGGCTCCAAAAACCTAATTTCAAATTTGTGTCCGCCCCACCTTAAAAAACACCCTGAGTCCGCCACTGGCTCACTGCCTGATAGGTGCTGGCTTATTTCAGGAACTTGACTATCTTGTTGGGGCCGTGGCAAACCCAAAGAGGCCATTTGCTGCTATTGTTGGTGGCTCAAGGGTGTCTTCCAAGATTGGGGTTATGGAGTCATTGATGGAGAAGGTTGATATACTTATGTTGGGTGGAGGAATGATCTTTACATTCTACAAGGCCTAAGGTCAATCGGTTGGGTGATCTCAACTACTCTCACACTCCACACGATGTTCCTAACAGATTAAGCCCATGTGCTTGTATGAAAAGGGACGCATGTGTTTTTTTTTTTTTTTCTTCTCTCATTTTTTTTATTTTTCCTTCTTTGAATGGTGTCAATTTTTCTTTTTGCTTCCATTCAAGATTTTTTTTCTTTTTTAGCGGGGATTTTCAACCCATGCATTTTTTCAATTTACAAAGATTTTATAGGTGTCATATTACAACATTTTCATTATTATTTTTCCCAATAATTTATTTCTTTTACCATAAGATCTTAAGATCATTTTCCACTTTATTTTCTTCTAAAATCTCTTAAAAATAATAATAGTGTATTCTTCATTTATAGTTTTAATTATTATAATAATTTACTATATCTTTATAACAATTTTTTGTTGCTAGTATCCCAATTAAGCACAAAAAAAAAAAAAAAAAAAACAACACCTTCAATCAATTCGCCTAGATACAATCCTCCGTATTATTGCAACTTAGAACCAAAAATAAATAAATCAGTCACATCATATAGATCTTCTCGGGCCTTGATTTAATTGCCATAAAATTTAGCATTCCTCTGACCATAGTTATTATTTTAGATATTCAATTCAATGGTGGATGAACCTGAAATTCAGCCTAGTCAATGCTGGATCACGGTGGGGATGTGAGTGTGAAAGGGCCTGCACTGATCAAAGGCGTTAGCTCTTAGATAGATGTGAATCAACATATAAAGGGTTGCAACTTGTAAGGGCTTAAACGAAAGTGCTTGGGCCACTCCTACCCGGCAGTCAATGGCTCATGGCACTGGTTGGGCCGAGGGAACTGGCACGGCTAGCCCGCTGCGGGCCAACCCATTCATATAACGGTTGGCCCACCTGACCCGCAGGCACTTCCTCTTTTTTAATTTAAATTTTCACAATTCAACTGAGTAATGTATCAATAGACATCCTACAAATTTTTTATCTTTGTATCCCAATCATATCCTAATTTACACAGAGGAAGCTGAAGGAGAAGCTTAAAACTCAAATTTCTCACCTAATATTTGTCTAGTAGAGTTCATCACTGTTACTTGAAGAACATTGATGTAGATGAAGAGATTATGAAGTCCGTATGATGCATGGACAATATATATGACCTTGATCTTTATACAAAACAATGAAGAAAAATTAATCGAAAAAAAAATTAAGAGGAATTTTCGAAAAAAGTCCCTATAGGACCCCATATGTCTTACCAGGTTCCTGTATCATGTTGGACACTGGAGGGGTCTTCATGTGGCCCTTTTAATTTTTAATTTTATATATATAAGAGGATTTTACCGAAAAATTCTCGGTATACGTACGTTGCACGAAATGGTTCCCCATAGTTGGGGCCTTATGAAAGGATTTCTTCATCCGACGCTAGTGTCACTTGCCTCTGACTGGGGCAATGCTAGCGTCACTCCTCCTTTCCATTCTTTCATATCTCTTCTTCCTCCTCCTCTTATTCTTCTTCCCCTAGTCGTTGCACCCACCTGCACTGCACTCCACCCTTGCTTACCTCCATCACACACACATACCCACGCAGCTGAGCCCCTTCTTCCCCTCTTTTTTTTTTTTACTTTCCCTTCTTCTTTCTCCCCTGTCTCCCTCCACAGCACCTACACACACCTTCCACCGCCCCCACCCACATCACTAACTATCTCACCTGCACACACCACCTGCACGCCTCCCACCTTCTTCTTCCCGTTTTTTTTTCTTTTTTCTTTCTTTCTTTCTTTCTTTCTTTCTTCTTCTCCTCCCTCTCACAACCCCTGCCTTCACCACCTACACGCCCCCCACTTTCTTCTTCCCCTCTTTTCTTTTTCTTTCTTTCTCTTCTTCCTCCTCCACCTCCTCTTCCTCCCCACCTGCGCATCACCCTGCGTCACTGCCCATCTCACCTGCGCACACCACCAGCACGCTCCTCACCTTCTTCTTTCCCAATTTTCCTTTTCTTTCTTTCTCTTCTTCCTCCTCCTCTTTCTCTTCCTCCCCCCACCACTACACTCTCCCTGCACACGCTGCACCCTCGTTGTTCTCTTCCGCCATATCCATCTCTCCATATTACAATAAGAATCAGCTATGATCTTTCATTATCTTCATGATATAGCTCTTCTGATGAACTGACTATAACATCTTTTGTTACTAACATCAAATGGGCAAGATGGGATTTTCGAAAGTTTCTAACTTAGCAAAGATTGTCATTCCTTTTGTCTAAGTTTCATGTGACTCTCTGTTCTCTTCCGCCTCCCTCTCTTTTCTTTTCTTCTTCTTCTTTTTTCTTTCTCTCTGCATTCATGCATCAGCCATTACCTCGATCGCCTTGCTCGCTTCCACCTTGGTCCCGAAACCTTTCATAAGAAAGGTGGAGCGATGCTAGCATCGCCTAAGTCAGAGACAAGTGACACTAGCATCACCTTAGTCAAATATAAGAAAAAAGAAAAGAAAAGAAGGGATGACGGAACCCTTTCTCAAGGCCCCAACTACGGGTAACCTTTTTGTGCAACGTCCGTATACTGGAAATTTTTCAATAAAATCCTTTATATATAGAGAGAGGTGCTCCTATGAGAGCATCTCTCACCTTACTATAAGAGATAGGGTGGGGGCCCTCACATAGAGATAGACTCTTATGTGTAAGTGTCTCTCACGCTATTGTGAGGGATAAATACACATGAATATTCTCATATATATATATATATATATGAGAGATGCTCCTATGAGAGCTTCTCTCACCTTATTATGAGAGATAAGATGGGGCCCTCACATTTAAGTTGTTGGTATTGAATATGGATGTGAGGGCCCTACCTTTATCTCTCACAACATTTAAGTTGTTAGTATTAGATGTGGATGTGAGGGCCCCCACTTTATTTTTCATAGTAAGTTGAGAGCATCTCTCGTAGGAGCATCTCCCATATATATATATATATATGAGAAATACTCCTATATAAGATTCCCTTACGGTCTAATTGTACAAGCCACCTAATGGGGTCCACTAGAAACCCGACAAATCATGAAACAAGGGGGGATTGAAAAGATCCAAGTGAGACCAACGTAGTTATCAAATTTGTAGTCAATCTAACACCTCTAACCGATTCATCTGTGGTCTACAAGTTTAATGACTTTATATAAAATAATAAAATCGACCATTCATCAAACGGCTCACTCTTATCGGATCTATCAAAACCTGATGGCACCTGTGTAAATAGGAGAAGTAAGTTTGAATGGTCCGCTTAGATGAACCGGTAGTATACCTCACTAGGTAGCTTTTACCGTAAGTCTGTAAGGAAAGCTTGTATATGAGCATTTCTCTCTCTATATAGATGCTCCGATGAGAGATGCTCTCACCTTACTATAAGAGATAAGGCAGGGGCCCTCACATCCATATCCAATGCCAACAACTTAAATGTGAGGGCCCCCACTCCTATCTCCCATATAAGGTGAGAGATATCTCTCATATGATCATTTCTTACATACATATACATATACATACATATATATGAGAAATATTCATGTGCATCAATCTCTCACCATGTTATGGTGATGGACAACATAATATGGTTGACTTCATAACACATCCGAACCATCTACACACATGGAACCCCCTTAAGTACACTAGACCCATTGAATTTTCACATATCCAAATGGATTGGACCGTTTGATAGAAGGTCAAGTTTTTTCCTTTAATATAAAGTCATTAAATTTGTGCACCACGGATGAAGAGATTAGAGGCATGAGATTGACCCCAAATTTGATATATGGTCTCATCTAAGGTGTCTCTTCCCATCCACAACAAGTCCCATGATCAATGAGCCCCTAAGTGGGCCTCATTAAGTTTGTTAGGATGCATAGGAATAAGCCTAAATATATGGGGTTATTGAAGTGCATCCATCCCTCACCATGTGGGGTGAGGGACACTCCTTTTGGAGAAATTTCAAGTACAAAAGAGCGAGATATACAGTTGGTGAAGAATATATGCACTTGAATATTCCTCGCGCGCGTGTATATATATATATATATATATATATATATATATTTATAAGGCTCGCGCCTGTCACCGCCCTTATTTTGGGGCCTTAAACTTGAATGAATGAATCCGTGGCCCTCATTTTCAAAAGTCTCTTCCTCCTTGTGATTGTCCAATCTCTCTCTCTCTCTCTCCCCTTGTCTGATCTACTGCGAGTCTGCTGCTTTCCGCCAACCCCCTTCAACTGACTGACAATTTCCATCCTCCTCCTTCTATCCCCTTCAACTGCTTCTGAGAATGGAGGCTGTAGGCGCACGGTTG
Source organism: Camphora micrantha (assembly GCA_003546025.1). NCBI lineage: Eukaryota > Viridiplantae > Streptophyta > Magnoliopsida > Laurales > Lauraceae > Camphora > Camphora micrantha. The sequence goes on along the minus strand of QPKB01000001.1, from coordinate 420,778 downwards.
GGCAGGTCATCGACCCGGTATGGACCGGCGACGGTATTCAGCGGACCAGTCCGGAAGTGGAAGAAGAGATGGGTACCCCTCTCTTCTTCATCTCCCTCCTCCAACCCAAACGCTCATTCCTCCTCCAACAACAACAACAATGCTTCCCATCTTCTCCTCTACAAATGGACACCTCTCTCTCATAGCAGCAACAACAACAGCAATGCCGCCAAGGACGACGCCTCTGCTGCGCCGGATGAACCGCCTCGCCGGAAGTTCCGTTACGTTCCTGTATGTCCCAGATCCACTTATCATCCTCTCTCTCTCTCTCTCTCCCTCCCTTTTTAATCTATATGATTTATTTGGGTTTTCTGCCAAGTGGGTTCCTTTCTGTGTGTAAATGCCATGGGGGTTTTTCATGTTTAGATCTAGGGTATTTATTTCGGGGAAGGAAAGGTTCGTGTCAAAGATTGGTTTTTTGAGGAATGGGTTTAGGATTTTTTTGTATTTTGGATCTGGGTCTTCGAGACCGATCAATTTGGTCTGGATTGGTTAATGATGTATTTGGGCATCTGTGAGGGTTTTGACTCCGGGTCAGGTTCTGGAGAGAAATGGTTCATGTGATGTGGGTTTGCGCTATTATTCGATTTTGGATGTGGGTCTTGGAGATTGGTTCGGTTTGGTTACTGGGTAATTGAAGGTTCGTTTAAATTTTTTAACGTGCCGTGGGATTTTTGAGGATTTTGGATTGGAGTCTTTCTGCGGAAGTGGGCTGCACTTGCACGAGATTTGAATTTTGGAAGTGGGGTTTTCATGGGTTCAAGTTAATAGATAAGACCATTTGATTATATGCTTTTAGGGGGTTTTGTTTGGATTTGTTGTTTTGTATTGTCGATGAACTGATTGGGTGAGGTAGATTGTTGCAGTTTCATAAGATTTTGGATGTTTTTTTTTTTTTTCTTGTCAATATGTGTTTTGAAGAAGGAATTTTATTTTATATCGGTTTCTGCTTTTAGATAGGGTCCTGGATGTAAATGTTGCTGTATTGAAATGCATGGTTTTGGCCATGTAGACCTGTGTTTAAGTACGCTTTGAATATGGACCAGTCACGTATTTGGATTGTATGATTTGCGTTGTTTTGAATATTTTGCTTCGAGGTTGCTTCATCTGAGAAAACACGAGAAACATAGATACATACATCTATGTATGAGGGCATAATCTTATCATTCAGCGGATTGCACGAAAGAACCATGTGGACAGTTTTCATTTAAATATTTGTTTCTCTATTTCAATTGTGGTTTTTTGGATTTGGTTAGATTGATGCAAGGGATCATGAAGATAAAAACTCTTGAAATACAAACGGAAAGTTTTTGACAAGAACATTAGAACTTTCTCGATGGTTGCGTGTCAAAAGTATATATAATTTGCTTTGTATAAGGAGTAAGGATGCCCACCAACTTCATACTGTTGATATGTTAAATGCACCTTCATTGTTAGTATAACTCGAGAGAGAGAGAGAGAGAGAGAGAGAGAGAGAGAGAGAGAGAGAGAGAGAGATGACAACCTCTCGTGAGCGAATACATGCCATGACGGGTTTTGTATGAGGAGACATTGCACAAATGTAGAGCACTAAATTTCTGAATTGGATCAACTTAAGACATTAATGATATAGAGAATGAGTTGCCGTAGTGGTTTAGATTCTGGAGAATGAAACCATGAACTGGGTTTATAGTCGATGCAGCTCAAAAGAGTTTTCTTAAGGTCACCGGCATCACTATGCTAAACCGATTGAGACTTATCCATAGAATTGCAACTTTGCCACATTGAAACTGACGTATGGCCAGATCTTACCCATTCAAAAGAAAAATTATGAGGAATTATGGTCAGTTCTTACCCTGAATGTCAATATTTTCTCTATGGGCACCATTTTGTTGACAGAAGCATTTAATGGAGTCATCATCTACATTTTACAGGATGGGACAAATGGCTATCCTTTTTTCTTTTTCTTTCTCCACAATGAAGGCAATTATATATGCTTTATTTGGTGACAAATATAACAAAGGTAACTTAGATGAAGGAAGCAAGTAAAGGGGGTAGGATGTCGTGTGCAAAGCATGGAAGAGCCAATGGTGAGTGACCCTCTTGGTCTTCCTCTTTGGTCATGAAGTAATTGCCCTGTCAAATATAGTATATATAAGTATGTATGTGTATGTACATCATCATCAACATCATCGAAGCCTTGTCCCAACTATGTTGGGGGTGTGTATATATATACAAATATATATGGAGAGAGAAAGAGAAAGAGCATCAGCCATTGGTGCTTTTCGAACCAAAATTTATAATGCTTTTTTGTGAAAGGGCTGACCAGAGTGTTGATGATTTGCTTGTTCATTGCGATTTCTCCAAGAAAATATAGTGATCCTGTCCATTGTTGCTAGAATCCTATGATTTGTATCAAATCCTAAGGAAAAAAAGTTTTGCATCTATTAATGAATCTCTTTTCCAACTGAATCTTAGGATTCAAGTCTCAATCTTACGATTCGGTATTTGTTTATCGAATCTTATGATTCAAGCAATTCATCTTGGTGTGATCATGTGTTGGTGTACTAATAAATTCTATTTACAAAAGTGGATTGGGATCGTCCAATGCTAGATAACTTGGAATTTGCCTTGATCAATGAAGCTGAAGCTGATCGCTTAGAGAAGGCATTCGAGGAAGAGGAGGTCAAAGCGGTTGTCTTTGCTCTAGGAAGGGACAAAGCTCCTGGTCCCAATGAATTCCCGTTAGAGTTCTTTCGGTTGTTCTGGGAGGAAATTAAACTGGATGCAATGACGTTTATGAAAGAATTCCGTGAAAAGGGTAAACTCTCTAAACAAATCGGTGCCTCATTCATTGTGTTAATTGCTAAGAAGGCAGGGGTGGAGAACGTTCGAGACTTCCAGCCGATTAACCTTATTGGTGCCATTTATAAAGTACTGGCCAAATTACTAGCTAGCAGGCTTCAAAAAGTACTCCCTAGGTTGATATCTGCTGCCCAAGGTGCATTTGTCCATGGAAGACAAATCCTTGATGGTGTCTTGATTGCCAATGAATGTATTCGTTCCAGATTTAAAACAAGAAGACCGAACCTCATATGCAAGCTAGATTTGGAAAAGGCTCGTGATAGGGTGGATTGGGATTTCCTTCTATATTTATTGAGAAGACTGGGTTTCGGCGCATTAAATGGCAGGGTTGGATTTTGGAATGCTTAAAATCAGGCACTTTCTCCATTATCATTGATGGGTCTCCGAAAGGTTTCTTCTCGGCGACAAGAGGTTGGCGCCAAGGGGACAAGTTATCCCCATTTTTGTTCGTCATAGTAGGAGAAGCTTTAAGTAAGATGACGGCCAATGCTACTTTGATAAAAGGTTTCTGCCCCATCAATGATGCTCAGCAAATCACTCACTTGTAGTTCGCTGACGATACTATGATGTTTTGTGACGCAGAAGAAGATCAAGTTTGAAATATTAAGGGAATCTTGCTATGCTTTGAAGCGGTATCAGGCCTAAGTAAACCTTTTCAAAAATGAGCTCATAGGTATCAAGGTTAATGAAGATCATCTCTACTTCCTAGTTGATCTCCTAGGGTGTAAAGCTGGCGTACTTCCTAATACCTACTTGGGATTGCCTTCATGCAATGGAGTGGCCTCCAAGTCTCTATGGTCTCCAGTGCTAAGAGAGGTTGGAGAGAAAAACTATCTTTATGGAAGTCTAATTACTTGGCTTTTGGTGGCAGGATCACTCTAATGAAAGCTGCTCCATCTAATCTCCTGATTTACTTTATTTCCCTCTTTAAGTGTCCGGCAGAGGTTATCAAACGCATGGAGAAGCTTCAGAGGGATATTCTATGGCATGGTAATGAGAAGAAAAGAAAATTCCATTTGATAAAGAGGTCCCAAGTGTGCAAGTCAAAGGAAGATGGGGACTTAAGGCATTAAATCTCTGAAGGAGATGAATCTAGCCCTCCTTCGTGAATAGTTATGGAGGATTGGCGATGGCTCAGAGGGCCTATGGAAACATGTTCTATTCTCAAAATATGACATTTTTAGGGATGGGTGTCGGCAAGTTCAAGATCCCATTCCGTGATACTCGGCCTTACGGAGAGGCATTCTTGCCTTTAAGGATATGTTTTCCAAGCAGGTTAGATTCCGTGTTGGCAAGGGTGACAATATTTTCTTATGGACAGATCTATGGGTTGGGGAATCTCCTTTAGTAGTCTCTTTTCCAGAATTATTCAGATGTGCTAGCAATCAAAATGCCGAAGTTATTGATTGCATGGAGAGGATTGACAACCATATAGTTTGGGGGCCTATATTTAGAAGAAATCTAAATGAAGTGGAAGAAACTCAGTTTCGGTCCATGATGGTGCTGATTTGTAGCATCTTCATTCCAAAAGATGGAAGAGATAGAAGAGTTTGGATGGCTTCTACAGATGACATGTTTTCTGTTGCCTCTCTATTCTTATCCATGACTAGAGATGTAATGGCTTCACATTCTAATTTGACCAGCCTATGGAAAATCAAAGCTCCACCTAGAGTCCTTGCATTTGGATGGTCTGCGCTTCTTAGTGGAATCTTGACAATGGACAATTTAAGGCTCAGGAAAGTGATGATCGTAAATGCATGTCCAATGTGCCTGGTAGAGGAAGAGTCTATCGACCACCTTCTGTTTAATTGCAAAATAGCACGACCCCTTTGGAAGCTGATTTTGGGGTGGTTCCAGTGTAGTGGGCCTCTTCCAAACTCTCTGCCATCCTTGTTTGAGTATTGGATGATGGGAGTAGAGTCCAAAAGTGGTAATACAATGTGGAATCTTTCCTTCATGGTGGTTATTTGGTCTATTTGGAAAGAAAGAAACAGGAGATGCTTTGAAGAATCATCTTACAATGGAAACCAACTAAGGGAGAAAGTTAAACATAAAGTGGCAATGTGGGCTTCTTGTTTTCCTTATTTCAAGGGTATTTCGGCAGATTCAATCATTCACAATTGGATGGAAGTTGCATTCTCATGCCTGCTTAAACATCGCATATCTCATAGGTGGATCCCCCCACCAATAGGTGTGCTAAAGCTAAATTTTGATGGAAGTGCTTTAGACAATCTGGGTTTGGCGGGTGTGAGTGGTGTAATTCGTAATGATGGGGGCAAAATATTGCTATCCTACTTTAGACCAGCTGGCATCTGTTCAAGTAACAAAGACGAAATACTGTCTTTAAAGATCGGCCTTCTACAAGCTTCACGCGTTAATCCTCAACGGCTGATTATGGAAGGAGGCTACCTATGTGCTATCAGCTGGGCTTCCCAAGCATCATACTCTCCTTGGTATCTTGCAGATATCACAGAAGAAGTGGTTGGCATCTCAAAAAACTCGAATGTCTCTTTTAATCTAATCAAGCATCGTTCCAATTTGGAGGTGGATCGGTTAGCAAAAGAGGGAGTTTCGAGACCTTCTTTGTTTATTCTAGTTGACTATTAATGTGCTAGTTTTATTTATCTGGGTTGACACCTGTTATTTTGGGGGTTTCAGCTCCTTACTAGGTTCAATTGCCATGATGGGTTTTTCGTGCCCTTTTGTCTCAGTATAGATCTCTTATATCATAAAGCTCTTTTGTGAATGAATACAATCACCCTTTCCAAAATAAAATAAAAAAAATCTTGATGGGAATAGCGACGGCTGAATGGCTAATATCAATAATTGTTTACATTTTTTTATAGTATTTCTTATTTTAAGAGATTATCTAAACCTCTTTAAGAATTTTTGAAGAGGTTTTAAACATAAATAAGAAATAGACATGTGACTGGAATATTTGACGGTACTTAATTAAGAGGTTCTGTGCTACGTTTTTTTCCTTATCTTTTTGTCATATACACTTAATTTAACTTAAAGAATATTGCCGATGATTTTGATTTTATTTTTATTTTTTACATAAGAAAGATAAAAGAAGAAAAACCACAACTCGTTTATTTTTTATTTTTTGAATAATATCATTTATTGTTCCTAGTACCGTTGGTATCTTAAACTCGTTTAACATCCAAATATATATTAATGTATGTCAATCATGTTTTCATATGCTTGTATCAGTCTTATTTATCTCTCTGTTGTTGCTGCTGTAGTTAGAAAATGGATGGATTATGAATAACTAACTTTCTTTCTTATTTTTAAAATTCTTATTTTTTTCATTTTTAACCAGAAAGTCAAAAAATCTTACGATTCATGGAAATTCGATTCAACCCCTTGAATGATTTGGTGATATGACTTTGATTTTCAGTACAATGATCCTCTCTAGCTTTTTTTTTTTTCCCTTTCTTTTTTGAATTAAATGGTCGTTTGGTTGTTCTCTCCACTATTTAATCCAGTCATTGGTGTGCAAGCCTTTAAAAGGGGAAAAGTGTTGAGGAGATTGGCAATCAGCAATCATTTTATTTATTTATTTGCTATGGGATTTGAATTCACGCACTCCACTCACACACCCATGTCCATCACCAACTAATCTACAGCCAAGGGACAACAATCATTTATTTCTGTGGAAGGAAATAAGCAAGAAGATCTTGAATAATTAAGAAGCATCAATTGAGGAGGTATTGATGGCGTAGAAGGTTGAAGTGGCTAATTTATGTGCATTAAGAAAAAGCTCAAAGATGGTATGGTAGCAGATATTATGGGTAGTTGAGAAGATGTTGTGTTTGGGGTTACAGCTCACAGTTGTCTGTGTAAAAGTTGGGCCCTTCAATGGCTTTGAGAAATTTTATGTGGACTGGGTTGCAAAAGGAAAGCTGGAGCTGGTTGGGATTGGAGGTGTCTGTCGTGATGACAAGGTTTGACATGGGCATCCATTTGGGGCATAGGTTTCTAGGAATCAAACAAAGCAGAGAGCAATCCATGAGACTTTAAGAATTTTCAAGAGGCGTTTATTGTGAAAGAGATTTTTTTTAATGCAATTGGTTGGATAAGGAGTGAGGCAATACCTTGGAGAGTCATTTATGAAGTGAGATTGATAAAGAAGTTACATGATCCGGATTAAGTTTCCATTAGGCATGTGACAAGTGTAAATAAAATTGTGAACTCTTTTATTAAATGGGGTTTTGACTTTTGATTGTTTCCCAATTTAAGGATTTCTTTATTGCTTTCATCACGAGGGATTGGCTTGAAGTTTCCTTATCTTCTGCCTTCAAGTATCTTAGTATCCCCAGATGGTGTCCTCCGCCATTGGTCGGTTCAAGCTTAATTTTGATGGGAGTTCCATGGGTACTCTGGGTAGGGGAAGTATGGGTGGGACTATTTGAGATGGTGATCAATCGACTATCCTCTCTTTTTTCTGGTCTGGTGGGTGTTTTCTTTGTTAATAGAACGAAAATAGAGGCTATGCATATGGGGCTCTGACAAGCTTTTTGTCTGAATCTTTGGTGGAGGTTAGATTCTCTTGTGTCATTGGATGGGCGTCTGGCTTGTGTAGAGATCCATGGGCTGCTGTGGGCTATGGCTGATGTGGTGGAAGAGGTCGTAGATTTGGCTAGAGCTGAATGTAACCTTCTATCATGTGAAGAGGGGCGCAAAATCAGAGGTGGGCCGTGTGGCCAAGAAAGGAGTTATTTGCCAAAGTGTGTTTGCTAGATCAGGAGGGCACTACTTCTAGTTGACTCTTTTGCTGTTCCTTTGTTGTTGTTTGCTTGGTGTTGCTTTCAATATATTTCTCTTGTACTGTTTAGTCTTTTTTTAATAAAATTCAGTAACTATTTTTTTACAAAAAAAAAAAAAAAAAGAGATGTGGGGATTGACAGGGAGAATGTGATGGTTGATCTACATCCTTCCTTTTGACATATTTTTCCAGAAGATGGTTTTTGTTGTTTACATTTATTTTCTTTTTTGGGTTTTGATGTACATTCTGCTTTGCCTAGACTATATACATCCTATACCGTCCAGTTTTGTTAATTTTCTTCGATTAATGAATTGTTGATACCAGTAAAAGAAGAAATGGTTTCGACTTTAAAATTTTGAAACCTCAGTTACAAAATGAAAAAAATGTAGTACTGATTAGAGTAGGGAAGCCCAGTAGTATGGTGCTCATTGTTACAACCACGAGGCTTTTGCTTCAAGTCCTGTTACCAATACAAGAAAAAGGGGAAGCATCACAATTTATGTAAAAGTGAAAAAAATCCGACTCTTGCTTCCTTATTCCATTATTTTAAGTGGGGAACCCACTGAGACTATGCTGTTTTTCATAAATATCTAATGGCTTCTGTGCCTTGTGGTATTTCATGAACTGATACTTTCAGTTACTTTTGTTATTTGTATACCTTCCCGTATCGGAAAAGGTCATGGTAATATCATGGCATTTTCAAAATACTGAGAATGTGCTATCTTCAATATCCTAGGTGTGTTTGGAGCCTTTTCTTATCTCAATTGTAGTGTATTGATTGTTCATCTCCTTTTTTATTACGTCTTCAAGATTTCTTTTAAGATTTAAAGTAGTATACTAATAACAGGATTTTTAGAATGAAGGTGAACCTTTGTTAAAGAAATATTGGAAAACCTGTCTCTCTCTCTCTCTCTCAAACAATAACTAATATTAAGAAAAAGAAAGTGCAACCAAATTCAGTAAAAAAAAAAAAAAAACCCTACATAAATGAACTGGTATAAGAGATGTATACCGAGCACCCACTAGAACTACACAATAGAAGCACTTAAATTATATGAATGATGAACCCCTTGCTTGGCAAAAAAATCCCCCACCATTGGCAACATGCTGAAACAAAATCTGAAATGAAGATGCTAGGTAATGAGTCTCATTGAAATAAAACTGCATCTTCCAGGGGCCTCTAGAAGATTTCACCCAAGAAATGGCATTAAAAGATTCACTCTCCACTACGAGACTTTGCTGATAAGATGTACAATAGATGCAAAGTGCTTCCAAGATGGCTAAAAAAACTATCCTCTATTACTCCTCTTACTTTTGATTTTCCATAATAGAGCCGTGATTATTATTGGGAGTGTAAGACTTTTTATTTTTTAGTAGAATTTTTCTCAAGGCTGTTAGCATTGTGGATGGCTATTATGACTCTGGCTCTTATATCAAAAAACGCTCCTATATCAAAATTCAATCGGTGCTGTTTTTTAAACCATGAGGTAAATATTGCTGGACGAGTCTCTTTATATTGTTCCAAGTGTAATTTGGATATTGAAACTTCTCTTACCCTTCTGTAGGTCTTCTGACCTTCTCTTTTTGGGTATGGAGTACATCATTGGTTAAGGCAGAACAGTACTGGACATTATCTTTTGAGGCAGGACTGAAACTAGTACACCCTATGGACTATCCTACATGACGAGTAGGCTATTACCAATTCGCCAAATTATTGCGACGAGATCCTTGCTGCTGCAATCACATTTATTATGACTTATACTAGACTACAGCAGGGGCTTGAACTCCATCCAGCCCCATGGAAGGGCTGAGTGCATGCTGCTCCAGCTTAGGCTTGGGTGGTGTAGATCTTCCCCTTTTTGAGCTCGCATATTATGTATTATTCCTATTTTTGTGTGGCAAAACACTATAAATTACACACCATGCATGACAATGCTTTTCAATATCCTCTTGTGAGTCAGTAGTGAAAGTGACACAACTTTACTTTCTCATGGGATGGTTATTCAACGACTTGGATATGTAGGTTTCTGTAATAGAAGAACAGAAGAAGGAGGCTTCCGAACAGATGGATGATGAAACCAAACCAAGTGAGAATGCTGCGAAGGATTCATCACCTGTGACATCTAAGGACACTGATACTGATGGAAAGCCTGATGTTAATGATGCGCTGGTCAAAGAAACTCAGGTGATAATTGAAGTGACTGCTTTTCTAGAGTGGTCTTTGCATTATATTTTCACTTTACTAACACTAATGGAATTTAATGTGACTATCTATATCTTGTGGCTGGAAGAGCATATACATCCAGAGTTTCTGTAGTTGACCATAAAATCAGCTTTTTTTCGTTTCTCATATTTAGTTCTTATGGTTCTCCAATCCTTTTTTAAGCACTTTAGCCTTGGTAGGCCAACTTGATTTTACTGCCTTCTACTTGCAAAGAGTGGGTATTGCAAGTATGATGTTTTGTGAGTGACGTTTATTCATTCCAGTGTACATATTTGGGTAGCATGGAAAACAGAAATCACATCAGCCTGGCAACCATATTCCCAAGTACTACACCAAGCTACCATTGGCAATCAGTCTTATAAATGATTTGGAGCAAAAAAGTAGAAACAGAAGTATTTGTTATGCATGTTTTTCATATTTTGCACTGCCCCTAGCTGATATTGGAATGGATAAGAATGTGTTTTGCCTACATTTTCGAACTATACAGCTTTAAATACTTTTAATGTCAGTTACACATTCAAGATCAGTGAATAATCCGGTTATTTTCCTCCCATGATTCTACTTTGCCCTTTCAAACTTTCACTCTGAACCCTTTCCAGAAAGAAAATCACACTGCACCAATGGTCTCTAGAACCTATAAAAGAAGTATAGTAGATCAGTGCAAGTTTTCTGATCTATTCCAAAATTTCTAGCTTTCCAGTTGTACGTATGGATGTGGAAGTATCTGATCCTTAACCTGAGGATATGAATACCGTCCTCGGATCTGAACTGTCATCTAGTGGGAACCCATCAAGAGTGGATCATACCCCAAATGTATCCCAGAATGGATGATCCTTATCATTTGGTAGATGTTGTATTGCAAGTTGAACATGGAGTTTTGGCATATCACAGCATATATTTGCTGTTTGTCAGGATTAGAATTGTCCCATATGGGGGACTCTGGAGCATTGTGACGAAAAGCGCTGATTGTTTGTGTTCAAGACTGGAAGATCATGCAAGGGATGATCTGATCCAGAGCCAAAAGCCAATAAGCTGGATAGTAGGCTCTGCTTATTTTGTGTGAGTTTCATTGGATAAGGACTCATTCTGTATACTCCAGTTGCTCAGCTTCCATTACATTATACGGATGATCTTACTGTCTTTCAGGAGTTTTACAAGATGATGTAACCTTCCATCAAGAGCCTGTTTTACAGGGTATCTTGATAGATGATTAGGATCATTCCTCTCAAGGTGACAAAGGGGAAGCTTACAGATCCAATCTATGTTATTCATATCTTTTGAGCCTTGTGTATGGATGGGCTTCCTTTCCAATGGAGGTTCCTCTTATCTTTTTTGGGACCATAATTTCCATTTATGTACATACTTGCAAGAGGTTTTGTAGTTCATCATTTAATTACTTTGGGATGAGAAGGAAATGCTAATTTGCACTTACATTTCAGGGTTCGGAGAAGGATCAAGCAGAACCACAGCTGAATGAAACGAATTTGGATTTAAGCTTGGGCTTGAAAGCTCATGATGGAGACTACAGTACAGATAAAAGTGAAGGCAGCAATCTAGAGAGAGGAAGCTCAGGTGGGGATGTTGAGATGAGGTCTGTCCAAAATCCAGAACCTGAAATCAGAAACAAAAGAAAATCCAATGCTCCTGACCTGGAAATGAGAGTTTGAGTTCCTTTCATATTTTAGCCTAATTGGTAATGATGTACTTTGATGCTGCAGCCCTGTCTGTCTATTGGTGTACTATAGTCTCATTGCCCTCGTGCAGGAAGCGCATTGTTTGAATTCTATGCATGAAAATGCACAAATTATTGGACGATGTCTTTTCATTGCAGCATGGATAAACTGAAATAAGGAATGACAATTTGATTTTAACCCTATTTCCATTTTCTCTGTAAATTTGGTTGTTTGTGATTAAGAATGATCAAAGTTTGTGGTTGGAGGAGCATAAAAATATTGTGAACTTTGTCTATTACATGAATCATTGCATAGCATTGTGTCAACAGTTGATCAGCTTCTTCCCCAAGTTATTTTTTGAAGCTTGCTTAGCCTTGCATAGCATTGCGTCGGCAATTGATCAGCTTCTGCCTGAAGTTATTTTTTGAAGCTAGCTTAATGGCTAATTATTGGTACACGGTATACACACTATTGTAATGTTCAAATAGTATATTATATAACCTAAGTCAGCTGTAGTGATTTGCCAATCACATGATAATATGATCTGGGCTGCTCTTTTAGCTGCTGCACTGGCTCACAATGGTGGGCAATTCCAAAAAAACTATTTCGATAGAAAAAATGTTGTCATGATTTTTATTTAATGGTTCTAACTGAAAGACATTGGATTAAAAAAAAAAAGAAAAAGAAAAGACAATTCAAGGTCTTTTTCTTGTGGGGTCATCCTGGATAGGAAAAAAAGAAAAAGAAAATTAAAGACATTGTATATTCCTAAGCTATTTATACCTCTGTATTGTTCTTTGTATTGGTGGGGGAGCTAGAACTGTTCTGTTAAACTACCAAAGAACATTTCCATCTCTCACATGAAATATATACTTCCTCAGAAGGTAAATTCACTGCATCCAAAAGTATTCCCTAATGAAACTTTGTTCATTATCTAAAACAAGATGTCCTTTTAAACTACAATCCAAGGGGTACAAATAATACAGACTCCGATACTATTATTGATATAAAATGGTCATAAAACCATTTGAAACATGCAAACACGACTCCTTTTAGTACAATCAGAAGCAGGCTACAAATCTTCTATTGCTATTTCTTTGCAGGAGCTTCTTGTGTATCAGAGAAGTAATCTTGCCTACAATAGAAGGAAAAGGAGGTCAGTGAGTGAACTTCAGATCCCATGTTCAATTGCCATATATATAAATATATAGTTCGGATCCTCTGTTTCGTAGAAACAAGGAGATACTGATCAAAATCAGCCAACCCTGTAAAAAAAATTTCCTTGATTTTCTCATTCCAAGGAAGCAATTGAGAGGGTGCGTTAACTGGCATGAGATTTTAATGTCATATAAAAATTAAGCACAGCAAAAGGCATAATATTAGGCTCAGATCTACATCAACATAGGCCTATCCACTGGGCCTAGTGCTAACTATAGCCCAGAACATATGTTTATGCTTTACCTGGAGAAGTAGAACATGCAGTATTGGGTTGAGTTTATCATTGAGCCAGAGATGGGTATGCTAGAATATCTTATGTGCCTTAAAGGCTTAAAGCATACAAACAAGTTGGGAGGAAATATGAATGGTAGCATACTGGAGTTTGCGCGTGAGTTGATAAATGGCGGTCCCTGCCATTGCAGCATTTACGCCCAAGAGGTTCAAGTTCTTCTGTAAACCCAACAAGGTATATTGTCATGCCGACAGAAATAATGACAAGCACTGTAATGAACTTCTATGCATTTGACAATTGAAACAAAACAAAGAAACAGGCCTTCGTGTGCCCTGTTTGGATCCTTGCAACTCGGTAGCCCTGTAATTAAGTTACCTGTACCTCCCAACTATTTAAAGTCTTCCTAACTGCAATTATGCATGGAAAGTGTAACTCAGATTATCCAAACACATGAAGTATATATCATTTACGAGTGAACTAATTAAGTTTACCTGCACTTGGTTCTGAAGATCCAAATCTTCCCTAGGAATTAGTGCAATGTTTAAAAACAATATATTGCCTCATACAAACTAATAATAGATATTTTGTTAGCTGGTGAGTCCCAACAACTAATAATTTGATGAATAGTTATAGGAAGGTTAAACTTTCTAAAATGTTGGATGCGTATGTATAGAATGGTCGATCTAATCCATCTTACCGGTGTAATTACTGTGCTATAGCGTGCCCAGATGACTCCACTACATGCTAGAACTGGAGATCATACCATAAGAATAAATTGTAAGTGCTCACTGAAAATGATATATGGTCATTAAAATTTGGACACCCTAGATACATGGTCATGATTGAGGGATAGGGACTAAAGATACATTGATTATTTCTGGAAAAAAAATAAATGCACAGGTGAACTTAAGAACAGTCATTGTTAAATGGGGTACCTATCTGATTAGGATAGGAGATTTTTTCTGGTGGCTGTGAGAAGTCGGCAACATTGGCTATGCTAAGACCCCATTTAAATGTTGGAGCCCAGAAGAAAACTGCAATCAAGAGGAAGGTATGAGGTATCATCCATATCTAAAAAGAAGAAGATGTTTATTTGCAACAATTGTAGTATATATGTCCCTGAAATCATTGATTCCTATAACCAAACACAAACTACACATGTACCAATGGAATGCTCAGAGATGAGTGTTGTTTCATAGACTCCATGAATATCTTAGCATGCTTTAGACTGCCATCAATCTTACAAGTAATGAGTAAATTACAGCTAGTAAAGGTTTTTTTTTTTTTTTTTTTTATACAGTGCATGTCTACTACACTCAAGTCCATGTCCTCGTCATCGAGCTCGAATTGACCTTACATGCTGTTTTGGGTTGTTGCAATTTTTCATCCGAGATTATAAAATAAAAGAGGAAAATCCATCATGATGTGAACTACAAGATCCAGTGACCAAACCATGTACTATGGTACTGTTTCGGAAAAAGAAGAAGAAAAGAACATATATATGCCACCTAATTATGTGTGATTTTCATGTATGGAAGAAGACCCCCTTCTTTTCTTGTTTGGAAGATTTTTTTTTTCGATGATATCTAGACACATATATACTTCCATAGAGAAATTAACAGATGAGTATTTGTTTCTAGCGAATGTTCATATGTACATGTAGTTGATGGAAATGAAAAGAGAGGAAGAAGAAGTCGACAAACTGGTTTTAGGACCGGCTGGATGATACCAGAGTGCTTTGATCTTCGAGGCAGCCATAACCCAACAACCACAGCAACTCTCTCTCTCTCTCTCTCCCCTCTCTCTCTTTAATGCCTTTGTTTTATATTTATTTGGGAGAGGAGATGAGATGAGAAATCCAATTCTACACCAAGCCTGCATGCGTAATAATAATATAATAACTAAAAGTCTTGTCTCTCCCACCTTGTCTATTGGGATTTGGGGGATAGAGATAATTAGAGAGGCCACCACTGATTACGTTGTTTATTCATTGGTAAAGCTGTAATGAGCCTGAATACGATCTGGGTCCAAAGGGCCTCACTAGATACATGATTGGGGTCCAGACTTATTAATGGGCCTATAGTAACATGCTAGTTGGACTCTTATTTGGTCCATTTATATTATATATATATATATATATATATCATAAGCATATCGAATAAAAAAAAAATATTTACTTACATTCAACGTCCTGCTGCATATAATAAGCTTTTTATTTTTATTTCCTCATATATATTTTTATCAATTCACACATGGTCCTGAAGCTTGGATCCGAGTCTGAATGTGCTCGCGGGGCTTTAAAAGGGTGTATTAATGAGACTCAGATTCTCAATCGTAAAGGGAATCGGGCTTGGATATGATGGAGCAGGCCCAAATTCGGCCCGTTTGACAGCCTTAATTATTTGTTGGCAATCTCATTCAGATTTTAATTAAGCAGATGGAAACAGACAGAACAAGAGGGGTAAAAAAAAAATAACGTTTTAAGTTGATGGAATATACTGCCAAGGTTCGAATAAAGTGCATGTGTTGTCACGGTTGTCTTTTCTTAATCAATGTCGTAATCTTATTGTGTTGTAATGTACTTGCCTTGCTGTACAATTAATATATAAAATTTAAAATTGCAAGTGCTGGCAAAAAGGAAGCTGTAAATGAAAAAGGTTAAAGGAAAGGAGAGATATTCAAGTACATCTATCTCTCATTATGTGCGGTGAGGGATGTCCTTTTTTGGGGGTTTTTGTATTTGATAGAAAGATTTTCTATTTTACTTAAAACTTCTTTAAAAGGGGTGTCTCTCACCACACATGGTGAAGGATAGATGCACTTGAATATCTTCCGAAACAAAGAAAGACAAAAGCATATTTAATTATTTTGCCCTAGGGGGACTCGTATCGTTTGGTGGTTAGGCCCTAACTAGAGAGATGGAAAGGATATTTTGTGGTCAAATCAACCATCTGCCAAAAGATGATCTGCTTTCCAGGCCCTTTTCTGTCTAATCCAAGTCAAATAATATAGAGGGCAAAATAAATAAATAAATAGAATTGTCTTGTTCACGTGTCCTTAAATCAAATCAAATCGCTGGAAAGTCTGTTAGAATTCATATTTTTTGTTTTGGTAAATGGTTACTAATGATCTAGATAGAATAGAACCCCTTCCCTTTCGTTGGATATTTTCTAAAAACCAATTATTTAAAAAATAAATAAATTCCAAGAGACATTTGAATGTGTCTTTCCTAAATCAAGTGTTTTGTGCCATTTGAATGAGATGTGTCTTTTGGGCCAATTTGAATGGATGTGATCCAATCCCAAGAGATGTTTTCAACATTATAAATTAAGTTGATTTGAAATTTTTCTAAGACATTTTCAAAATGAGTACAATGAAGGTTTTTTTTTTAATTTTTAATTTTTATTTTTTTTATAAGCATGTTGTCTAAGAGTATTTTATCCTCTTTTATTTTTACTTTGATTTGAAGAGCAATTCCATATATCTGATTCTAGTGTGCAGACTTCGAATCAGAGTTGAGCATTATATCCTGGGGACATAATTTCATCTAAACCACCTGCATGTGGGAAACTAATGTATTTAAGTTAGCATCTTAATTGGTGTGCCTTGCCCATTTTTATTGCTTTCTTAGATTAATTTCTCACATTCACAATCATTCACTTTTATATACTAATTATTTATACTAACTGTTTATTTAATTTTATGATTGCACATTCTTCGTAAGTAATTTCCCCAACACCTATTTAATAAAGTGAAGCCAAGCCAAGCTGGGTGGGAACCTCAACCTCCCCTACCCTACCTTGAGCTTATTTTATTTCTTTGCTGATCATGACACAGTAAAGTGATGATCGAGCTTGAGTCCTATTGAGCCGGGTGGAATTAGCTTGTGCTAACCCTTCAACTCTCTACATTTTCATCCCTTGAGTTGAAGAAGTTGTACTTGTCCAAGGATTTAAAAAGAAAAGCCAAACTCTCTCAATTCTCCTAAACTACATCAGCACCAGGAGTCATTGTTTATAATCTAAACTTCAATGGTTACGGCCCACTACATCTAACATGTTGGGCATTTACCGTTACGTGAATGGGATTCACCAGCCCGTTTGGTAATTTTACTTTTAAAATAAAGTGTAGTGAAGTGAATTAAAGAAAGTGAATAAAAAATAAATGAGTTATGATGATATTTTATTTTTAGTTATTTGTGATGAAATATTTTTGACTTTCTGTATAGGGAAATGGAGTTTTTTTGTTTTTTAGTGAATAAATGTAGGGGATTTTACCGAAAAAGTGTCCCAAAACATGTATTATACGTTTTTAATCATAAATACATATAAACATCCGTATTGGTGTTCGTACACTCGATTTGGACGATTTTACCCCTCTTGTATCGAGCCTTTGTCTACTATTGCATTCAGTTATGAAATTATAACCCAGACACCTCAATGGAACGATTCCCTTCTCCTTTTCTTCCCCAAATTTCTCCTCTCCAGCCTTTTCTCTCTTTCTCCTCCGCTCCCTCTTCTCTCTTTCCCTCATCCTTTCTTTCTTTCCCTCTCCCTCTCCGGTCACTGCGTTCTCCTTCCCTCTCTCTCTCTCCGCTCACTGCGTGCTGGAAACTCTGTTATCTATCTCCTGGAGATTGCATACCCATCTGCTGTTGCTGCTTCTGCTTCAGTTCTTCCCCATCAAAGCCCACGTTTCTCTGGCGTAAATTTTAGGGCAACGCAACTAACTGATTCGTGATCGAAAGAGGAAGTCAAAAAAGATGGAGTTGGAGGTCAGGGTCGTTGGAGGAATCGAGAGCTACTTCGTCTCTCTCCCTCTCTCTTTCATCCAAACCCTTCAATCCACCCATCTAGGGTTTCTTCCTCCCGTTCTCGCTCTCGAGATCCGATTTCGCTGAACTGGAGAATGCTGGCATCTGGCCTCGTCGGGCTCTGCTTAGAGATCTCCCGCCATCGAGGTAATTTCAATCGTTCTTCTTCTGTTTTTGGTAGATTTAAGCGCAGTTTGGATGTAAAATGATTTGCAAAGCGTTTGAATGCTCAGAGAAATCCATTTCCTATGGCATGGAGTAGGAATCGCTTGGATGTAAAACGACTTGCAAATCGTTTGAATGCTCATTCAGCCATGTATTTGTTTTTTTTTTTTTTTTTGGATGATAAAGTTGATTTGGATGGTGAATTATGAGGGGAATTGTTTTGGATGCCCCCCTTTAAGCTAACTGAAGCTTTTCGGCTTTTGATCTTTTTGGTCATTTAACAGTGAGACGGTGAGTGGGAAATCCTAGAAATTCAAGAAAAGATTAGGATAGGTTTATGCAACGGTGACGATTCCTCGGTTGGAAGGGGAAAGCATTCAATTTTTCTGTGCTGTCATTGTTTTTTTTTTTTACATCGTTGGGTGGGGCACTTTTTTGTGGAAAAAAAAAAACCATTTTATATGGCAAGGAGTGGGAAGTGAGAATCACTTCCCAGGTACTGAGGGAAAGGAATCTGTAGAATTGCAAGGATTTTGCCTAATTGTGTTTTTTTTTTTTTCATTTCGCAGTGTTCCTACACTTCCCATAGGAAGTTGAAATCCTCTCTATCGAGGAAATGGTTTCATTTTTTATTCTTTTACACGTGGAAGAAGTGTCGCACAAAACTAAGGAAGAGTGAGCTAGAGGAAAAATCTGAACAATTTTCCTGTCTCGTAATCCTCCAGGTGCACAAGCACACTTTAAAAGGCACATTTGTATAATGAGGATTCCACTATTTGCGGAATTCCTTTTTCATGCTGGTGGAGAATCCCACTGTGCAACCCACCATTGGATTTTGGTTTCCTCTCGATTGAAAAAAATTAGGCCAGACTGTCTTTTCTTGGCAAAGTATCAGTGCACCAAACTGTGGAAAATTGAGTTGCAGGGATAACCAAAGTCGTTTTCTCTATTTTGGAACTCTCGAGTTATGCAAATGTGTCTTTTCTTAGCTACTTCTAGTAAAATGGGTAATAAAGAAGGATTACTATTATAAAGTTGCAGAGTGAAAGATATAAGGTGGAGGTTTAGTTGGGACACTCATTTTCCTATGACTGATTTACTAGGGCAATCTAGAAAAGGGGAGGTTATTTGATGGCCCTTCGTGGATATTTATTCACCCTTTACTTCTTCAAGTTATCCTATTTGATAATAAGATGTTGCTTAGAAAGTAGAATCCCTAAAAATTCATTGGCCCGTTTCCACCCAAAACACAATGTAATTACACCAAAAACGGACACTTTGAAAAGTTCACCAAAAACCGTCAGTTTACCTTATTAGACCTTACGTCGGTCCCACCTTTCCATGAAATCAAATCCTTTCTGCACTGCATCACCACCATTAGATCTGTACTCCCTCACACTTGGCCCGAGCCGAAAAGAAAATATTTATTATGGCGAATCCCCAAGGTTCGAATCCTCATTGCCATGGTTCGAACCTTCCATCTTGTGCATTTCTGGGCCAAAGGCCAGAGAGGATAAAGGTTCGAACCCTCGTTGCCATGGTTCGAATCTTCCATCTTGTGCATTTCTGGGCCAAAAATCAGAAAGGATGAAGGTTCGAACCCTCGCTTCCAGGGTTCAAACCTTCCATTTTGTGCATTTCTGGGCCAGATTCCAGATAGCACCAAGGTTCGAACCCACTTCACTGCCTTTCTGGGCCAAAAACCAGAAAAGGAAGAAAATAAAAATAAAAACTCTAAATTGTATAATGCACTTAGATTATGAATCTTCCTACTTGAAATCTCGTTGTGCATCCCTAATAAGGACAATTAAATATGGCAAAAGAGAGCAGATTTGAGAAACATTATTTAAATTGTATAATGTGTGATGATTATTTATCATAACTGAACAATGGAACTATTTTGATTTCATCATGGTTTAAATGTTATATAGGCAAAGAGAGCTGGTTCAACGCCTAGGTATTGAATAGTTGCAGCTAAGTGGTGTCAAATAATTGAACAAATGGAAAATGCAATTCCGAGCCAAATCCGTGAGCCTTTCTCATTATTTATGCACCCCATTATAAAGTCATTGTCATTTTGTTGTTGGAGACAAAAAATGGGAGAAGAACCTATAAAAAATTGTAACGATATCGTTATCAGAAGATTTTAAAAACTAGAATTTGAGTGAAATCGTGAGTCGTTCTTATTGTTTATGCATCTCAATATAAAGTCACAATTATTTTCTTGTTGGACATAAAGAATGGATGAAGAAACTATAAATGATGGTAACGATACCGTTTTCAAAAAAAGAAATGTCGGGCACAAAATTTAGGTTCGTATGAGTAGGAATTCAAGTTCTTAAAGATTCCCCCCTTAAAAACCATCTATAGATCATCCCATCTACAATTATAAAATGTTTTTTCTTATGTTTGTTGCTATTCTTAACCTTACTTATGGGATCTATGAATTGATCATCTTCATCGTTAATGTTGCACTGCTAAAATGTTTTTATGTTTGTTGCACCCATCATGTCTTTGTAATTTTGTACTGTAATGCTCCACCTTTTTTAACTAATCTGAAAGCCTAGAATTATGTGTGGGGTACTTGATTGATAGTGTTTTAACATTTTTCGTATAGTAGTGACTTTTATTTAGACATGACTGTTACGATTAGTCTATGTGGACTATCTTTGATACATTTTTTTTTGTTATTTAAAGTCTCTCACACATCCATTATGCTCTCTTACCACAGCTATTTCTATCTAATCCTGGACTAGTGGTGATCCATAAGCTGCATGCATCAAAGTTTGCAGGATTTGAGAGACCATGACAAGATCTTTCTTATGATTGGAGACGTTATCATGACATTGGTCGACAAAGAGTAAGGTGGAAGAAGTATGAAGAATATCAAAATCAAGACAACTCCTAGAAAAGAAGAATACAACACGTGATGGGAGATGGTGGAAACCAGAGCATTGGAGCCAATGTCAATGCCTTTTGATTTGTCAGGGTTTGGTTTATAATTCTTGTGGCAGGCGTTGTGTACATATAAGAATTCCTATAGATACGGGCTGCGCAATATTTTGTGTAAAATTGAGTGATGCTAGCTACACTCATATTTTGAGTGTCTGAATGTAAATTGTATGGATTTTTTTCTATCAATATATAATGACGTATGTCGAGCTGTTGTATAGTTCATTTATCAAACGTTCACATGCTATTTGTATTATTCATAAAAGACAGAAGTATGATTTTTTATGGCATAAAGTTTTGAATACAAAAGCAATGCATATAAAGTGCAGGAAGGTTGAGAGAAAGGGAGCACTTACACAATTACTAAGACAACATGCAAGATGTGTTCCATTTTTTATTGTTGGAATATTTGCAATTTGGTATTTTTGGTAACCTCTGTAAGTCTTTTTCATTGTTTATGTATCTCAATATATAGTCAAGGCCAATCTCGTTGATGGGAGCGAAAAAAGGAACAAAAATCTCTAAAGATTGTAACGATATCGTTATTAAAAACTTTACAGGAAAAGCCGAACCATTTTCCAGAACGCCCAAAGGTTCAAACCCTCGCTTTGAGGGTTCGAACCTTCTCTTTCTGCCCTTCCAGAGCCATTTTCCAGAGGCCACAAAGGTTCGAACCCTCAAAGAGATAAAAAAAATGAGTGTTAAATGGAATGAAATCATGAAATGTTACATTGCAGGAGCCCATAACATGGAAAAGGGATGGGAAAGGTTACATTACAGGAGCCCATACCATGGAAAAGAGATGGGCTTTTCCTTTATTATAATTACCCTTGTAGATGCTTTCCTACTTGTCACGTCCTTCAATATGGGTCTAATTTCTTCATTGCACACGATTAATTCGATATTCTCAATAATCCCAACACGGTTGACTGGAAATCAGACAGACCTTGTTTTTGTAGAATCAAAGGAGACGTTTGCATGTTTGAGCTTGTGGGTAAATCTTAGAGAAGGAGATGTCTGCATGTTTAGGCTTGAAAATGGATGCTGCTGATAATGGGAAAATGGCTCTGGATGGAAAATAATTAAAGGTTCGAACCTTTAAAGAGTGGGTTCTAACCTTCGGGCTCTTTGAAATTTGGTCTAGGAAGTGCAAAAAATAAAGGTTCAAAGGTTCGGGCTCTCTGGAATTTGGCTCAGGAAGGCAGTGAAGTATAGGTTCGAACCCTCAAAACGAGGGTTCGAACCTTCAGACTCTCTGGAATTTGGCCCGGGAAGGCAGTGAAGTGAAGGTTCGAACCCTCAAAAAATGAGGGTTCGAACCTTCATGCTCTCTGAAATTTAGCCCAGGAAGGCGGTGAAGTGAAGGTTCGAACCCTCAAAACGAGGGTTCGAACCTTCGAACTCTCTGGAATTTGGCCCAGTAAGGCAGTGAAGTGAAGGTTCGAACCCTCAAAATGAGGGTTCGAACCTTCATGCTCTTTGGAATTTTTGGACTCTCTGGAATTTGGCCCAGGAAAGCAGTGAAGTGAAGGTTCGAACCCTCAAAACGAGGGTTCGAACCTTCAGACTCTGGAATTTGGCCTAGGAAGGCAGTGAAGTGAAGGTTCGAACCCTCAAAACGAGGGTTCGAACCTTCAGACTCTCTGGAATTTGGCCTAGGAAGGCAGTGAAGTGAAGGTTCGAACCCTCAAAATGAGGGTTCGAACCTTCATGCTCTCTGGAATTTGGCCCAAGAAGGCAGTGAAGTGAAGGTTCGAACCCTCAAAATGAGGGTTCGAACCTTCATGCTCTCTAGGAAAAAAGAGCTGGTTCTACACTGAAAAATCGAACAGTTGCAGCTACGTGGTGTCAAATAATTGAACAAATGGAAACCCAAGTTGCAGCCATTCTTCAAGAAGAAAGGTAAATCTGTGTCTTCTGTGTAAGGTTTGCTTGCATCTTTTATTCTTCTTTTCTTAACAAATACATCTCTAGAAAAATGTGAAAAAATAAAAACCATCCATTGAATTGGCCCAACATTGAAGTCCATTGGTGAATGAGGAATTTTGCATCTAGTCTATTCATTGTAAGAGCTGCCTCTTGAACATGTTCAAACCCTCTAAGACTTAAAGACTTCTTTCAATTGACTCAGCATATCATACATGTTACACGACATGGAAAACCGTTTTGAAACTTCATGAATATACTGACATATCAATCTGAGCAGCATCCAAGAGTCTTTCTCATTATTTAAAGATCACATTTTAAAATCGAGGCCATCAACTTGCTGGATAATAAATTTGAGAGTGAAAACTCTAAAGGACGATAACGATTTCGTTATTTGAATATAACCTCCATGAGTCTTTTTACTAGTTTATGTATCTCAATAAATAGTCAAGGCCAATCTCGATGCTGAACGGGAAAAAGTGAAACAAAAAAGTCTAAAGGTTTGTAACGATATCGTTATCAAAAAAATTTAGAAACCACTAATCTCTGCAACACAATTGCTCCACAAACATCAATTTCAGTTCAAGGCATTAAAAAACTGATTCGGGATAAAGAACAAAACCAGAACAAGCTTTTCTACGTGACAAATGGGTTGGAAACATGAGTTGAAGAGGGTAAACTTAAATGGTCGTTATTTCATTTCAAATTGTTAGATAATATGCTTACAAAATTATGAAATGTTTGGAACCCAATAATTATTCTAGCACACAAAAGTCATACACCCTTTACAAGTGATTGGCTCCATATGTCGCCTCCAGTGGAAGTAGATTTACAAGTTCCAAACATGAATGAATCTCTGAGTCCAAACTTAACTTGTTGTGCTCTGCTTCACTAGGAACTAATCCAGGAGCTGACCTGCTCATGGCTTTCACAAAGTGGAACCAAGAGAACATGACAGTGTCTTGCACTTCATATGCAACTTACTAGTTCTACTATAACACACTTCAGGTTTCCTCATTCTACCATGTGGCACCAGACTAAAAGGTAAAAATGACACTGCTAATCAGTACTAATCAGAGACATTCATATCCCGAAGGAGACTTTGCCACAAAGGGAGCTCCTGCACATAAAAGCAAAATAACCCATATGAGAATTCAGTGAAAGAAGAACATAACCAACACTAAATCTTCCACTATGTTTCAAAAATAGGAAAGAGGTTCTTCAATTGTGCATATGAGTGCGCGTCTACTATATATATATAGTCATTATTTCATGTTGCCATCCCTAATTGTCACTAGTCACATACTCGTATCAACAATGAGTCCAATGAGAGGGCCATAAAAGGATTGCTACAATTATTAACCTTTCCTGTTGCTATTGAATAGACTCCAAAGTCCTAACCAGTTTTACCTGAAGAGTCCTAACATTCAAGAAAGCTATCCAAAGGACCAAATTGATGAATGAATATGCTATCAAATAGTATTGAATTCAATTTGTTTCAGGAAAACCAATAGAAATGCAATTCAATATAAGATCGAACAAGCACCATTTCTACAAGAAAAAAAAGGAGATTATGCAATATAGTAATGTTACCATTTCTACAAGAAAAAAAAATCAACTTAAATAATCAATAGCTTACATAACTTGTTGATAACAGAACCTCTAAATACCACTAATATAAAATGAATGGAAGCTCTAATGTATACCGGATTTAGATGATGGCATGAAGTCCATTGATCATAGCCTAATAGCATCAACCCAGTCACTTGTAGTTTGACAATGGCGAATCCATGATGGGCCCAAGTACATCTTTATAATTCCAATCAGCGGACCATCAACTAGCCCCTTTATCACCAAATGAAGAAACATCAGGCATATTAAAGTCACTTTACTGAAGCCATGGGACAAAATTAAGGCATTATAAGAAAATCTTAAATATCAATGATGATGGCAAGATCCTATTGGACTTTATAAGATATATCTTCTTCATTAGCACTTCGACAATGCTTCAGTTCTAGTAGAGCTCTACAACATTTCATCATACATGCAAAACGAAAGGTTAGAACAGTTAGTGCAATGGTCTTTTTAGCTATCATCAGTCATCAGCAAATTGGGAAATTGTTTGCCCATGTAGAATCCATAGCATGCCCTTCTTTTCCTACTCAAAGGTATAACACATCAGATAATATCTCCTTGTATTACAATGCATGTGGTTCTTGTTGGCTTATGGTACATACTAATTTTACAGAAAATGTAAGGCTCAGGCCAGGGGTTTCCAAACTCAGTTTTCCATTGCAACTCACTAAAAGATCTAAATCATTACAACTTGTTCCACTGGGTCCCATTCAAGCCTTTCTTTTCTTTTCTAAAGACACAAGGTTCATATTGTAGATGTGACAGAGAATTCCACGTAAAAGGTGTGATTATCATGGGTAATAATAGTTATTTACAGAGTACAAAATGGATAAAGCAAAAATGAAAAAATGATGATCTTGGATATAGCAACATGGTGAGCACAATCTAATCTAATATTATTCAACTAATCCTAACAAACAAAGCCATCAAAAAAAAAAAAAAAAAAACCCTTATCATATATCTTATATTATCGTAAGATAAGATCATTCATTATTATCCTACACAACACTACTCAAACTAAAGATGGTATGAGTCTTGAGTTTGCATAGTACAACAGAATACAATGGTTTAACTGTGATTGGTTGCTGATGCATATGGAAGATTACAGATGAGCAAAAGGTTACATAGAAGATGATTCCATCTAACTGAGAATATCGACATAGCATTTTTCTAGATCAGGTAGAAACCAATGTGATTCCAACTACACTCAACAATCCAGAAAACAATTATTCAAATTCCCAATGTCCAATCAAGTATATAAACTGAATTTCAGCCAAACAAGTAGAAGAAGAACTCAAGTTCCACAACAACAGAAAAATAAACTAATTCAAGAACCAAGAATCAACTGACAGATTGAGATAGATAGATATATATGTTTACAATTAGAACAATAATACAACCGACACTTACCTAAGAATCAATCTCACCATGTCCCTACTCTTCGGCCACAGAACGGGAAACCGATACCCAATCGGGAGAGGAACCAAGCATCTAAGACTCGGATTCGGGCAATGCCACTCCCGATGCTCCATTCTCTTCCGAGATTTAAGCTCCTTGATCGCCCTCCAATTATCCAAGCAAGGAATGTAATCAACGGCTCCAACGAACTTGCAAAACTTCCAATCGATCAGATCCGTGGGAGCTGGGATCGAATCATCCCTCCGATCTTGATTCCTGATCTCATCTGTAACAGATGGAGCAGAAGATTTAGGAATTCTTGAGGAGATTTGTTGAGATCTTTCCAGATCTGAGAGGGAGAGGGAAGAGAATCGATTGGCGAAGACGAGGATAGAGCCGCAGAGAAGAAGAACGAAGAGAGACAAGAAGAACAGGTTCTTTCTCTCCGAAATTAGGGTTTCGAAAGATGATGCCATTTCCTTTCTTTCTCGAGCTGTAAGAAGAAGAAGAAGATAAAAAATGGTGGGTAGAGTAGAGAGGGAGAGGGAAAGAGAGAGCTGGGAGTGGAGGGGGAAAGGGAAATAGAGGGAAGCGAGTGGAGAGGGAGAGGGAGAGGGAGAGGGAGAGGGAAAGAGAGAGTAGGGAGAGCAAGAGCAACGGAGGAAGAGAGAATGGGCGGGAGAGGTTCAGTTTTGGAGAAGAACGGGAGAACCAAATCAATTGACATGACGATTTCGTTCGCACAACAAGGGGTAAAAGCGTCCAAAAACGCTGTACGAACACCAAAATGGATATATCGATGTATTTTTGTTTAAAATGGGTGTATACATGTCTAGCACCATTTATTTCGTAAAATTCCCTTAATTATATAATGTTTACTCTTTTAATATATAATAATTTAATTTAAATTAATTTTTATTTATAATACAAACATTATTGTTAGGCGTCCCGGTGCTTAGTGCGGGTTATTGTGCTCGTAGTATTTAAACATGTGGCAGACATAAACATGAGATGAAGATGGCTTCCATGTTCTTAATTCAGGTGTTTTACAGTGCAATTGAACCATCTATCTCCTTATTCCACCAACCAAGTCATCACACCTTCATCTCAGTCTTAGCACATCAATCAATTATGGGCTTTATTCTTCCACCATCTACTATAAGTAACACCATCTCATTTTCCTTGGCCTTCAACATAGGCATACCCAGATCCAGACCCAACACCATGATAAAAACAAATAAAATAAAGGCAGCATATTGAAACTTTCTTCTATCTGGAACCCCATGATAAGTATGACATCTTTATGTGGCCTGACTGGCCTCACAATCTGTGAGTATTTGATAGCAAAGTCAGCCACCAACCGTATCTAATAACCCATTAGCCTCTGTCTGGAATCAATTGCCCATCAATCATGAATCATTTGTTAGTTTTGCAAAGGTTTTTATCTTATCCTTACTATGGTTGAATATTGGAGGCAATAATCATGGAAAATCAAAAGTGAGAAGGTTTTATGCATACTCGTATCTTTACTTAAAACTTGATTAGATAGGTCTTCCCTTCCATGCATTTCTTCTCATTGCAGAGACCAATTGACAATAATTATAATTAAGTTTTATGGTTTTCAAGGCGTCAAACAAGGATCATTTGGCCCATACCCAATCGTCAATCTCTTCTATTCGCAATCTGTCTGTATGAACTGAATGTGTTCTAGGTGGGCGCACACGAGAACATTTATTAAGGAAGTGCACCCGAGTTGATAGAGACCATCCGGGCCGTTTCATGTGGTTGGACCAATAGGGCCACATACCTGCCAAGTGAATTGAGCCTCCCAGGAATCAAATTCATCCAGTTGTTGAAGAATTCATTTCCAAATTGTCAATATAGGGTCCCATGATTTTGTAAAGCCTCAGCAAAAGATGAGGCTATCCCCTTCTATAATTACTTGTTTCAAACCAGGTGACCAAAAGAGGTTAATACCTCTATCTAATGCCACCAATTCTGAGGGCTCTGGGTTGAGCTTTGCTCAGCAAATGCTGCCACTAATACATTTGTATTGATTAGATATGCATTCGAAAGGGCATGATGAATATGCATAGGATTTGATTTCTAATGTTTGCTTCTTGTTACTAATTTCTATGTAACACAAATTACATATTTTGTTTAACCAAATGAATTCCTATGTAAATCTTCTAAATTTGAACAACCATCAAGTAATTATGAAAATTAAAGTTTTTGGCCCATTTTTCCAATGCATAAAGAACTAAAGTTCACAGGTGTCAACAACGAACGAATCATACCGAGTCACAACAGTTGAGTCATGACAGTTGAAATTTGTACCTACCTTTCAGCTGACGGATAACATTTAGAGCTCAGAACTGACTTTGTCATGTAAAGGTCATTGCTGTAGACTTCTCAAAGCAGCACAGTAGTTTGTAGCAGAATTCTGTTATAAGATATTCTGCAACTATGTAACTGACCTCAATCCACTACTGTACAAATACAGAGGATCATCAACATTGCAATCTTAAAAGAGAGTTTCAAAACAACTGAGATACAGAGTTCTCATTCACTTTCAACTTATTTCCTTTTGTTATTACAAAAGTGATGATGAGTGGAACCCACTTATCTCATCGACTGCCTTTCTCAAGCAACATGAACATCAAGAGAAGTGAACCCAAACCCAATAAGCCAAGTAGCCAACATCAAGCATTTGAAATCAAAGTCCATAGGCCTGCCTATCACAAGTAATGACAAGTGCATCCCAAATCATCCCATCAAATGTAAATATTAGCATGTTCACACCTGTCTATATAAAGTAAACATGCACATCAACTTAAGCTAATCTAAGCAAATATCCAAGCATTTAAAATCAAAGTCTGGGTCCCACAGACAACAAGCAATGATATTGTGGCCCACTTAACAACCTGCATAACAGCAGACCCTAATCCAACGAAATATTAAAAACTAAAAATCAAGAGGTTTTGGGTCCCACTGACAACAAGCAATGATAGTGTGGAAAACAGAATATCAATTTGAAATACATATCGTTCATCATATGTGAACTATACTTCCCCTGCCAGTCTTTAACCGGATTTTCAAATTTG
Organism: Camphora micrantha; assembly: GCA_003546025.1. Lineage (NCBI taxonomy): Eukaryota > Viridiplantae > Streptophyta > Magnoliopsida > Laurales > Lauraceae > Camphora > Camphora micrantha. Next base: position 391,787 of record QPKB01000001.1, on the reverse strand, counting down.
TCCCAACATCCGCAGCTACTGCACCGGATTTATTATAGCCTTCCTGAATCCAAAAAATTGACGAGAAATATGCAGCACTAAATTAAGCATGAGAAAATACAATGATAAAAAGTACGAAACCTCTAATGATGAGAATAGCAAAGAAACTGAAAGTGCAGCGTTTGCAAGAATGGATTTGCTAGTTGCCAATTAACCAAATAATGCACAATGGAAGTTAAAACCAAATAAGATAGATCTAGCAAAACTATCTACCAAGCAATCACCACAGTAGACACAAATTTTATGTAAAAATCCTTTCCAGGAGAAAAATCAATCACTATTGAACGGTTACAAGATATACTCATAGCTCCTTTATCCAGTCAGTACGTCGACCTAAGGACTGTATAGTTGCTCTTGCACAACTTCTCATTTCACCACGACTACCTGTCGTGCACCAGTACCTGTGTTTGATCTTCCTTCAATCACTTGAGAACCAAGATGAACAAACCTTCTTCAAAGAAGTAGAAGCTCTTAACATTCTAGAGCAAAAGGCTTCAGCCCAATCACTCAATTGATTGCTCTAGAGAAAATTCTCTCTCCGTAAGACCTCTTACTAAGAATAATGAGAGAGGTGGTGTGTACCTTTGGATTAAGAGAAACACCCAATATATAGCTCCAAATCCGTGGAAGAGACTTCTAATGATAATACAATCAAAATATCAATTTGTCTCAATCTCTGACTTAGAGCTTGGATCAGATTGGGCTTGTCCGCCATGCTCGCTACAACGAGCAGGATTCTCGCTCTAGCGAGAGGAGCCAGAGTCCTCTTGGGTTCTGGCTCTAAACACTATAACAGAAACAACACTAAGATGATTGACATGCTATTTGTCTGTTCCATATGGATATTTTCATAAAACATGCATGTTGGTTACTCTAGCTCAATCCACATTTCACCGATTTCTTTCTTCCCACGTCTCATTTCACCGGCTCTAGTAGCAAAGGAGGATAGCCCGGATAAGCTTCAGGTTCTTGTTATTTTTGTTTTTAATAAAGCTCTGGTTTTAGATTCTGGGTTTCTTGTAGAAAAGAATGCCATTTCCAAAAGATTTGTTTTTTTGGGGGTCTGTTTTGTACTAATGCTCACATGGATTCATTCGTTTTGTTATTATCAGTTAAATGTCTGATGTTTGAATGATCTCACACTAGATAGATTAATGAGATTTATTTATATTTCTGTTTTGGGAAGTCTTTTCAAATCTGTTGTATTTTGCATGAAATTTGTTCATATAACTATAGTATCATGCATATGCAGAGGATGGCCCAAATTTTCCTTTTACTGCCTGAAAGGAAATAACTTCAATTGGGGTATCAAATAACGCAAAGGTTAAGCCCACCAACGGGGCATCAGTCTTAGTCCGCCGTCTAAAATGTCAATTTGCTATGCAATGTAGAATGCTGCGACTTTACTACAATGATATAAAGAGAAGTCTGCGATTTAAAACCTTCGTATTAGTAATTTTCGGCACCACAATTTGTGTAATCAAACAGAAAGCTAAGAGAGATCTAGAAGAGGAGATGGGAAAAAAGAAGAAGAAGAAGAAAATTAAGCACGATTCATTCAACCTAAAACCTCAAGAAAATTAGCTTATAGGATTGTTTATTTGAAGGCACCATCATGGATCACCTTAGAACCTTGAGAAGTTTATCTAGAATCTATTATATTTATTTTCATTATGGTGGTCAACAATTTAACATAGAATATTACCAAATGCAAATAAAGAAGAGATGAAACAGGCATCCCATAGTGAAAAACTACATATTATTAATAAGTGTCCTCCAAGCAATATAACAGACACTGACAAATTTAATGCTAACACTACATGCACACCAACAAATAGCAATCAATTACACCATATAGATGAAATCGCATTCCACAATAGAGACTAATGGAGCATTTATTTGTAATCGAATCCAACTATAACATTCAAAGAAGAAGAAAGAAAGAGATGATAGTACCTGATGTTTAGTAGTTCAACATTCAAAAAGATCTGGCCGGACAGAGAGGACAGAAGGCCTGCATTCGGTTGCAGAAAGAGTGAGGAACGATCTAATAATTACATAAAAAACCACACTTTTTTTAACGATATATAAAAATCACACATTGAGAAAGCTCGACTTGCTGTTCGGTTTTTAGCGTATGGAGTATGGTGCGGTCCTAAATGTGTTGGGTGTGGGCCTATGTATTTTTAAGGAGAAAGCCCAGCCTGAAATGCTATCACAAAACCACATGATGAGTAATAAAGCTAGGGTTATTCATGGGTCAGCCTGCCTAGGCCCGATCCATGCCCTAGTCACAATGTCTTGGATTAGGGCTGTGGTTTCAGACTCATTGGTGTTGTGTTTAAAGGGCTAAGCATGGGACCTTCTGTGTTTAAAGGACTATCCAGGCCCGATGTATTTAGTACGAATGTTCATGTGCACCCATCCCTCACCATAGGGTGAGGAACTTATATGAACATGAACATGAAAATAGCACATGAACATTGTCAACATGTATGCATTTATAAATATATATATATATATATATATCACAATGTCATCATAAAATTACAATTATCAGTAGTGTTTTGTCTTGTTCGCAATTATAATTTTCCTCTTTTCCCTCTTCACATAAAATTACAATTTTCAATGTGTTTATCTCCTTCACTAAATATAAAATAATATCTTAGATATTTTCCTCTTTTTTACTTGAGATTTCTTTGTGAGTTTGTTTGTTGTACTCTCCTAGGGTGAATGGTCATTTTAATTAGAGACAATAAAATAAAATTAGTCAAATCAGAAAGTACCATATTTCAAAAAAAAAAAAAAAAAAAAAAAAAACAATACATTTTGCCAAAAAAAAAAAAAAAATTACTTTTAAAAGGTGATTCCGCTCTAAATGACAAAAAACCATCTTATCTTTTAAAAATAGTCAAAAAGTTCCATTCTCATTTCACTAAATGACAAAAAAATATCACTTTTTTATTTCACACCTCTTCTTTTTTTATCTTTTAATTTGAAATTTCACCTCACTTCATTTTATTAGTAAAGTAATCAAACTAGCTGATACAAACTTGTGGTAGTGTGATCAATCAGACTTAGGCATCACACTAAGCTCCATGACTAGGGTTAGTGGGGATTAACATGGGACATGGCCATCATGTAAATCTCTGACTCTTAAGTTTCATGGAAATATTCTTTTTATCAAAGGGTTGAAGATTTGTAGATCACTAAATTCTCATGATTCAATTTTATAAGGTGAAGATTGTATATCATAATTTCTTATCAGAAGCGGGAAAATTCTAATTGATTCTTTTATATTTCACTTTTAAGCCTTCACTCTTAACCTTGTTGATAAAGTCTCTTACCTAAAGATTTATCGAAAGTAGCAAACTTGACATTCTACTATTGTAGGGTCAACAAAGGAGATACGAAGGACCAACAAAATTTCTCCCTTTAGACATAAGAATACCACCCACTTTTCATCCTATCAAACTGATTGTCCATTTTACTTCTCCAAACCTTCAAGCAAAATTAGCCCTCTCCTAGGAAATACTTGGAATCTACTAAATAAGCTATAGTTGCCAGAATTATGAATACAAAAGTATGTATACAAGGTTAAAATGTCACAACCATAACGTTGTTGAAAAATCTAGAAAATTATAATCTTGTCAAGATGAAGATAGAACCAATATAAGGAGCTTCAAAATTAGATAGGCTAATCAAAGAAGAGCAAACAAAACAAGCAACAAGTAATAATATTTAAAATGGTTATAGAAATTTCTACTGATTTACAAAATTAGCTAATAAAATGTGCAAATTACCCCCAAATGGAAAGATGTTTGAGAACAAAAAGATTAAGAAATCGACAAAGGCTGAATTTGATTTTGTTTTCATTGAGTAAGAAATGCAAAAGAGAAAACAATTAAAAAAAAACTGTTTCACGGCCTCTTTCCCTAGGTTGATATTAAAATCCTAAAATTTCATAATAACATTGGGGTGGCTTGTGTTATTGAGCATTAAAGAGCTAAGGAATGAAGGGACTATGGTTGAAAAGCTGAAGAGAAAACAACATTTATAAATATAGTCCACGAGGGTAATGGTTGGTTTTCAAAACCTCTCATAAAAGATATTATAGGAAGGGCATTGATGCTTAGGAGTCCTAGAAATTCAATTCAATAAAAACAAACAGGCCCTTAATTGGAGAAAAATGAAAAAACGAAAGAATAAAAAAAAAAAAACCAACAAAACTACAAAAAGAACAAAGGAAAGAAACGGGCCGGTCTCCTCACCGTTTGATGAACCAGTTTTGAAGGCGTGATTTGACGCTCTCATCATTCCACTCACGCTTTTCTAGCTCTGTCCACTCGCTTGAGTACACCCATTTTAAGATTTGGCGCACTATCTGGTCCAATGGGACCCATTTCAATTCTGGACAACTCCACAAGCCGAAAATTTCCAAAGATGAAAGTTGAGAATGCATCCTCGTTCATAGAAATTGGTAAGCTTGGGTAAACAAGATAGTGCTAGAGTCTCCAACGAGGGAGCACACCCTTATCAGCCACTTCTTCCCCCTTTCTGATTACACCTCCATTCCATCACAACTATGTACTTCGAGTAGTGCAAGACATGCGAGTCCTTGCGCTGAACTAGATGAGAGAAGGCTCTTAAACCCATGACATTTATGAATAGCCAACAGCTTTAGGTTTTGAAAAAAACCCAATTGCTGGTGATTGAGATGGGAAATTTTCTTCCATTATCAAATTCTCCATTTTCTCACAATCTTTAATCAAGAGGCGTGCCAGTCGTGTTGCAAATTGTGGGAAAGTAGGGGAGAAAATATATCTCAAACAGCAATCGTCTACAATTAACACCTCCAAATTACGAAGGCTACCGATGGGCATGGCCCCTTTCCAAATACTAGAAAGGCTTGGCAGGTTACTTAGCTCTAGTGTTCTGAGGCTGGTGAGCACAGCGTGCTGTTCCGTGAGACCCTCTGAGTTGAACACTTCCTGCAACTCCTGACAATTATAAACTCTAAGCTCCTCTAGATTCTGCAGTACTTGTACAAGAAAAGATGGCAAGATATTGCTTAATAAGTTATTACAGACGAGCACACAAAGGACTCTCAAGTTTTCAAGGCATGTAGCTGCAAGTGGCCCATTGCAGATTGTCTTCAAGTTATGCAAGCAGACAAGACATAAAACTTCCAAACTTTTTAATTTAAGTGGAGGTGCCTTTTCTTCCATGCTTATTACACATTCCATTTCATCGCATTTGGCGATTGTGAGTGTCTCTAAGCTTTCACCTCTCAGTTCTTGTCTATCTGCCAAATTTGTAAGGCCTCTGCAACGTGCAAAGAACAGTTCATTGGTTATATCAAAGAACGATTGAACCGAATATGGAATTGGGAATGAAATATTTTCAACTTTTATGCATCTTTCTGTGTTACGATCAAAGTATTCACCTCCTATACAAATTCGAAACTTCATCAGATTCTTCCATGGACCACGGGTGCTGCTTTTAGGCATGCAACTCAAGGTTTTGATGTGAACATCTAGGACACGCAAATGCTTAAGGAATTCGAACTCAGCAATGCTAGCTTGTCTTGCATCTTCTGCTTCCTCTGGCTCCCATTGATTGAAGCTGTATCCCATGTATAGTTCTTCTAAGCGAGTCAACCTCGATATCACATTTGGTGGAACAATTTCAAGTTTTGTTTTAGTCAAATCCAAGAGCTTTAGATTGGTCAATTCACCGATTTCTTTAGGCAATTTGTCAACCCCGGACTCCTTTAGGCACAGTATTTCTAGTTTCTTCAACTTGCCAATTACAGCAACATCTTTTAATTCAGGGCATCTGTCCAACCACAGTGTTCGCAGATTTTCAAGGCATTCCATCGACGATGGCAATGATGAGATATTTGTGGTGCATAGATCTAGAACTCTGAGAGCCTTCATCCCCGTAAAGAAACTTTCCGGAATTTTTCTCAAAGAACAATTATTATCTAGTGATAAGGTCAAAAGTCGAGGGCAAGATATGGAATCAGCAGGGAGCATTTCAAGATTGTTTGCAGCTATTGAAATCCTCTTACACTCTTCTAGGTTTTCAATCTCAGGCCACTCTTTCAGTCCTACACCATTTTTTGCAAAGAATCCATGCTCATGTCTTGATGCTATTGAAGTGGCAGCATTGTGAACAACATCATGCATTTTTTACCCATTTTTATAACTCTCTCCCGCCAACAACAAACAAGAAGCCTTGAGTTTGTCAATCAAGGCATGTACTTTAACTGATGCTTCGTCTAATGTATTGACATTACGAAAGAGGCCCTCCCCCATCCCATACCTTATCAGGTCATCCCTAGCAATATTATGACCTTCTGGAAACAGAGAGCACAATAGGAAGAATGACTTGGCCTCCTCACTTTCCAAGTAATTGTAGCTCATCTCCAGAGAAGCCAACACTCTTGAATTCATATCCTTGATGCTTGCAGGATTAGACCTTTGTAATTCCAGCAATGCATTTTTCCAAACAAGCTGGTCCTTATTTCGTAATGCCCTTCCAAGTGTGACGATTGCAAGAGGCAAACCTCCACTTTCTTTTGCCACCTTCCATGCTAAATCATGTAAAGTGGGAGTGTCCACAATACCACCTGCTTTCTCTCTGAACAAACTCCATGAATCTTGTTCGGATAAAACATTTACTGCAATTCTTACTTGGCTCTCCATAGCATCACAGACTTCTGTACTTCGCGTCGTGAATATTATGTTGCAACCCTTGCATTCTTCTCTATTTGGAATTCCTACATCAGCCAGCTCTAGTCTTCCCCACAAGTTATCCAAGATTACGAGGACATTTTTGCCTTGACACAATCGCTCCGACAGCTTGCATGCTCTCATGGATATATCTCCTTCTTCGGGAGGCATTTTTAAGCCTAACGGGTCTGCAACATCACTTTGGATTCTTTTCAAGTCTGGGTTTTGAGGCAGAGTTACCATGACAACTTCTTCATAGAGTCTCTCTCTTTTCACATTTGGCTACTTGTATTTCATCAATGTCGTTTTACCTACTCCTCCATCCCAAATTACCCCAATGATGTTGATGTTCTCATCTTTCAATGCATCATTACTTGTTTCATAGAAAGATTCTATGGATTCAGATTTGTAAAAATCTCCATCAGGCAAGATTCAATGCTTGTATTTTGGTTTAGGGTATGATACACTGCTAAAATTTCCCATCTCTTTGGAGGCCATTAAACTGTGTCAATCTTTTTCTTTGCTTCTTTACCGCAGCTTGTACCGCTGTGCAAATCAAAACATCTTATATCCCTTGAAGTTGATTATCCAATCTTTGCGCAATCTTTTATGGATATCTTGCTACACTTGACAACATCTTTCCACTTCACCAAGGACTACTCACTGTTTCTCTGAGCGACTTCAACCTCCCTCGTACGTCATTTATTCCCGGCTCCAACTTCTCAGCTCTCTTTTTGAGATTGTGAACATATTTTTTGTAGCAAATAAAACTAACTTGCTTGCTGGTTTAAAGGACAAGTACATATTACTAACTTCAGTAACTGGTTGAATCACTATTCCAATGATTGCAAAAGTGCCATTGTTGTTTTACCAGGTCAACTAAGAGCAGCATGATGACTGCAGAAAAGAAAAAGAAGAAATAAAATAATTAAATGATATTATTAATAGAATCAAAAATATCAGTATTAGCAACCACTCAATGGACTAAGGTTCATTGGACGTTCAAGAAACAAGGCATTTAATGTTAAGCAACAGCTCAAGACCAGGGGATATTTTCCTCTTTTGTAGAAGTTTCATGGAAAAAATCTGTGTACTTTTTATTAAGATGAGGAAAAACCCAGTAAACCACAACACAGAGTACATGGTTTACGGATAGAATAGGCCACATTTACCATTCTTACAAGTGACAGAAAATGGGTTTTACATACTCAAATGTTACCACTGATAATAATACACATGCAAAACGCATTACCATGCTTGTTGAAATCACCCATTTTTAAATGAAGTTAAATGACTACATCCAACAATTTTAGATTTATTTGGGATTTTTGGATTGTTCAGGATTCCTCAAAATCCATAAAGAATTAGAATAGGGAACTACTTGGGTCGTGATATTAATGATTAATAAAGATTATTGGAATGGTTCGGATCATGATTGTAGGCCCCACAAGTGCAGAAAATAATATCCATAGTTTGAGACTTTTTTTTTTTATATAAAATACTCAAAATCTAGGAGATTTAAGACCCAACCATCTTTAAGAATCTTGAGGCATTTTAGTCCAATAAACAAATTGGAATGCGTTTGGATATAAATATGGAGCCACCAAGAATGAAAACATAAAGGTATTTGATGACCCCATGGGAATGCATTCACACGAAGTATCTTGCGCAAACAGGTATATTAAGACATGACAAGCCCATTACTTTTAGCAATGCGGATGTCCCCTCAACATGTAGGCCCTACAGATTTATGGACGGGCCTTTTCACGTGGGATATACAAGAACGACGGATTGAAACCTGCTCTGATACCATGTAATAAACCATATCCAAACCCAAAGCTTAAGTCAATAGGTGGAAGGCCTATACAGGTATATTAACACATGACAAGGCCCATTACTAGGCGATGTGGATGTAGGACTTTCCACAGCTCATATGAAGAGTTACTCTCACGTACTATGAGAATTAAGGGTGAGTGCCCTCACCCCTTACCATCATAGTAGTATAAGAGTAATTAACTCTCACAAGAACATCT
>QPKB01000001.1:277725-381978 GCA_003546025.1 Camphora micrantha | reverse complement strand
ACAAACTGCTAACAAGAATGCCAAGGTTTCTCTCTCCACAACGTTAGCATGTTTGTCTATCTAATTTTATTGATACATGATATAGATTGTTACTTCCAAGCTAAAGGAGACACCACCTCATCTCAATGCTGCAGAACCCAACTCAAATGGAAATGGACGGTTTTTTTCCCTATCAAGTTTCATGTTTTTTTTTTTTCTAAAAAACGAGTTTCCATCATGTTTGATTTTAATAATACAACATATCGATGCGCCCACCAAAGGAGAAATGATAGGCCGAAGAGGACATGATGAAAGTAAGGAATATATATGAAGACGTGCAACCTATTCCAAGATTTTGACTTGAGATAGATTGGAGTAAGAAATAGAAACAGACCCAACATAGTTGGACAAGACTTTGATAATGATGATGAGGATGCCAAAAATAGAAGGTTAAGTAGTGGATGCTATGATGATCACTCATTGAAAACTTACTTGGAAATTTTGTGCTGCCAGAGGATCGTTTGGATTCTTATCAGGATGGACCTGCCTTGCCTACAAAAAACGAAGGTAAGCAATGATAAGATGCCTAAAATCGAGAATTAGTAAAATCTCTATTTTAAATTGGTTGAATTTTACAAATTGGTTTGTAAATTCTTCAAAGAACTCCAAAAGAATGTCACAACTTAGTTACTAATTTACAATTTGACATGTTATAACAACCACAGCAAACACATAATTCAATTTCAATTTCAAGGCACTGTCTGAAATAACAAAGATAGAGAGTATGGCTTTAAAATTTCAGTAGCCAAGTATGCTTCACAGTATACTTAGCAAGGGGAAGTTATTCTTCAGCGAAAATGAAGACAAAACTCCAACAGTAGTGCACCAATCCTGCAGTATCATCTAACTTTTGATGACACGAGGTTGAAGATCAATTACCTTTGGGAACATAGGGAAGACCTAGTGGTAAAGGGCTCTCACTCCCATCCCACCCACCAGGGATCGATCCATGGTGGGTGGCTTTAACTCTTCTCCCACTTGGCCATTGAGCCAAAGTAAGCAAAAAAAAAGAAGATCAATTACCTTTTAAAACCAAAGGTTCAAGCAAGAGAAAATAAAAGAAAAGCTAAAAAAAAAAAAAAAAAAGGGAACTCCAAAAACCTATAGCTCAAGGCCTGTCATGAGAATCAACATGAAAGGGCCACTTCATCCAATTACAATTGGTTGACCAAGTCATACAGCTTTTTCTAAAGAAAATACTACTAGAGACACTAAAGACTCACAACTAGGCTGATTTAACTAGAAGCTAGATCCCTTTTTATAGCGCTAATGGTAAGAGACTCGGGTTAAGGTGTTATATAAAAAAAAAAAGAGACTCGGGTTAAGGCGTATTTACCGAATGGGAAAAAAAAAAGGATCCATAAACTAGGACCCTAAGGCCTAAATCCTATTAAAAAAATTGTGCCACATAAAAGCTGTTAGAACAACTGACAAATAGTACTCTTCCCAAAGCTCAACAATCAGATCTATTTGATGCCATGGACTCCTAACTCATGGAATAATTTGCTGAATGGCGCTTATTAATAGGACTTTGGCTAACTTGACAGGAATAAACTACGAATGTAACTTGCACCAGTGATAAATCCAAGTTCTCGTCTGCACAAAGAGTGGGTGCCACGTGTGGACGTGAGCCCTCTCTGGGTTCATCTAAGCCCACGAATGCATCAATACTTAACGAAACAACCAGCACCAAGTAAGCTATAAACCAATCCAGATTCTCAGATGAATCATCCAGGAACTCCATGTGAGTTCCATGAAGTGGCTCGTAAAATCTCGCTCCCCTGTGAGATTTGAGGAGCACAGTTATGACGCAAAAAAATATCAATCAGATTTTTGTGTTATGTGCCGGCCCTGGTAGGAAGAGCACATCCCAAAGTCCAAGGGTAACGCAGACTCAAGAGTTTGAAAAGATAATTTCATAAGTGCAACTGAACTGAATCTGATGCTCTTTGCAGCAACAGATAAATTAATATGGAAACCACTGCAAGCAAACCAAAGACAAAAGAACTCTGGTGCAAATAAAACATTAATCAAATCAAGCAGCTCATCCTGCAAATTTGAAGCAGGTTTGTCATAGTCGAAGCCTTATCGGACGCATGTATGGTCTGGGTATTTTGCAGCATTTTAAATAGTGGAAGAAAAACAGCTCAAGTGCGATTGCATGCACCGGAGGGCCAAAAAGTCAAGATATGTCAACCTCTGGGTGCTCTGGCCAGGAAGAAGCATCGCTGCTTCAACAATCAGAACTACCACCACTAAACTAAGCAAAGACGTTATTCTAGATGGGGCCAACGTAACCAATCCAAAACGCCCTCACAAAGTCAACACCCCTCTCGATCTCGATCTACAGAGACTTTGAGAATCCAAATTCCCAGCGCTTTGCATGAATCAATAATTAATAAACCAGGGATTTTAACCCGAGCCTGGAGAGAGGGAGAGAGAGAGAGAGAGGGAAAAAACGCAAATAAAAAGAGTTAGAAATCTGTTTTCTGCTGCAGAAACCCTAGAACTTTACACCCATTGGAATTAAGGGGCACGGAACCGCGTGACATTAGAAAGAGGAGAGGAAAGAGAATGAGCAGGTGATGGACGAATCCATCCCTCCTAAATTTGTGACTGGCGAACTCGATCATTTCTGATCGGATTTTCGCGCAGAACTTAGTGATCAGAAGCTGCATCAGCTCCATTTTTCATCTTACGAAGAAAATGAATTCCTCACTCACCTTGATGTAGTAGGCTTTCTTGATCTCGGCCTCTGTAGCCGTGGGGCTGATTCCCAACACGTCGTAGTATTCCGTTTCTTTTACCATGGCCCCTTTTTTTTTCTTTTCTTTTCTTACCGGACCAGTCAGTTCGGAAGAGAAGAGAGGAGAGGAGAGGAGAGGATAAGAGAATCAGAAGACAAGCAGTGGACCGCTACAACATACAGACAGAGATGGTCGTCGTCGTTGATGGGGGCCGGTGATGGAGGCGACGATCAAAAGAAGAGGGCGAGTCAAGACGGAGCAAAGGGCTAAACGTTCTTTTCATGCTGCCGCTTAAGATTCATACGCGCTTCTCGGGGCCCATCTTATTCATACGCGCACCGGCGTATACCATAATAAATTTTAAATACCCCAGTCAGAGTCAGAGTACGTGGTAATTGGTGCGCCTCGTCTCCTCCAATGGTCATGGTCGTTTGGCAACGCCTCGAATATAATTAATACTAGGAAATTTTACCAAAAAAGCGTCTCAAAACTTGTATACGCCGATTATAATCAGAAATACAAATAAACACCCAAAACGGTGTTCGTACAGGCTTCTTGGACGATTTTACCCTTACATAGATCGAACGACATCATTATCTCAACATACCTTAATTCCCATTCCCGCCAGAGCTTCTCCCTGCCTATTCCTCTCCTTCTCCCTCTTCCTCTCTAAATGCCTTCTCCGTTCCCTCCTCTCTCCTTCCCTCTCGACTCCTCTCTCCTTCCTCGTCGCATCCTCTCTCCTCCCATTGGCCCCCTGCTCTCTCTTTCCCTCTTCTTCTCCGGCCTTACCCTTCAACGTCAGAACTATGCAATCAATGGCCAGGATTCAAAGGGCAGCACCATCATATGAATATATGGAGGCCCCAGATGATGCATTGCTGATGATCCTTCACGCCGGTGAACTTGTACCCTCAGGTTTTGTAATCTATCTTTTTTATGTCATCTCCTGTTATTTTATCCAGCACCCCATCTCTATCTCTTCCCATTTGGTTGTTTACTAGTGGAGAAAAATAGAAGTGACTGTAATATGCATGCACAGAAAGTTAATCTTGTTGGAGCAAAGTGGGTTTCTTTTCTTTTTTTCTCTCTTGTGTTTGGCAGCCAGCAATGCCCTCTCATTGCCGGAGTTGATGGAGAAAATCTTGTATATGAAAGAGGGTTTTTCTAGCCAATAAAAGTGAGAACTTGCATAACATATCCTTTTTGGGCTTTTCAACAAATTTAGACTGCTGAGTTCTGTCAGTTCTTTCTCTCTTGTTCTTGTTGCTGAGAAATTGTTTCAACAAATTTGTTGTTGTGTTCTGTCAGTTGTTTCTCTCTTGTTCTTGTTCATTGCATGTTGGGTTTTCAGCTGATCTCTGTGGGTGAGAATTATTTTTTATTATGGTCATTCTTACTGGAACTGTACGCGCATTGAATGTTTGATTTGTTTAAATTAAATGAAAAGCTCGATAACTATAGTGTGCAGGCCCCTATAGCTTTTTAGGATGTTTCAGTAATGGTGCCGAGCCTTGCACCTTGTAGGGGAAAAAAACTATATATTAAGTCTTAGAATCTTGATGCCTCAAACATCAAACAAAATCTGCTAAATGTTGATGCAACTTGTATACATGGTACCTATTTTAGCATAAGTCTCAGTTAATTAATCAAGCCGCCTTCAATTCGTCCGATGACAATTCTGCTTTTGGTTTATTATAATATGCATTGGCTTTTTAATTGATGCAAGTCGCATAAGGGACCAAAGACGCTCCTGTTGAAAGAAACAGAAACGACAAAGGTCTTTCTTGCAGTCAAGAAGGCAAAAGGAAAAGAGTTCTTTTTTGAAATCCATGTCTTTTCAGCCACCATAGAAGTCATCAAAGCTCTAAATTAGTGTGAGGAATGGTCATTGATTCTGTTATTTTGGATTGTTTTTTGGGAATTGCTTTTTTTTTTAGAGCTTACATTAATTTTGTTCCTAGAACTTTTAATGTGGATGTGCACATCATCTAGTTCAAATGTACTGTTCTCATAGATGATATTGAGTGTATGGGTACCTTTCCAGACTTCAAAGTCTATTTCACTCAAAAAGTGTCCGTAAACATGTATTAGCCGGTTCTAATTAGAAATACACAAAAATGTTGAATTTAGTGTTCGTACGAGAGTTTTTGACGACTTTACCCTTAAAAGTGTGCCGAACAACATCGTCATTCCATTCATCCCTACCGTTCCTTCTCCATTTTTCCTCTCCCGCCATTTTCACTCTTTCTCCTCCGCTCCCTGCTCTCTCTTACCCTCTCCATCCGTCGGATGCTGCCCTCTCTTTCCCCCTTCCTCTCCTTTCCATTTTGCTGCTTCATTTGGTCTTTCATTAGATTTTTGTATGGTGTGGTTTTAGTGGGATTTGATTGTCTATTTTGTGTCTTAATTCCCTGTCCGTTTAAATTTTCATTTTCTGTTTCCTTTCTAACTTTTCTTTGGTTTTTGTTTTGCTTCTATTAGTTCTTCTCGGGTTTTGGCTTCTTGGGTTTTTGCCTTGCATAATAATTGTTTGGGTGATTTTTGGTTCTTTCTGTCATGGGCTTTTCTAAAATTCGAAGTACCCATTAGAAATCTAGTTGTTCCCTATTTTTTGATCTCCCATATCCCTGTTATTAAAATCTCAATTGTAGGCCCTAAATACGTTGGGTCTTTTCAATATATCGGTGGTTAATATGCTAAAACCCGAAACCAAATCGCGTGACATTAGGTCAGTTTTTGCTTGAGTTCAACTATAGGTTCATTACACCATTCCGAGCATCAAGTAACTTTGGTTAACCTTGGTGTAGCACTTGTCCCAAAATAGTACAGCCCGAAATGTATGTGGAATGGCTTCCACTAATAATATCGACTAAACATATTCAGCCATGAAACCTGACGTACCACTAACATATTTCTTGTTTGATTTACTTATTTGGATATGGCCCTCGATTTCACCATCTTAACAGCTTTTAGTAGTATCAATTTCCCATGTTTTGTTTCTTTAATATGACTGTATCAGGTTTAGAATGCATCCCTGCCTTTCTATGCCATAGTAATTTTTTCCTAAGTTATATAGTAACTTTTTTTTGCACCTCTGATTGATAGTAATTTTTGATTGCATTGCTTTCCATCATTTTTGAAACTGATAAAGATATTGTTGCTATTAGAATTCAACATCTATACTCGTTCGTTGTTTTTTGTTAGGCTCTTTCTTGGAATGAGACTACGCATGAGAGTGAGTATTTAAGATTGGAGGGAATGCTTAAGATAGATGAGCAGCCTTTAAAAAAAAATTTAGTTGTTAAAATAATAGTGAATTCCTACGTGGTTTCTTCGTTACTTACTTGACATATGCAGCAACAACCATAAGTAACTGCATTGAGACGGGTTATGGATTTTAGGTCTATTCTATAAGCTCTCATCAATAAGGTTAACTAAGATATAGATACTCGAACTAACTCTAATACTTAGATTTTTATCTTCAATGAATGGGAAGGGGCAAGAAGTCGACAATTTTATTGATCGATCGAGCTTTAGAGATTTGATTGCTGAATGAATAGTGTTTAAGTTCCCCCCACCCAATCATTTTCTATCCCTTATTGCTTCCTTCCCTAATCCAACTATTTCGTTTTGCCCACCTTCTTTTCCATCGTCATCAATGCCTTTTTAATCATAAAGTAATCACTTTAGTCATCTACAACTAATCTCAATGATCATTTACACAAAATCTAGCAATTTCGTTTCTGGTACATTATCACTTGTAGAACAACAAAGAAAATGAACTACTTATGTCCCATCCACTTTTTGGGTTTTGGTCAGTGAATTACTATTGACACTTATTGCCTAGTTGATAATATGAGATTCCAAGGTTTTGGGGTAACATATGAGCTACAAAAATACGTCAATAGTGCAGGATCAAACAAAATTTGGAACATACGTATAAATAATGATCGATGATCCTGTTGTCCTATAAATGAAGTTGAAATCAATATCTAGGTGAAGTTCGTAAGTCTTTCCCATTGTTTATGCAGCTCATTATACATTCAATTTCGTTTTCTTGCACGGTGCAAAAAATTAGTGAAGAACCTATAAATTACTGAAATGATATCGTTATTAGAAAATATCGAAAAATCAAAATTGACTTAAAGCATGCTTCCTTCTCATTTTTTATGCATCTCAATATAAAGTCACCATCATTTTTATTTTAGACACCAAAATTGGAAGATAAAGATAAAGATTATGGTTACGATATCGTTATCAAAGAATAATTTCCTTCGCATTTCTACAGGTATAGAATATCTTGAAATGGAAATTTGGTTGTTGGGGGGTCTGCTTTGTGCATTAGAGACTGGTTAATTTTTTATTTGATGAACTGATGAGTAGGGTCTGCAAAAATGATATCTGATCATTTAGGCTTTTGTTAGATATTTATTGAAGGTTGAAAGATGCATGTGACAACATTTGTAGTATATTTAGTGATAGGGTTAAGAAAGACAGCAGTTCAGAATTTTGGCTTTAGGTCACTTTTGGCTTGGGTTCAACTATAGGCTCATTACGCCATATTGAGCATCAATTAAATTTGGTTAACCTTGGTCTAGCACATGTCCCACAATGGGTAAGCCCGAAATGTACGTGAATTGACGTTTTTGGCTAATAAAATTTTCCAACTTTCTGCTTTCACAATGATGAAAATACTAACCATTTGTGAATCTAGCTAGGAACATCTCCCACAAGACTTTTATTTAGACTGTTTGGGTGTGAAAGTTTAGGCCGTACAACTATTCTCCAACTTCATTTGTCTAGTACAAATCAAGCTGACCCCAATAGCATTTGAGCAATATTTTAACCCATTTTCAGCCATTTTCAGCCTTTGAGCAATATTCTTTTACACGTGGAAGAAGTGTCGCACAAAACTAAGGAAGAGTGAGCTAGAGGAAAAATCTGAACAATTTTCCTGTCTCGTAATCCTCCAGGTGCACAAGCACACTTTAAAAGGCACATTTGTATAATGAGGATTCCACTATCTGCGGAATTCCTTTTTCATGCTGGTGGAGAATCCCACTGTGCAACCCACCATTGGATTTTGTTTTCCTCTTGATTGAAAAAAATTAGGCCAGACTGTCTTTTCTTGGCAAAGTATCATTGCACCAAACTGTGGAAATTTGAGTTGCAGGGATAACCAAAGTCGTTTTCTCTATTTTGGAACTCTCGAGTTATGCAAATGTGCCTTTTCTATTGGATTCTTAGCTACTTCTAGTAAAATGGGTTATAAAGAAGGATTACTATTATAAAGTTGCAGAGTGAAAGATATAAGGTGGAGGTTTAGTTGGGACACTCATTTTCGTATGACTGATTTATTAGGGCAATCTAGAAAAGGGGAGGTTATTTGATGGCCCTTCGTGAATATTTATTCACCCTTTACTTCTTCAAGTTATCCTAAAAATTCATTGGCCCGTTTCCACCCAAAACACAACGTAATTACACCAAAAACGGACACTTTGAAAAGTTCACCCAAAACCGTCAGTTTACCTTATTAGACCTTACGTCGGTCCCACCTTTCCATGAAATCAAATCCTTTCTGCACTGCATCACCACCATTAGATCTGTACTTCCTCACACTTGGCCCGAGCTGAAAAGAAAACATTTATTATGGCGAATCCCCTAGGTTCGAACCCTCGTTGCCATGGTTTGAACCTTCCATTTTATGCATTTCTGGGCCAAAGGCCAGAGAGGATAAAGGTTCGAACCCTCGTTGCCCTGGTTCGAACCTTCTATCTTGTGCATTTCTGGGCCAAAAATCAGAAAGGATGAAGTTCGAACCCTCGCTTCCAGGGTTCAAACCTTCCATTTTGTGCATTTCTGGGCCAGGTTCCAGATAGCACCAAGGTTCAAACCCACTTCACTGCCTTTCTGGGCCAAAAACCAGAAAAGGAAGAAAATAAAAATAAAAACTCTAAATTGTATAATGCACTTAGATTATGAATCTTCCTACTTGAAATCTCATTGTGCATCCCTAATAAGGACAATTAAATATGGCAAAAGAGAGCTGATTTGAGAAATATTATTTAAATTGTATAATGTGTGATGATTATTTATCAGAACTGAACAATGGAACTATTTTGATTTCATCATGGTTTAAATGTTATCTAGGCAAAGAGAGCTGGTTCAACGCTTAGGTATTGAATGGTTGCAGCTAAGTGGTGTCAAATAATTGAACAAATGGAAAATGCAATTCTGAGCCAAATCCGTGAGCCTTTCTCATTATTTATGCACCCCATTATAAAGTCATTGTCATTTTGTTGTTGGAGACAAAAAATGGGGGAAGAACCTATAAAAAATTGTAACGATATCGTTATCAGAAGATTTTAAAAACTAGAATTTGAGTGAAATCGTGAGTCGTTCTTATTGTTTATGCATCTCAATATAAAGTCACAATTATTTTCTTGTTGGACATAAAGAATGGATGAAGAAACTATAAATGATGGTAACGATACCGTTTTCAAAAAAAAAATGTCGGGCACAAAATTCAGGTTCGTATGAGTAGGAATTCAAGTTCTTAAAGATTCCCCCCTTAAAAACCATCTATAGATCATCCCATCTACAATTATAAAATGTTGTTTCTTATGTTTGTTGCTATTCTTAACCTTACTTATGGGATCTATGAATTGATCATCTTCATCGTTAATGTTGCACTGCTAAAATGTTTTTATGTTTGTTGCACCCATCATGTCTTTGTAATTTTGTACTGTAATGCTCCACCTTTTTTAACTAATCTGAAAGCCTAGAATTATGTGTGGGGTACTTGATTGATAGTGTTTTAACATTTTTCGTATAGTAGTGACTTTTATTTAGACATGACTGTTACGATTAGTCTATGTGGACTATCTTTGATATATATATATTTTTTTTGTTATTTAAAGTCTTTCATACATCCATTATGCTCTCTTACCACAGCTACTTCTATCTAATCCTGGACTAGTGGTGATCCATAAGCTGCATGCATCAAAGTTTGCAGGCTTTGAGAGACCATGACAAGATCTTTCTTATAATTGGAGACGTTATCATGACATTGGTCGACAAAGAGTAAGGTGGAAGAAGTATGAAGAATATCAAAATCAAGACAACTCCTAGAAAAGAAGAATACAGCACGTGATGGGAGATGGTGGAAACCAGACCATTGGAGCCAATGTCAATGCCTTTTGATTTGTAAGGGTTTGGTTTATAATTCTTGTGGCAGGCGTTGTGTATAAGAATTCCTATAGATATGGGTTGCACAATATTTTGTGTAAAATTGAGTGATACTAGCTACACTCATATTTTGAGTGTCTGAATGTAAATTGTATGGATTTTATTCTATTAATATATAATGACGTATGTCGAGCTATTGTATTGTTCATTTATCAAACGTTCACATGCTATTTGTATTATTCATAAAAGACAGAAGTATGATTTTTTATGGCATAAAGTTTTGAATACAAAAGCAATGCATATAAAGTGCAAGAAGGTTGGGAGAAAGGGAGCACTTACACAATTACTAAGACAACATGCAAGATGTGTTCCATTTTTTATTGTTGGAATATTTGCAATTTGATATTCTTGGTAACCTCTGTAAGTCTTTTTCATTGTTTATGTATCTCAATATATAGTCAGGGCCAATCTCGTTGATGGGAGCGAAAAAAGGAACAAAAATCTCTAAAGATCGTAACGATATCGTTATAAAAAACTTTACAGGAAAAGCCGAGCCATTTTCCAGAACGCCCAAAGGTTCAAACCCTCGCTTTGAGGGTTCGAACCTTCTCTTGCTGCCCTTCCAGAGCCATTTTCCAGAGGCCACAAAGGTTTAAACCCTCAAAGAGATAAAAAAAATGAGTGTTAAATGGAATGAAATCATGAAATGTTACATTACAGGAGCTCATAACATGGAAAAGGGATGGGAAAGGTTACATTACAGGAGCCCATACCATGGAAAAGAGATGGGCTTTTCCTCTATTATAATTACCCTTGTAGGTGCTTTCCTACTTGTCACGTCCTTCAACATGGGTCTAATTTCTTCATTGCACACGATCAATTCGATATTCTCAATAATCCCAACACGGTTGACTGGAAATCAGACAGACCTTGTTTTTGTAGAATCAAAGGAGACGTCTGCATGTTTGAGCTTGTGGGTAAATCTTAGAGAAGGAGATGTCTGCATGTTTGAGCTTGAAAATGGATGTTGCTGATAATGGGAAAATAGCTCTGGATGGGAAATAATTAAAGGTTCGAACCTTTAAAGAGTGGGTTCTAACCTTCGGGCTCTTTGAAATTTGGTCTAGGAAGTGCAAAAAATAAAGGTTCGAAGGTTTGGGCTCTCTGGAATTTGGCCCAGGAAGGCAGTGAAGTGAAGGTTCGAACCCTCAAAACGAGGGTTCAAACCTTTCGGACTCTCTGGAATTTGGCCCAGGAAGGCAGTGAAGTGAAGGTTCGAACCCTCAAAATGAGGGTTCGAACCTTCATGCTCTCTGGAATTTAGCCCAGTAAGGCAGTGAAGTGAAGGTTCGAACCCTCAAAACGAGGGTTCGAACCTTTGGACTCTCTGGAATTTGGCCCAGGAAGGCAGTGAAGTGAAGGTTCGAACCCTCAAAATGAGGGTTCGAACCTTCATGCTCTCTGGAATTTGGCCCAGGAAGGCAATGAAGTGAAGGTTCGAACCCTCAAAACGAGGGTTCGAACCTTCGGACTCTCTGGAATTTGGCCCAGGAAGGCAGTGAAGTGAAGGTTCGAACCCTCAAAATGAGGGTTCGAACCTTTATGCTCTCTGGAATTCAGACTCTCTGGAATTTGGCCAGGAAGGCAGTGAAGTGAAGTGAAGGTTCGAACCCTCAAAATGAGAGTTCGAACCTTCATGCTCTCTAGGAAAAGAGAGCTGGTTCTACGCTGAAAAATCGAACAGTTGCAGCTACGTGGTGTCAAATAATTGAACAAATGGAAACCCAAGTTGCAGCCATTCTTCAAGAAGAAAGGTAAATCTGTGTCTTCTGTGTGAGGTTTGCTTGCATCTTTTATTCTTTTCTTCTTAACAAATACATCTCTAGAAAAATGTGAAAAAAATAAAAAACCATCCATTGAATTGGCCCAACATTGAAGTCCATTGGTGAATGAGGAATTTTGCATCTAGTCTATTCATTATAAGAGCTGCCTCTTGAACATGTTCAAATCCTCTAAGACTTAAAGACTTCTTTCAATTGACTCAGCATATCATACATGTTACACGACATGGAAAACCGTTTTGAAACTTCATGAATATACTGACATATCAATCTGAGCAGCATCCAAGAGTCTTTCTCATTATTTAAAGATCACATTTTAAAATCGAGGCCATCAACTTGCTGGATAATAAATTTGAGAGTGAAAACTCTAAAGGACGATAACGATTTCGTTATTTGAATATAACCTCCATGAGTCTTTTTACTATTTTATGTATCTCAATAAATAGTCAAGGCCAATCTCGATGCTGAACGGGAAAAAGTGGAAGAAAAAAGTCTAAAGGTTTGTAACGATATCGTTATCAAAAAAATTTAGAAACCACTAATCTCTGCAATACAATTGCTCCACAAACATCAATTTCAGTTCAAGGCATTGAAAAACTGATTCGGGATAAAGAACAAAATCAGAACAAGCTTTTCTATGTGACAAATGGGTTGGAAACATGAGTTGAAGAGGGTAAACTCAAATGGCCTTTATTTCATTTCAAATTGTTAGATAATATGCTTACAAAATTATGAAATGTTTGGAACCCAATAATTATTCTAGCACACAAAAGTCATACACCCTTTACAAGTTGATTGGCTCCATATGTCGCCTCCAGTGGAAGTAGATTTACAAGTTCCAAACATGAATGAATCTCTGAGTGCAAACTTAACTTGTTGTGCTCTGCTTCACTAGGAACTAATCCAGGAGCAGACCTGTTCATGGCTTTCACAGAGTGGAACCAAGAGAACATGACAGTGTCTTGCACTTCATATGCAACTTACTAGTTCTACTATAACACACTTGAGGTTTCCTCATTCTACTATGTGCCACCAGACTAAAAGGTAAAAATGACACTGCTAATTAGTACTAATCAGAGACATTCATGTCCCGAAGGAGACTTTGCCACAAAGGGAGCTACTGCACATAAAAGCAAAATAACCCATATGAGAATTCAGTGAAAGAAGAACATAACCAACACTAAATCTTCCACTATGTTTCAAAAATAGGAAAGAGGTTCTTCAATTGTGCATATGAGTGCGTGTCTACTATATATATATATATAGTCATTATTTCATGTTGCCATCCCTAATTGTTACTAGTCACATACTCGTATCAACAATGAGTCCAATGAGAGAGCCATAAAAGGATTGCTACAATTATTAACCTTTCCTGTTGCTATTGAATAGACTCCAAAGTCCTAGCCAGTTTTACCTGAAGAGTCCTAACATTCAAGAAAGCTATCCAAAGGACCAAATTGATGAATGAATATGATATCAAATAGTATTGAATTCAATTTGTTTCAGGAAAACCAATAGAAATGCAATTCAATATAAGATCGAACAAGCAAATCCATATTCAATTCATTCTGATAAAACAAAAAATATATATATATATATATATTTTGCCAACAAAGAGACATAAAACCAACTAAATAACTTGTTATGTCCACCGAATTCGTGAACAAAATTAAAATGTAAGAAGGCCCACATTGCTTCCTATCTGAATTGATTTCAATTTGGCAAAACAACAAAAACCCAATTTTCTTTTTTTGTTTTCACATGCATCCAAATAAAATTAATGGCATTATAGAAGAATCATAATGCCATCTTTCCAAATAAAAAATTTCTTCATGGAGAAGTATGAAAATCCATATCATTCATGACAAAACAGGCACATTCCAAGAGCCAAAATTCAACAACAAAACAGAGAAAAACAAACAAACAACAAACACCCACATTGCATCCTCTCCAAACCCATTCAAACAAAAAGAAAAAGACCCACCCCAATTCATTTCGCAACCAAACAAATCAAAATATACAAGATGCATAAAAACCCATAACGTTTTCAACGCAAAACTCACATTGTTTCCCTTCCAGACATGATAGTGCCTCCTGGTTTTGAGTGTGCTCATCTTTGAAGATGAATTCAAAACACAAAATCTGCCCAAAGTCACAATATAAATCTAATCATAAGACCTTCTCCACGCCTTGTAATTATAGAATGATTGTCATCTTGTTATTGATAATTAGAGAGACAAAGAGTCATTAAAGATGACACATGATTGATGATGTTGTCGTTGGGGATGAAGCAGGGGTTGAGCCGCTGCTCTCGATCAAGACCCACTACCCATGCCCATCTTCTTCTTCTTCCTCTCGAGGATCAAACAAAACAAAGAGATCTTGCGTACTTTCACTCCCTCCCTCTCTCTCTCTAAGACGTTGGCGCGTGTTTGCGTTTCACGCGGGCAAGAACCAGGTGCTGGCCGGCCATTTTAATTTTTGGAGGGAACGAGAGAGCTAGAGCCGCAACAATGTGAAATGAATGTGAGTTTTATGCACACTTAGAACCAGGAGGCTCTATCATGTCTGGAATATATAATCAATAGCTTAAATAATCAATAGCTTTCTACAAGAACCATTTCTACAAGAAAAAAAAGGAGATTATGCAATATAGTAATGTTACCATTTCTACAAGAAAAAATCAACTTAAATAATCAATAGCTTACATAACTTGTTGATAACAGAACCTCTAAATACCACTAATATAAAATGAATGGAAGCTCTAATGTATACCGGATTTAGATGATGGCATGAAGTCCATTGATTATAGCCTAATAGCATCAACCCAGTCACTTGTAGTTTGACAATGGCAAATCCATGATGGGGCCCAAGTACATCTTCATAGTTCCAATCAGCGGACCATCAACTAGCCCCTTTATCACCAAATGAAGAAGCATCAGGCATATTAAAGTCACTTTACCGAAGCCATGGGACAAAATTAAGGCATTATAAGAAAATCTTAAATATCAATCATGATGGCAAGATCCTATTGGACTTTATAAGATATATCTTCTTCATCAGTACTTCAACAATGCTTCAGTTCTAGTAGAGCTCTACAACATTTCATCATACATGCAAAACGAAAGGTTAGAACAATTAGTGCAATGGTCTTTTTAGCTATCATCAGTCATCAGCAAATTGGGGAATTGTTTGCCCATGTAGAATCCATAGCATTACCTTCTTTTCCTACTCAAAGGTATAACACATCATATAATATCTCCTTGTATTACAATGCATGTGCTTCTTGTTGGCTTCTGACACATACTAATTTTACAGAAAATGTAAGGCTCAGGCCAGGGGTTTCCAAACTCAGTTTTCCATTGCAACTCACTAAAAGATCTAAATCATTACAACTTGTTCCACTGGATCCCATTCAAGCCTTTCTTTTCTTTTCTAAAGACACAAGGTTCATATTGTAGATGTGACAGAGAATTCCACGTAAAAGGTGTGATTATCATGGGTAATAATAGTTATTTACAGAGTACAAAATGGATAAAGCAAAAATGGAAAATGATGATCTTGGATATAGCAACATGGTGAGCACAATCTAATCTAATATTATCCAACTAATCCTAACAAACAAAGCCATTAAAAAAAAAAAACCTTATCATATATCTTATATTATCATAAGATAAGATCATTCATTATTATCCTACACAACACTACTCAAACTAAAGATGGTATAAGTCTTGAGTTTGCATAGTACAACAGAATACAATGGTTCAACTGTGATTGGTTGCTGATGCATATGGAAGATTACAGATGAGCAAAAGGTTACATAGAAGATGATTCCATCTAATTGAGAATATCGACATAGCATTTTTCTAGATCAGGTAGAAACCAATGCGATTCCAACTACACTCAACAATCCAGAAAACAATTATTCAAATTCCCAATGTCCAATCAAGTATATAAACTGAATTTCAGCCAAACAAGCAGAAGAAGAACTCAAGTTCCACAACAACAGAAAAATAAACTAATTCAAGAACCAAGAATCAACTGACAGATTGAGATAGATATATATATATATATGTGTTTACAATTAGAACAATAATACAACCGACACTTACCAAAGAATCAATCTCACCATGTCCCTACTCTTCGGCCACGGAACGGGAAACCGATACCCAATCGGGAGAGGAACCAAGCATCTAAGACTCGGATTCGGGCAATGCCACTCCCGATGCTCCATTCTCTTCCGAGATTTAAGCTCCTTGATCGCCCTCCAATTATCCAAGCAAGGAATGTAATCAACGGCTCCAGCGAACTTGCAAAACTTCCAATCGATCAGATCCGTGGGAGCTGGGATCGAATCATCTCTCCGATCTTGATTCTTGATCTCATCTGTAACAGATGGAGCAGAAGATTTAGGAATTCTTGAGGAGATTTGTTGAGATCTTTCCAGATCTGAGAGGGAGAGGGAAGAGAATCGATTGGCGAAGACGAGGATAGAGCCGCAGAGAAGAAGAACGAAGAGAGCCAAGAGGAATGGGTACTTTCTCTTCGAAATTAGGGTTTCGAAAGATGATGCCATTTCCTTTCTTTCTCGAGCTGCAAGAAGAAGAAGAAGATAAAAAATGGCGGGTAGAGTAGAGAGGGAGAGGGAAAGAGAGAGCTGGGAGTGGAGGGGGAAAGGGAAATAGAGGGAAGCGAGTGGAGAGGGAGAGGGAGAGGGAAAGAGAGAGTAAGGAGAGCAAGAGCAACGGAGGAAGAGAGAATGGGCGGGAGAGGTTCAATTTTGGGGAAGAACGGGAGAACCAAATCAATTCAGGTATAAGGTCTATGATGACATGACGATTTCGTTCGCACAACAAGGGGTAAAAGCGTCCAAAAACGCTATACGAACACCAAAATGGATATATCGATGTATTTTTGTTTAAAATGGGCGTATACATGTCTAGCACCATTTATTTCGTAAAATTCCCATAAATGTATTAGCTTTTTGACTTTTTTGAAAAAAGATGAAGGGAGTTTTGAAATAAAGTGTTTTTGATTGGATGCTTGAGTTGACAAGTAAAATTACCAAAGGAGAGAGCCTGTTATCCAATATTCCATTCTTTTTGTCTCCACTTGCATGGACCTATCACATCCAAATCATGACCCTTCTATATGAATCATTGTTTACGTATTGAATCAATGGGTCTCACACGTGGATAGATTAGTTGGATCTCATGGGTAACAATTGGGTTTACTATAATTTAAGACGGCCCCTGTCATTACAATATCCACTTGATTCCACAATTATTATGTCATGTCATTTAGGTGGGCCGTCTTAAAATTTGATTTCATTGTTTGTCAAAGGGCATTTAGTATTTTTTTTTTCTACTACCGGAGGATTCTCAATCATTTATGTTGAACTAATTCCTCCAGGCCAGGCCCAAAGGAAAGCCCGGTAAACATCCCTGTGGCTCCAAGGTGGTAGCACTAGTGGATTCAACATTCGATTCCTGAAAAAGGACATTTAGCTAATTTGGGAATCATTTTATTCCTTAAAAAGGACATTTAGCTAATTTGGGAATCATTTTATTATACAAGTAGACCCTGTATGGTGTATTCTGTAAGTGATAATTTAACTAAATTTGTTTAAGAAAGTTGAAACTGTTGTAGACATTTTAACTAATTACTAGTAACAAAGGCCGTGCTAAGGCCAAGCCCAAAAAATATATTATTATATTTTAAATTTTTTTTTTTAATATTTTAAGAGAAACAATCCAAATTTTTTAAGAGAAACAAATCTATTTATCTATCATCATCGATATTTATTTTATTCATCAAAATCCTACACAAAAAGAAAATTTTGAAATAAACTGACAAAAACTACAAACTAAATTCAAAATTATAAACTTCCACCCAATTTTATTTTTCTTGTGATTTTTAGAAAGAAGAAAAGAAATATGCTATAAGTTACTTGTTGTCATGTCTTTTAGATTATATAGTTATTTACAATATTAAAATAGGAAAATTGAAGACGGGCATAATAATTTAAATATAAGATTTAGGGTATATTTTGAGGTGGAGGGTGCATTCTCGTAAGTTCCAAAAAAGAGTTTATCTAAGACACGTGATGGGTGGGCCAAGGTTTTAAAAAAACACACGGATAAAAACTTGATTGTTAGATCCCAAATTACATTATAAATGACACCCACAAAATTTACAGTGTTATTAAAATCAATGGTTCAAACTCCATACATGAAGAGATAAAAGAGAATGCGTGATATTAATGCCAAGATTTTAGTAAGATTTAATTTTAGTTAATTGAGATGTGACATTTTTTATTAGCCTAAGCAAAACAATAAAAATATATATCTAATTTTACCTTTGATCCAACAGTCCAATCCATTCGGATATGTGAAAATTCAATGGATCCAATGTGATTTAAGAGGTCCCATCTGTATAGATGATTCGAATGTATCATAAAGTTGGCTCCACTATGTTGTCCCATGCCATAACATGGTGAGGAATGATGCACATGAATATTTCTATATGATAGATATATGTTGATCTTTCATCAATTGAGTCCTGTACATAATGTTAATAACTTAAGATGGCTATGATCTGTAATCTATCAAATCTTGAATAGCTCAGTAAAATAATTATTTGGTAGGTCCCACTCAGATGGTATATGAGTCAGATTTATTGAATTCCATAAAATTTATATGGAGCAGCACATAAGTGAAAGAGTTTGATATGTTTGAGTCATAAGATCTGACTAGCGGGCCCCCTTAGTAGAGTCTTTTGTGTTATATTTGCAAGATTAAACTTTAATTGGATTTTTCAGCCACCTTATGGTAGCATGTGATTTTATATGTGGGCGCACCATTCTGAAACTCTACAAATCTGATAAAAGAAGGTGATGATACCACATATATATATATATATATATATATTTTGTCAGAATGCAAAATATATGTTCAAAAGTCAAAAATAAATATCTTATATAACAAATTACATAATCCCAAAATACTAAAGTAGCATTAAAATGTTCACATAGACAAATGAAATAATAAAGTGCATTTTTCCTGTAAACACATCTTTGATCATTCACTTTTCCCTTTTACTTTTTTTTTTTTATTCCAACGATTAGGGCTAAAAAATGAAAAGGGGCTATTTAACGTATAAAATCACATAATACCGTTTTCTTCTTTTAAATTGGGGTGTAACGGTTCGGTTCGGTTAATAACCGTGAGTTGAGACTGAAAATCGAACCGTGAATCCCGATTTTCCAATTTTAATAAGTGTAACTGTAACTGAAACCGTGAAACACGGTTATTACCTATTCGTTCGATTCGGTTCAATTGGTTGAACGGTTCTTCAGATTTTCTACACCCCTATAGTTGAGAGTTGGGATGAAGTACAAAATGTAACGATCTATAGTTGAGTTATATCAATAGGGCCGTTTGGATTTTTCTATTAGTGTGCTGGTGAGAGTACATAACATGTATTTTATAAATAAATAATTGTATATTGTATAAATCAATGCTATTAATATTAGCAATATTTGCTTTTTAAATATTACAATTTATAATTGAGAAATGAGAAATTTTCTAACATTATAGGTCTTGACCGATATTATTAAGATGGGAGATGCTCCTGTTAGAGCATGATCCTCCCTATTAAGATACCGGTGAAGATATCATCAATTTATTGGTTCGGTTCCTTAAGGAGGTCGATACTTTCAACCATCTTGATTCTTGATAGATATAGTATCAGTATAGATAAGAGAAAGAATTAGAGTAAAATACCAAAAAAAAGTAAAATATTCATCAATATCTATCATTCACTGTATATTATGGTAAAAGTAGGGCCGATTTTGTGATCCATCCAAATTATCCACACACATGGGATGAGACCCCTTGAATTATGAGGCCTCCATTGAGTTTACATTGATTCGAATGGAATGAGCTGTTGAATCGAGGGTCAAAATTCTTCTTAACTATAAAATCATTAAATTTGTGGGTCATGATGAAGTGGTTAGATAAATGAAATTGAACCCAAGGTTGATATATATGTACCCATATAAGATGTATCCGTCCATCTCCAAATCTCATGAACAATGGAACTCTTGGTAGGGCCCAACCAAACTTGTCCCATACCATGTGATGAGGGAAGGGATGGATGCGAATGAATGGAAAAAGGGGTTAAAAAACCCTAAATGAGTAACGATTAAATATCTAATCCTGTGTACATACATTCATTTCGGTCCCAAACTCACACGGTCCACAGCCGCAACCATAGCCGTGTATCCGTAGGTGTGTGGTGTGTGGTGTGTTTGGTCATTCCTTTTCCCTTAACCTTTCTCTCTCAAAGAGACTGAGAGCGTAGGATCTCTCCCCTTCTCTCCTGCCCCTGTCTCTGTCTGCAACAAACACTTGCAAGCAGCGTATCAGCGGCCTTCTCTTCTCTAACTGACTACCCGTAAGGTAAGGTCCTCTCTCTCTCTCTCTTTCTCTATTTATCAATCAGATCCTTTAGATTTGAGATCCAATCTATATATTACATATAACTCGGTCGGAATGTATTCGAGGCTGAGTGAGGCTGTGATTTCTAAAACAAACAAACAAACAAAACCCCCAAAAAAAAAAAAAAGAGTTGCAAAGCAAGTGAAAATCTCACGGTGGCGTGTTATTTCTTCTCTCCACAAGAGGAGACGCAGCGCAAGAGTTTTAACTTATTCTAACAAAATGAATAAAAAACAGGTGATGGGGCGCACGACAACAACTAAGAAGACCTATGGCGCCTATAATAGATAATAATTTGTTTAATTTGGAAGAATAGAATATGATAGATACTCTTCTACTGCTACTAATAAATACGTAACTCACCCAAGGGCCAAGGAGTGCCGAGGGGGGCCAGTGGGGCAAGCAAGAAAGGGCATACGTAAATAATACTAGTAATATACAAATATAAAAAAAAAAAAAAGAAAAGAAAAAAAGATGGGATGACAAAGACCAGAGACCAGAGACCAGAGACCGGATACCAGAGAATTTTTCCTTTCCTTTCATTTCCCCCCAAATCACGTCGTAGAAGATCGCATCAACGTCCAATACACGCCCCCACCCCCACCCCCACCCCCACCCTAGATTCCTCCTCTTTCCGTCTCTCTCTCTTTTCTCTCTCTCTTTTTCTTTATAAATAGAGAGAGCATAGAGCTGTATTTTCCCACTCAAAACTTTCTACATCTCAACGCGCTCTCTCTCTTCTCTTCTCTCTCTCAGGTATGGTATGTTATGTTATGTTATGTTATGACTTATGCATTTGATGAGAACCCCTAGCTCATTACACATCAGCCATTATCACTTATGCATCTTTACTTATTAATTAATTAATTAAATTTAAAAAAAAAGAAGAAGAAGAGGGGGAATGTCCCCTTGATTTTAATCTGCTGAAAGTTGATCATTTTACAGAGTCATTAATTGAATCTGATTATGCAGGGCTCAATTTGTCAAACAATAGAGGTGTTCTATTGCTGAACCGAAGTGACTGCAAATGGATCCTAGTGTGAATGCAAATGCGAATGGATTGGCTCGAACGCTCGATGGCCCAACGAATCCAATGGTTACTCCACTTCTTACAGATCTTTATCAGTTCACGATGGCATATGCATATTGGAAAGCTGGGAAGCATCTTGAGCAAGCTGTGTATGTAGAATCACAAAAAGTTTTCTTCTTAGTCAATCTCTTTCCTTTGATATGCTTTATTTTGTGTTTGCTTTCTCTCTCTCTATTCTTGCATTTTAATTGCTTGTAGTGGTGGAACTTGGAGTTGTGCTGCATTTTTAGTTTCTTTTTCTTTTAGAGTAGATTGAGTTATACCGCAGACGGTGAAAACTCTGCAGGTAGGGAGGATCGTGTTTCTTGGCATCATGATCCTATCTTATGGAGCTGCTCCTATATGTTCTGGTTAATCTGGTTAGAAAGAAAAAATCAAACTTTTCAGAATAAGACGGATATGACAGAAGGTATAGCCATTAAAGCCCGGGTAAATGTTACTGTTTGGGCTACCCACAATGATTTTTGCTGGAATTCAGCTTCTGATCTGCGGAAATGCTGGTCTGAATGGTATGCCGTACCATTCTTGGATGAATGTGTTTTTTCCCCATTAAACTGATAACTAGTTAATATATTCCAAAAGATGATGTACAACTAAACTAGCCTTGAGCAGGCCAAACATTCTCAATCAGCTTAAAAGCATATGGGTCTTCCAATTCAGGCTTGGAGATTAGATCTACAACATTCCACCTAGAAACTCCATCTGTCAAGAACTCATATTCGGGAGAATTCTTTTGTGACTGACACGCACGAAATAACCTTGGCTCGCTCTTTAAGGGTAACACTTCATGGTAGTATTTTAATTTTTTCTGAAAATATATAATTGCTTCTCTCTTACTGAACTCACAACAAAACAACTAATGTGTAGCTCCACAACAGTGACCCCTCTCGATTAAGATAGCCATATCTGCAACCTTGGAGCAACGATTTAACTGCTTATGGAATCACCCACTTCAGCGCAAATGGGCTAAAAAGTATCTGATCCCGCAAAGGGGCAATGCATAAGTAAATGATGAATGTCCTCATCAGTCATCATCTTGTAGGCACAAGATATAGACATTAATGATTATAACCTTCCACTGTGCAAATGATACATAGTAAGTGGAGCAACTAGCCAACAACCCATCCAAAAACTAATGCTCTTCAAATTTGTGGATTCCTCAGAGGCCTCCCATCTAGTTAACAGTATATCATAAAATGATTTTGCTGAAAACTTGCCTTCAGATTTGGCCCAAAATACAATTATTCAGCTCCACCTTCTCGAGTAAGAGTCAATTGATCTACTGAAGTAGCAATTTGGCACAGCCCCGGAACCTCGATTGAAATTGTAGACCAATCTCTAGGAGATTGATTGAATCCAAGAGGATTCGAGCCCTAGGGCACATCACGAACCATAACACACAAGAGATAAACTCACGATAACTTGAATTGATTAATAAAGCATGAACATTACAATAAGGAGCTTCTCTATATATAGATTATAGAGTAGCATTGTTCCTAAATAAGCAATAAGGAAATATCTAATCCTAATCAACATATAAATTAGAAAGCAATCCTATTAATCAAACTAAGCAATACTACTAATTTAGAGACTATCTAAACTAATGATAGGGATCTCAAAATCAGAGATCATGTGGATTCCATCAAGTGGGTCCTGGTCTTTGTTCGGGCTGCATCACAATATCTTCATCATGCAAATTTCGACGAAAGATCGGTGTCCAAGCCATTGAACCACTGAAACAATCTACGTAAGCAGAACTTGCAGCAATCAATTTTTAGATACAAAGAGACGGGGAAGCTTTAAAGGTTGTCATTTCTTCCCCAACCGGTCTTCCCAAACATAAACACGAGAGCCATCCCTTAGCCTATTTTGTGTGTGTGTTTGAGCCGTCACTAAAAAGTTCATTAAAGATTGGAAAGATGAGTAAGAGCAGCCGGGCTATACAGCCCCACCCAAGACTACAATGAAAACAATAATAATGTCACAATGGAGGACCACAGCGCATAGAAGCTCTATCAATAATCCCTTTACGAAGCAGCTGCCATACCGACGGGTTTCAGCCTTCTCTTATGTTCCTAGGTTTCCAGCTGAACCTTGGTGGACTCCTCGTTTATTCAAGCTCAACATGATCCGGGCTTGGCTGGGGTAGGGGGTATTATTTGGGAGTTGCGACAATGAAGAATCTTCTATTATTTATTTCTCAGGCCTTGCTAGTCCCTGTTTTGTTGACAAAACAGAAAAAATAGCTTTTGAAACATATCTCCATGAAGCGCATTGTCTTGGTCTTTGTGGGATATGATTTGGTGCTTTTCAACTTTATAGGAGGCCCTCTCTCTCTCTCTCTCTCTCTCTCTCTCTCTCTCATTTCGGAACTTAGAAACCTTTCCTTTCTACCCATTGTTAGTACATATATTTGATAAACTCACCAAAGACATAAGTTTCTTACGTTCCATTTGGCTGCTTTCTTATACTTTAAACAATTCTATGGTAGATTCTCCAAATAATATGGCTTATTTCTCCCCATTTAGTCCATTATTTACTAGACTTTGATATCTTCAGGTTTGATTTATTCTTTCGGAAGAACCCCTTTGGTGGTGAATACACTATCTTTGCTGGGCTAGAAGAGTGCATTCAATTTATTGCTAATTTTAAGTTCAAGGATGAGGAGATTGCCTTTCTACGTACTGCCTTGCCTGCCACATGCGAGGTATGTAGTTATTCATCTTATTACTTTATTTACTTTTTTGTTGCTCTTTACTTAGAAAATTGGAAATATATTTTTTTCAAAAGGTAATGGTTTACTTCATTGATCAAACCATAAAATACTACAGATTGGCATCCTAATAATACTTGAAGCAACAATTGCAAAAAACTATCATCACTGCCACATACTCTTTTCCATAAATAGAGTGCAAGGTAGTGCCTACCTACATCCAAAATCCAAATCTTCTGAGAACAAACAACCATAAGAATAGGGCAACCTGACAGTTAGGCAACAAATGGCCCACCAACTCTGCGCCATCTGAACACATAGGACATGCATTGGTAATGATTTGCTGCTATGCTAGAGTTAGTTCTATATTTCCACTCAACCCTATTTAAAACTATGTTCTTCGTAAGTCGTTACTCAACAATCCTTTGTCTGTTTTCTTACTTATTCACATAGGGTCTTTGCTTGGCTCCCCATTTTCCTTGTTCCTTGAAATTGTAACTTCAATGAGTTTGACAGTGGTTGTTTTGTGTCTTCTGTTTACATGCAGAAACCATTTCGAACGACATTCCTTTTTTTTTTCAGAGTTGCCTTAACTTTCTTCTGCGGTGACCTTGAACATGCATCACGGCCTTGCAAACGGATACAGTTATCTAAGCAACCTACTGTTTTCTTTTATAATAAAAAATACACAGAAAATATAACATTTTATTAGGACAAACAGATTGCTGTTCAAACCTTCACTTGTCACCTATGCAACATGTTATTGACTCTGTATACTACATATTTTGATAAACAGGTTGCTGTTCAGTCAAACCTTTGGCTGTCACCTATGTAACATGTTGTTGACTCTGTATACTATGTTATATTTCTGCAGGATGACTTTTTTGAATATCTCAGGGGGATTGACTGTTCTGACGTTGAAGTGCATGCTATTTCTGAGGGATCTGTGGTTTTTCCAAAGATACCCTTGTTGAGAGTCCAGGGTCCTATTGCTGTGAGTTCTATGTTATAACTCTCTTTCTGATGCTTACTCTGGTGATCTGATAAATTGCAGAATTATGCCCTGCTATTTTGTCGTGTTGGGTCATGACGTCATGTCATTTATTATAAGGTTTCAAGTTCAACCATTTGAGCACGATTGTCATGCAGTTTCTAATATTTCCATTGCCAAAAACACTTTTTCTTCTTTAACATTTAGGTGGTTCAACTGCTAGAAACCCCTTTTGTAAATCTTATCAATTATGCATCATTGGTTGCTACAAATGCTGCAAGACATCGATTTGTTGCAGGGAAGTCAAAAAATCTTCTAGAGTTTGGGCTTCGACGGGCACAGGTGACTAATCTTTGTTTGCTTTTGTTTGGAGTGCTTACATATGTATATATATTCTCTTCCACAATAACTTGTCCAATTTCTTTGATATTTAGGGACCAGATGGTGGAATAAGTGCATCGAAGTATTGCTATATTGGTGGATTTGATGCATCAAGGTTATCTTTTTTGGCACATTGTATGTCAATTTTGTTTGAAGCTTAACTTGCATTCTATTTCCACGTAAGAAACTATTTACAAATGATATAGCAACTATTGTATATTCCTCTTGAAATCAAAATATCAAGTATTTCATTTTCTTTCTTTGTTCTTTGGGGTATGGGCATATCCAGTGGTAGAGTAATAAGCATGGTTCAAAATAGCGACGTAGCGGCTGCATTGTTGGCCGTAGAGGCTGAGGCCACTACGCTATTTTGAAAATAGCAGTGCTACGGTTTAAAACCTAGTAGAGTCAAACAATTTCAATTTAGAACATTGTTTTTCCTATTTCTTTCCTTAGTAGCTTTTCCCAAAGCCGTCTCTCCCCATTATATGGTTCCAAATGTAAAAAAAAAAAAAAAAAAAAAAAAAAAAAAAAAAAAAAAGATTGACTACTACACTAGATTCAAATTTTTTTCACCACTTAAAAAATTCACACCACCACGCTGCTACATATCACTACAACCGCTACATATCGCCCGCTACGTAGCATAACCAAGTAATATTTGTGTGCCAGAAGTAAGTTTGTTAAAATTAATTCTAAGAAAATGCCTTATAAGTAAAACTAGACGGGAGATGGCACTATGCTTATCTATTGTGGAAGCCACACAGCAATTTGTATAATGTAAAACATTAAAAAATTAGCATGTTCTGTAGTTTTTATCCTTATAAATGATAAAACCTCAAACTATATTGAATATGTAGCAAATGTAGATCTTGGGACAGCCGAAAAAGTTTGCTCTTAAATAGCCATGTTTAGCACTATGCTGATATAGGTGATGAAAGAGTGAGTGCTTGTGATATAAGTTATAACTAGAGTTTAGAGGTTTCTGAGTAATCTGATCAAATGCCTCAAAAATTAGAATGCTGTACGGAATTTCAATTTTATAATGTTGCTGCCGTATGAATTATGGAAGGGCTGATTCTGTGACAAGTACAAGGTGATTGATGTTCATTATCATTTCAACTTGGGGCTGCAACTTATGTCAGGCTCAAATTGAACCCCATAGACCCAACCCGATAATTGGGCAGGTTGGGTCGAGCATTTTCATATTTGGGTTGGGATTGGGTCACAAAAATTGGTAAGGGACCGAAACCGTTCTTATTTTGGAGAAAACTAGAGCATCAATATGATCAATCTATTTTCCTTTGCATACTGTTTTGATTCATCATCATCATCAAAGCCTTGTCCCAACTATGTTGGGGTCGGCTACATGAATTCTGTTTTTCTATTCCGATCTATCTTGAGCCACATCCTTGGATAGGTTGCACTTCTTTAGATCATCACAGTATACAAGGCCTAATTTGATGCTTGATATGCTGGGATCTCATTAAGGATTTTTTAATTGTCAATCTTAAAGAGACCTCATTGAGCTATAAATAACATATGAAATGCATAATTGAAATTAACTTGTGCCTTCTTAGATGTATATATTGTGGATGGAGCTGATGACGGTTTTGAGCCCATAATTTCCTTCCTGAGTTTGCCACTAATGCTTATTTATGACTTTAATTAGCATGTATCTCATTAAAAGTTCACAACTATTTGACCTTCCTTGATTGGTTTTGACCACCTGGCCTGTGATGCTATGAGTCTTATTGATTGTATTTACATCACAAGGGAATTCAAGAGGCCAAGACGATAAGAGGTGGAGCATGTGTTATTGATGCCATTTCGTTTCTTTCAGTAGCAGGAGATCATGAAGTGGGATGCATGTGTTAAAATGTTATTTTCAATGGGACCAGATCCTAGGGGAAAACAATTTTCTGCTTCAAGGATCAGTGGTGCGCCTTTGGGATATCTTCTTGATAGATCTGGAAGGAAATTTTTCTTTTTTATGCTATTATTATTGGCACCATGACTTTAACCTGCAACCTCATTGTTGTCACATCTATCATCTTCCAACTATGCTCCCCAGTTCCCATTTCCAGAATTTAATAAAATATCTGAAAACCCTTTATATCTCGAGGTTAGTGATGCCCTTTAGTAAGTTGTAAACCACCCTTGTTACCCATTTTTAAACCACTCTTTAGTTGGTCATGGTTTGCCCTTAAGGCCTTAGCAATTGAAATAATTTCTATGTACTGCTTTTTTTTTTTCATCAGCCATCTGTGATATTTTTCTTATTTTCCCCCCTCTAATTTCCTCTTTGTATACCATTACTTTTTTTAAAAAGATATCTTTCCATGAATCTCTTTAGACTAAGTCTGACGAATTTGGAACATAGTGGTGCATTTTTCCTTCTTGTTTTCTTTTTCATACATTTCTTGTTTCCAATGAATCACCTAGCCATGTTTCCTCATGATTTTCATTTCCCATGGCATTCATTGTTTATTTCACATTTTGTATTTCACTCATGCCTGCTTTTGCCTCTTACATTGACAGCAATGTTGCAGCTGGAAGACTATTTGGAATACCACTTCGCGGAACACATTCTCATGCCTTTGTTAGCTCATTCATGGTTAGTACTTTGATAGATAACAGTTGATTCATATTAGATTTATTCTTTTTAGGAAGAATGATTGATTATTGACGAGGACACCGTTCCACATGGGATTTGCAAATAATCCAAAAGAAGACTTGCGCAGGCCATTCTTGTGCAAGTTTTCTCCCTCATCAGTTCCCTATAAGTTATGAGATGTGGGGATTTCAGTTACCTATTTTCCGACTTTTTAGATATTACTTGACTTTAAAAAGTCCTTGTTGTAAAGTAGGGTTGAAAAGAGGCAAAACAATGTGGAAGTTCTCATTTTTGGCGGCTATTTGAACCATTTGGAAATAGAGAAATAGGAGATGTTTTGAAGGATTATCCTCTAATGAAAGCCAAATGGGGGAGAAAATTAAACCCCTAGTTGCTACATGGGCTTTATGCTCAGCTTACCCCTCTTCAAAGGAATATCAGGAACTTCAATTTTACACAATTGGAAGGTAGTGGCCTTTTTCCTACCCTCATAGACCACGCATATCTAAAAGATGGATCCTTCCACCTTCAAGTGTGCTGAAGTTAAACTTTGATGGAAGTGCCTTGGGACATTCGGGATTGGCTGGTGTAAGGGGCATCATTCATAATGAATAAGGTACATTCTACTATATTACTTGGGTCCAACTAGAGTTTGCTCTATCAGCAAAGCAGAGCTATTATCCCTTAACATAGGTCTTCGGGAAGCATCTCATTACGGCAATGAGCGGATACTCATTGAGGGGGACTCCAAATGTGTGATTCTATGGGCTTTGCAGGCATCCCCACCACCTTGGTTCTTTGCAAACATCATTGTTAATAACTAGTAACACCAAAAGCTCGAGCTTTTGGTTCTACTGGTTATTAACATGGTATTAGAGCCAGAGATCGCGAGTTCGAAACCCCTAAGAGGCATGTTACCTCCATTTGTTTGTTTGGTTTGTTCTGTAACTGTTCTGTCTGTTGGGTTCGAATTCAAACGGGAATTCAAACGGGAGGCCGTTTGAATTCGAAACCCAATAGACAAACAAAACGGAACGGAAACGGACAGAACAGAGAAACACAGATAGAGGTAACATGCCTCCTAGGAGTTTCGAACCCGTGACCTTTAACCCAACACCTCCTGCGTGCAAGCCCAACGGATTTTATGGACGGCCCTGTCACGTGGGCTACACAGGAACAATGGGCTCTAATAACATGTTAACAACCAGTAACACCAAAAGCTCGAATTTTTGGTGCTACTGGTTATTAACAATCATATAGAGGAAGTGCTCCAAAATTATAAGTCTTAATGTCTCTTTTCATCACTTTAAGCGAAGTGTGAATTCAAAAGTGGACCGCCTAGCAAAGGAGGGAGTTTTGAGGCCTTCCTTAGTTATTTCTTCTGATTGTTGATTTGTTTTTTTGCGCACGAATCCCGAGACCTTGCACAAGTCCTCACTCTTTTCCGTTTCTTATACTTTTTGCCTTTTCCCCTTTTTTTATTATGTGATGATGTCATCACTTAGGGCTAATAATAATAGACTGTCTTGGTTTCTTTCTTCTTGATGCTATGCTATCTTGTAATGAAACTTTAAGAATAATGAAAGGAATGGATTTTCCCTCTCTTCTTTGTGAGTCTCTTGTTTCCCCTTGCTCAAAGGACGTAACACCTCCAGATCGGAGTTTGGTGAGAGCCCAATCAAAGGTATCCTTTTCTCTTTCTTTATTTCTTTTCCTACCTAACCCTAAATATCCATTTAACAACCCAATCATCAAATTTGCGACCCTTGTTGCTAGATCTCAACCCCCGGTTTTCCCATTAGTCCATCTCATTCAACCCGTGCCCAGATAATCGCAAGAAACACGAGATCTACACAAGTGGACCTTCCCTAAGCATTTTGGGAGTTCTATCTTCCATTGAGATCCTACCCATTCATCTGAGAAGGACTTTTACTGCAGGACTGCATGCTTGTCTTGGATCAATTATTGACTTTCCCATTAGATTGCAATGTTTATCGATATGAATGGTGTGTTTCAATTTCATATTAATTTTAATTCTAAATCTGATCTCATCATACCATATTAGGTTAGATTTCATTTTGTCCTGCATCATTTTTCCTTTTTGGGCTGATGCTTGATTTTTTGGGGCTTGAGCTCTATCATATATGGCTTGACTGGACTGGCCTTTCTTTTAGGCCATTTCTGTTTCGGTATATATCTCTTATACTCTAATATCTCTGAGTTTTGAATACAGTCGTCATTATAAAAAAAAAGTTAATCTAATTTAGGGAGTTCTAGTTGTCCATGTTACTAGGTTTCAACTTTAAGAGAAGATGACTAAGATTAGCCTTCTTCTATTTAAAAATTTTCAATGGATAGGATCAGAGTTAGGTCTTTATAGCATAAGAGCATAATAAATACCCGTGTAGGCCGTTTGGCAATGGCGTTTTTTTTTTTTTTTTTTTTTTTGTGTGTGTGTGTGTGTGTGTGTGTGTGTGTGGACTTAATTGAATAAATAAATTCGTTTCTGTGTGGAATCCTCTTCTTTCATTCCTTTGTGAAACTGGATGTGAGATTGATCCCTTTGGAACAAATCCAAAGGCAAGCTTGAGGTTGAATCACCCACGTTATTCTCATCATCTTTTCTCCTCATCCATTACTGCTGGTTTTTTTCTTTTTTTCTGACCAGAAGCAGCCATCTTGCTTCTGTGGTGTGCATTCAGATAGCACAGATTTGTGAGGTTGCTACTATGGTCAATACATCATACATATGCAGATTATTATTTATTAAATTTTGCAGAATGTTTATGTTATGTTAATTTGAACTGTCTATTAGTGGCCGGTTGATCGATTGGTTGAGCCTAGTGGCCCAATTGTGCCAACCTTGATTTTGATTTGCATCAGTTATATTAGTCACACCATAAGTCGACGCCAATGCAAATGGAAATACCTGCGCACTTTTTGTTATACGATGAAAAGATAATATAATAGAAACGACACTTTCAATGGTGGTGAAAAGACAAAATTAAAAGAGAGAAAAAGAAGTGCTTGAAGCACCTGTGTCATGGCTCATTATAATGTTATTGTAGTCATCTGCATCTTCTTTTCTATATCGTCTATCACTTCTATGTTGATAAACATCTGCCATATGTATGGCTAACGCTGTAGTGTTACCTAACATGACACTTTCTGGACATTATAGTTGTAAGATTACTTCAAACTTTTAGAAGTTCAAAGCTTGAGAGGCAACTAGGGATATTAGCTTACTTGAAACCTTAGAGTTGTCAGTGGTGGAGTTTTTATTCAGTTAAAGACATTCTGTGTTGGTTTTGGTTCTGGCGGCCTTATGAGACTAGAATGTGTACAGGAGGGTAAAATCTCTTTAACTCTTGGTCATTTGATCACAATTGGCTGAGTTCGAATGACTCAAACTTGGTTGGGGCTGAGTCGAGTCAGCCCCGAGTCCAAGTCCTATGTTATTTGTTCACATATCACTTTATTTTTCATATTTTTGTTCTGAGAAGCTTTGAGAGGCTCTTAGATGTATTTGCGTTGATTTTGGAAGATCAAAATCACCACATTTTTTAGAAGATCTGAGCATTTAGAAATTGGAGGTACTATTCATTCGACTGTTTGAAACATAAATATGGTGCATATTACTACTTAAATTTATTATTAATGAGTAGAACATAACAAGTCTTATAATTCTAGATTCATAGGACATATTCTTTTATTTTAAGTGAAGTTTGACTAACTGCTTGAATCTAAGAAAATGCGTGGTACATGACAGACTATTAAACAAAGGTTATCCTCTGAAGATTATGATACATTGAAGACCATATGAAATTAAGTGTCTTCACATTTTTTTACCCAAAAAAAAAAAAAAAAAAGTGTGTTCACAGCTGGGACTGTTTTGGATCCTGTCGGTTGTGTTAAGGTGCTGCTTGAATGGGGTAAAGGGGCAACAAGGGAGGTTTCTGTTTGGGACAAGTTTGGAGTGCATATGGGCTTGGCTTAAAGTTCTTCAGATTCAAACAGGGACTGGTTCAGGACTGTTGATTTCCACTCTTTTGCACATCATACAAGGACTGAGTTGAGAATAGCAATCCGGGCTGATATAAATGGATTGAAATGGAATTTTAGCTCAATTTGGGCTATGAAATAGGTATAATTAGGGCCTGTAATGAGGTTATTTGTCACATGGTTTACTGCAGGTAATATGGGAGTTATAGGGTAGAATAGGCCTACCTTATTAACAGTTGTGGCATGGATAGAATTTTGAACCATTTTCATGTGATCGCTGCCTGGAATCTGGAGGTTTTATTAGCTGGTTTTAGGCAGCCATTCTTGAGGGGATTTAGAAGTGCAATGGCTGCGAAAAATAGGCAGGGATTTACACAAGTTTTTTCCCTTCTTCTTGGTTGGTGATTGATGGTTTTTTTTTTTAATTATATTTCTTAGTGTGTGTGTGTGTGTGTGGTGTTTAAAATTCTCTGTATTTCCATGAGACAAATTTCATACAGATCTTATTGATATTTGAGAACTGCCATTTCTCTTTTTATGCATTTAGATTTCGTCTGTTTGTTTTTCCAGATTCATTCAAATAAGGAGCAGACTATGCAGTCAATGGGGCTTTAGAACTTATTTCTAATCTATATTAGGTTGAAGGTGTTTCTATTATTATGGACTGGTCATCATGTCCCTATGATTTCTTTCTTTTCGATCTCTTACTTGAAATTACTTTGGCCCTCAAATGTTATCAACTTTTAGAAAATAAATTGCTGTCATCTCAAATGATTTTGCAGGAAATCTCAGCTGTTTTAATATCATTTCTCTTTGCTAGTAACATTGTCACTATTCTGTTTCTTTTCTTTGCTAGTACTGTCAGCGTTATTCTTTTTATTTTTAGATGACAGCATGTGCACTTGTAGTTTCTTATGTGACAGTGTTCATATTCATCTATTTATCTAGTGGTTGTACTTTGCAGAGCCCAGATGAGATTGTGGAGAAAGCACTTTGTAGTTCTGATGGCTCAGTTACTTGTGAGGACTTTGTTAGTCTCGTGCAGAGCTGGCTAAACAAAATTCAGGTGATTGTTCCGTTTTTGCTTCTCTGATGTTACTTGATATTTATATTTTTTAGATCTCAGGGTATCCCCCACTTTGGCGGGACTAATCCCTGGGCCCCACACCCGCACCCACAGAGACGGGGGACGGTTAACGCCCTGGAGAATCGATGCCAGGACCTCTGGGGAGCAAACCCAGTGTCCTAACTCCTAACCACCGAGCCAACACCCGGTTGGGTTCTGATGTTACTTGATATTGTACAACAGAAACTGCTGATTGCTTCTTCCATCCACGGAGTTTTAGTTTCCTGTGTTGCCAGTTCACTAGCAAGCTACTCTTGAAGCCCCCTTTTCCCTCTCTTTTTTACTATCATTTTGCCCTTTGTTGGAATTTATGTTTCCAATTCTCTATCTAAGTTGTCAACGATGCAGGAGGCTTGAATGTCTCAATTTGGTTTTCTCTTGCACGAGTGTCCTCATGACTTCAGACCATCACCAAAGCATAAAAAGAAAATCCATATTCTGAGAGTAATTGTGGGATCCCATCTCCCTTTTAAGTTCCCTTGCTTTTGTGTAGCTGTCTATTGTGTTGACTGCTTTGAGTAAGGAGTGAATATCCAATTTATTTCATTATGGTTTCCATCCTTGATTCTGCCAAGCCATCACTATTGACATGTCATTTATCGGTTTTATGAATCACTTTATTGTTTGATCATATGTACGTGTATATAAATAGGCCTTGCCATATGAAGCAAGGATAAAACCCCGTACATCGAATAATTGACCACTTGGGTGTTGGGACGTGTTCCTACTTGGACTGATACTAAAAGACTCTAATTAAGGCATAGCTCCTTACCAACAATAAAAAAATTAAGGCATAGCACTCGGATGCTTTACATAAAATAATTACGACTCCTAACAGAAAGAGACTA
The DNA here is from genome assembly GCA_003546025.1 of Camphora micrantha. Classification (NCBI taxonomy): domain Eukaryota; kingdom Viridiplantae; phylum Streptophyta; class Magnoliopsida; order Laurales; family Lauraceae; genus Camphora; species Camphora micrantha. Next base: position 347,891 of record QPKB01000001.1, on the reverse strand, counting down.
ATAACTAGAGGCCATTAAAAAAAAAAGAGACTAATAACTAGAGTCTTCGACAACCAAAATCTTGACTAATAGGAGAATTCCTATAAAATAGTGGAAATTCAATTATGTAAATTTGTGTAGGGATTGCACTTAACTATGTTCAAACATTGAGTCCCAACTCCCAAGAGAACAAAAGGGGTGCATGACCATGTGAAGTGTGAACCATTGCTTATGCTTGCACAAGCCTATGCAAGTTGTCTGCAAGCTTGGGCACATGAAGCCCTCGGTTAGATTAAAGTTCAGTTTGGGGTTTCTTATTGAAAGCCATATACATATTAGCAATTAAATAGCCTGCACATCTTCTTAGCTGTGATTTTATAAAGTCTCTCTCTGCAGCAATCCATTTTTTGAATTATCTCTCTGCACATTTTATTATGCATGTTATTTTGGTCGAGTTCTGATCTCCCTCATCTTTGGTGGTGGATTTGCTGCTTTCTTGGTTTTTGGATCATCAAAGTGCTATCTAGATCAGCATTAGCCCCTTCTACAATAGTGGATCTGTCCAAACAAGCTGCATCTACATCACCTATTTAACCTTTAATCCAACCATGAGTACCTGCCTTAATGCCTCAGCTTGCATTGTCTCCATATTTATGCATGTTCATTTACTTAATTTGTGATTCTTAACAACTTTAAAGCGTTAGTCTCTAGTATCATTTCTTGGAATCATTTGGAACTGTTTATATGGTTACTACTCATGCAAATATTAACATTAGCTTTGAGTTGAAGATTATTGAATGTTTTACCGTTATTTATTTTAGGTTCTTTAATGTTATCATCACAACTGTTGCTATGCTCCTTTTTTTTCCTACACTAGGCTATCGTCAGGGAGTGATACTTTAAATTGAGGACCCCGAGATTAATTCGTGGGCATATGTGTGAAACTAAAACACCACTCAACCATGAGTGTGTGGCGCTACTATGTTACTACTGTTTATAAGAAAAACAAGTAATTAAACTATTGATTCAGTCTCTCATTACATTTTCTTTTTCAGTAGTCAGAATCTTTTTTTTTTGAATGGCAGTGGTCAAATTCATTCCGTGGCATTTTTGGTGAGACCAATCAAAGTGAGTTGGCAGCTTTCACTTCATATGCGTTGGCGTTCCCAAATAACTTTCTAGCACTTGTAGATACATATGATGTAAGTGAAAATTATTGGTCTTACCTTTAATTCTTTATCGTTTCCGAGAAGACGTATTTTTTGTTCTGTTATTATTTCTTTTAAGTGAAACCTTTACTTGTGCTCTTGTTTGTGTAGTCACATCTTTACTCTCCATTTATTGTCTGGCACAAATTAAAGTTAAGACTTAAGAGTATTTCCATTTGAAAAAGGGAAAGAAGGAAGTCATTGTCTTCAATATTACCCTTAGAATAACGGCATAGTTCATTATACGAGACAAGCCTTTCCTACAACAGAAATTAGTACAACCTAGCACCGGATTGGATTGAAACCTGTTTGCATTTTATCTTGTTAAAGATTGTCAAGAGTGGCCATTCTTATCTCTTAAGGTTAATTTCAATGGTAGCTCAAGAGGGGATCCAAGTTATGCTGCGTTGGATGTCATCATCTGGAATGATACTGGAAGCCTGGAACCTGCCTAAAATATTATTCATTCCTATTGGTTGTAACTCAAATGCAACAGAAATAATGGCCGTGCTTGTGTTCATTAGCCATGGTTGAAAGGGATTTAGCTATGGGAATTAATGGGCTATGAGCTGGGTCTAATTCTTTTCCCAGACTTTGCCGGACCATATAGGAAATATCTGGATCATAATTTTTTCTTTTCAGCTGAGGTCAGAAAATTTAACAGCTAATAGCCTTTCTTAGTTGGGGATTTTGTCCAGTTTTATATTATCAGCTGGGTCTAATTTTTTCCTAGTTGGTGAATCGTTTCCCTCTTCAAGAACTTATGATTTATGAACCAACCCTATCAGGGGCGGCTCCAGGAATTCAAATCAGTGGGGGTCAAAAAATACTTATCTTCCGCAACCCTGCAACTAGAACTATGACACAGGCTAGGCCGAGGTTAAGCTCTTATCCTACCCTCTCATTTGCGAACCAGACTTAAATGAGTAAAAATCTTCGACTTTCACATGGGGGCTGTAATTTTTAGGCCCTTACCCTACCTTCAAATATTTAGTATTAGAAAAATGAGAGAAAAATGATAAAAATAAAATGACCTAAGATAAAAATACTATTTGAGCTTCCTATGTGTTAAGGTATGTCCATTTAAATGTATAAGCCATTCAAAATTATTGGGCTACCCATGACACAAAAGTACACGATTTATCTTAATTGGATGTTACAAAATGGTTAAAAAATTTTAAGTCATTTTCTCTCCGTCAGGTCAAACTCTTAAATTAAGTTGGTTCAAAATCTTCCCATAAGATTGTTTTTAGATTTCAGTGGGGTCAAAACTACCCATAAATGTTTTCTTCTTTTTTTTTTTTTTAGATCTTAGTGGGTCAAAAGCTTTCCACTCGTAGGTTTGTAAAAATTTTATGAATATATTCTGAGATCTCAGTGGGGTCAGTTGACCCCACTGGCAACCACATGGCGCCGCCCATGAACCCTATGGTAGAAGCAAAACACCCTTCCCTGCTTGTAGATGTTTTTCATGTTTAGAGGGGTGTTCAACCCTCAGTTAAGGTTAGTTTAACCTTTTTTGACTTGTGACTATTGTTGCTTTATTTCGAATGTTAACGAGCTGTAGACATTTCCAGAAGACGGCTTAAGTGATTTTTAAGTATTTGTGTTTCATATTTAGAATGCTTTCTCTTTCATCTAGTTTAACTTATCCATTTTTTTTCATGTGTATAATTATCTGTTATCAATTTAGCTTTGAGGTTCTTCTTCGCAGGTTATGAGGAGTGGAGTTCCTAATTTCAGTGCTGTTGCTTTAGCGCTTAGTGATTTGGGGTATGTTAAGAAAGCTCTCAATTGCTTGACAAATTAGATGTATTTATTAATACTGGCCAAGTTTGCTTCTTACTCTTAGGGGGTGAGGACTATAGCAAGCTCAAATCATCAGTTTCATCTGTGGGGGAAGTAGTGCCTAATGAACATATTATTGTTGTTGTCGACAAGAAATTCCCTTTGTTATTTCATTGAAAATTTTATTCATGAAGCCTCCAAATAAAACACAAAATAGGGCGAAATTTTTGTTAAACTTGTTTAATCCTGACAGTGCAAAGAACTTCTTTACTTTGTACCTCAGAAGAAAAAGGAAACTGCTTTATTCTAATGACAAAAGTACCATTAGCTGTGTTACCGAAAAAAAGGAAGAAAAATGTTATTAGTTGTTCCTTGCCTTTTGCTTTGCTGATACCATATCAATAATTTAATATTCTTACTCTCTTGGATGATTTAATTTATACGTCACATTTTTCAGATTGTACTACAAAGTATATGAATATTTTTGGATGGTTAAATAAAAAAATGTTCTTTTCCATGTTGTTGAAAAGATAAATTATGGTTAACAGGTTAGGATTGTTTCTTTGCAGCCGTAAATGGTTCATTTGCCCAAATCTCCATAAACAAGAAGTTCCACAGAAGCTCAACTCTAGAGAAGAAATATAAAATATGATTAGAAGCTTGAGAGTAGATGGCGCGTCCTGCTGTTATCCCTAGTAAACTCTGTAGAACAAACCATTAATCAATAATCACATCTAACCATCATCATTATTATTCTTTTGTGGGGTTTGGGGGGTAATGGTAATGGGTACATTATATTAAGAGAGAATCATGCAAACCATCCAAAGAAAAACCTGGGAATAAGTGACTCATACCTGACAAAGACATCATAACAACGTCACCTCCCAAGGTGAAGACTAGCAACCCCATGTTCAGCCAAAGCTTCAGTGAACCCATATGCCGACCTAATCAGATGATAAAACTCCACCTGAAGATGAGGGACCATCATCTTGATGGCTTGATCTCATTGAAACAAAACTGGAGCTTCCATGGTTTGGGTTCATCACGAGTGACCCACAAAATTGCATTAAGCATCACTCTCTACAATGATGCTGTCTTGAAAAGAGAGTGAGAATTCTTAAGGCCGCCAAGATTGTTACCACTTCAGCTTCATTAGAATCCTTGATCTCTACTCCTTTAGAGAACATGCAAAGGATTTCCCCCCTTGGCATTACGCAAAACCCCTCTAATACCTGTTGGTTCCGTATTACCTCTTACTACGTCTACGTTAAACTTCAATACACTGTTGGATATGTCTTTAAATGTTTTTAATCTTAGTCTTAGAAAAAATAATAAAAGGTACAATGTCTAAATTGATTCTCAAACTAGAATGAAAGAGGACACACAAATGTAGTGACTAGCACATAGATGACTAAGGCATCCATGTGGGTCAATCATTTGACCACACCTATGGGTCTATGGGGTCCCTAGGGTATGCAATGAGTAGGTCTCCCCATGGGTCCATTGGCCCATTGGGATCGACTAGCTAGTCTGACCAGCCTTGAGCCAATCGAACCACATGGTCAAACTAGTTGTCATCATATATGACCTCTTTTTGTTTGCTGTATTCCATTAGGACTAGATATCTTACTACAATGAAATTTGACTCCCTTGCTTTCTTATTTCTTTGAAGTAAGACATTAATTTGGTCAAGACTCCAATTGGAAATAAACCATCAAATGAAATCCCTTTTAATGGAAAGTGAATCAAGGGAAGATGGAAAATGAAACCCAGCCATCACCTTCGCAATTAAAATTCTAGAATAGTCAAGGTCTGGCTACACTGCTTCCTTATACCCTTCACCCTTCCCCTCATATCATTCACACTTCACCTCTTTAATAATCCTTCGGTGGAGCTCATTTGAGTATTTGACCATGAATTCCTATGTGTTTTAGTGCAAACAAATAGGCCCTATAGGTTGTTCATAACTGCACAACGCAGAGAAAAAACCTTTATTACTACAACTTTTATTTTTATTTTTATCGGTCATGTGAGTCGAACCCACGACCTTAAGGTTGCAGTAGCGAGCACTTTCTACTGTGACCAGGACTATTAGAACCTTAAAATAGTTTATGTTTAAGGACTGATAACAAAACTAGTTTAAAATTAAGTATTTTTAGCTTAATATATCATGCCTACATGGATCTAACGGATGACATGGCCCTAAACAGATTTGATAGGCGTCTTCAAATCCATATAGCCGACCCCACCTAGTGGGAAAAAGGCTTATTTTGGTTTGGTTTGGTTTGGTTAGCTTAATATCTCATGCATGGCAATTGTGAACGAGTTTTAGATGTGGACTTTCTATATTTAGCTTGTAGGGCTTTCTGTTTTGAACTTTGATTGATTCTTGTCGATATTGTTGTGATTGTTTATTTTACAGTTGCAAGTAATGCTTCCTCATTGCGCAGGTATAAAGCAGCTGGAATTAGGTTGGATTCTGGTGATCTTGCATATTTATCTATTGAGTCTCGCAAGTTCTTTTGTGCAATCGAGAAGGAATTCAGTGTGACTGGTTTTGGGAAAATGACAATAACTGCTAGTAATGACCTGAACGAGGAAACATTGGATGCTTTAAATAAACAGGTATTTGTTAACTTTTTTTTTTTTTTTTAATACAAAACCTATTTCATTTGTCGATTTCAAAATTTGAATTAAATTTTATGTTGCAACTTCTACTGCTGCAGATATCTGGGCTTTGCATTAGTTGCGTTGCAGAGACCCAGAAACCCCACGGCAACAGTACAGTTGCTTTTGGACTGCTGTAACAGATCTGCCGGCTGGTTTCTGGTTGACAGCAAATGATGCAATGAAAATCATTTTTTTTTTCCTTTTTTATTTTGGGGGTTGGGGGGGAGACGTTGTCACTCTAATAGATGAGTAATCGAGACCCAAAATCTTCAATTTCGACGAAGAAAATCTCAATACAATGGAGAAGAAAGCAAGTACAATGCTAAGGATAGCTTTTATAACTGCCGAAACAATAACTGAAAACAGTGGACCATAGCATGACATAGATATGCTAGAAACCCTCATAAAACACTATTTTCAATCTTCACCACACATCTAAATCTCTAAACTAGTAAGTCTCTTAGATGTGAAAGTCTTGAATGGAAAGAAACAACTCAAAAAATGCCAACGTTATATCTTAGAATGTGAATGACTGCTTGCTGGTCATGTCCAGAGCAGTTGTGATGTTCTTGGTTGTGGGGTCCATATGGCCCACCTATTGGAGAGGTTGGCTCCTCCATTGGTTGCTATGCCCCTGGTGTTTTCCACTGATAAGTTTGGGTCCATATTGGCCCCCATATGAGGATCCAGAAACAGCCCAGTTTCAGCTCTGTTCTGCAGGAAATCTCCTGTTATTTACAAAAACATCCCTGCAGTTTTTATTCCTTATCAAACAGTCCCTATTCCCTAGCTTTGTAATTCACCGGATTTAAGGGACTGTTGGGGCCCACTCTTCACGTTGTACCATTACACGTGCTCAGACCCCATGTGCTCGATCAAATGCCTCCATGCATGCCAAGGCCAGTCCAATCTTCATGTGCACCGTCACCAGCCACAGCAGTTGATTGATACTCTTGGTCAGCTAGAGATATAAGCAGTTTGTGATATAGAGTATGAATGCTTTTGTTGTATCATTGGTTTATAGGTCATTCACATGTATGTAGTTTTTTGCTGTACCTGGGTATCTATATTGTGTTGATTCTTGATATGTTTTTTTTTTTTTTTGCTTTGTTATAACAGTAAAATTTTATTTCACAAAAAAAGAAACAAAGCACAATGAGAGAAAAACATCTAACAAAGAAGAAAATATAACTAAACATCAAAAAACTAGGTAGAGCTAAAAACTCCTTCATGAGCAAGACTATCCGCCATGGCATTAGCTCCTCTAAGAATATGATTGAAGGTGGCTCCTAATTTCCTTGAGATATCCTGCACCTCCTCCACCCAATCTGCCAATCTCCAAGGATAAGAAGAACGACCAGAACACCACTGAATTACCGAAAAATAATCTCTCTCTAGAATAGCACCATAGCCAGCCATCTGAAGTAACTCTTGGCAGCTAATAAGAAGAGCAAACAACTCAGTTTCATTAGCATCCGAAGAGTCAATCGGCCCATAGAAGCTCCTTACTATCTTTCCATTCCAATCCCTTGTAACTCCACTAATCCCTCCCATTCTCAAAGAACACACAAAGTTGCCATCAAAATTCAACTTCAGAACACCAGCAGGGGGATTCATCCATGCAACTCTAACTCTGGACTTAACTCGCCAACCACCTTTAAAGAAGGAAGACCAAGATCTATAAAGATCTTTCACTGAAAGACCATTAAACTCCTTACGCGTACTCGCCCATTCGGATACAGACCAAAGTATCCAATTGTTTTTGTGACATTCCTGTTGTTTCTATAGTATTTTCTTATTGGCTTATGTTCTTTTGATAATTTTTGTGCCAAAGGCATTACATCTGAGAATTCAAGGATTTTGGATCCATCAGCCTTGTGGGATGTATCTACAAGCTGCCAGTGAAAATTTTAGCTAACAGGTCGAGAGGGGTTTTATCAGATATGACTGGTTCTACCTGAGGAGCATTTTTCAAAAACAGGCAGACATTGGATGGGGTGTTAATCACCAATGGAGTGATGCATTCAAAGAAAGATTAGCTGAGAAGGGAGTCCTAATCAAAATAGATCTGGAGAATTATTTATGATCATGTGGAGTGGGATATATTACTGTATATGATGCATCGAGTGGGGCTTGGACCCAAGTAGCGGGGACGGAAAAGAATGCTTGTCCAATGCTTCTTTCTCTGTCTAAATTAATGGTTTGCCGATTGGGCTTCAAAATCATTGAAGCTGATGCAGGGAGACTCACTGTACCCCATCTTATTTATAAACTGATAATAATCTATTAGAAACACAATAATAAACTTCAATTATCCTACTACACCAAAATGTATGGATCATCCATGGCTGCATCGTTGTTTCTGTTTCTGTTGCGGCACCCTATTACTGTCTTAGATGACTGAATTGAAATTGCAGGGTCATGAGGTAGATGCATTTGGAATTGGCACCTATCTTGTCACATGCTACGCACAGGCAGCTCTTGGTTGCGTTTTTAAATTGGTTGAGATAAATAATCAACCTCGTATCAAGCTTTCTGAAGATGTCTCCAAGGTTAGTTCGTGCAATCAATCAGTTGTAGTAGCTTTCTTTCATTTCCAGAGGTTCATTATTTTTCTTGTTCTAGGTCTCGATACCATGTAAAAAACGGTGTTACAGATTGTTTGGGAGAGAAGGTTACCCTTTGGTTGACATAATGACGGGAGAAAATGAACCACCTCCAAAGGTATAATAATTAACTTTTCATTTTACTGTCGAAATCTTTTTGCAATTTCCGAAGTACTTGAATGAGTAATTAACCCTCTGTGGTTTGGGCACAAGCAGCCATAGTCAAAATGTCTAAAGTGAATATCATTTTGCTTCTTTAGCATAGTTCAAAATCGTGGTTCGCGGTCATTGCGTCGCTGTTATCGCGGTTCGCGGATTTTTATTTGATCAATGGCCTTCACTCTCTTACTCACCCTGAATTTGTACAAGCCCAATTTTGACCCTCATCCTACTGTTATTTACCGTTGGATTAAAATACAAAAAAAGAAAGAAAAAAAAGATGCCTTCAAAACCCATTAAACTTGACTACTTGAGGGCCATAGATCAAGAGGTTGGGATGATCTAATGGGGTTGGCATTTTTCACACCCCTAGGTGTGATTGAGATCTTTCCATACCCTTCCTCACCCATGATTGGGATGCCCCCCATCAGGCACATTCTCCGCCAGATCCAATTAGTGGAGTATAGGAAGGGCTGGACTCGGGAGTCATCACACATTCTTCTTTGATCTTCTGGCCTTCAGAGTCATTGCCAAAGCATGTCCATGAGTCATTACAGATTGCAAATCACAAGTTGCATAGAAATAATAATAATTGAGAAGAACATGTATATATAAAGATGCCTCCATGCTTAGAAATCCTTCTTCTCTTGTTAAAACTTCTAAATAAAATGAAACTGCTCAACTCACATTACTGGACAACACATCATAAGTAAATGGGCCTTAAGTTCTCCAGGTCTGGTCAGAGTTGCACAATCTTGGGCTTGTTGGATAGTAACTGAGTCCACTAAATGGACTTATTTTCACGTCTATCAGACATATTTGAAGGTCAAAATATGCCTATCTTGGAAAAGCATCGGATTTGGACTCCTAATGCCGACAAGACTATTAACATGACTGAAACATAGAATAAAAACATCCTGACTAAATTAAGGGCTTTCTTGGATGTGGCATCATTTTGAATGGCCCACTTCAGTTTGCTACATGGCTCAAGCTTGGGCCTCCTAATGTTAAGTATGGCCTGCTGGGCCTGGTGGCGGATCTCTTTTGGACTTTGTGTTGGTTGGCCCATGGGCTTGGCCCAATAGGCATTGGGTTCGGACTGACCTGTGATATCCACACTATTTAGTTCAACCCCTTGTTCACGCTGCTTATAACCATATAATCGAACTGTTTTCTTTTAGTCTGTCATAATAATATATTATATTATTTATTTTATTTTTTGGGTAAATGCACAGGTTGCCGAACGGATTCTTTGCCGTCATCCTTTCAATGAATCCAAGAGAGCTTATGTGGTGCCCCAATGTGTGGAGGAGCTCCTCAAGTGCTATTGGCCTGGAAGTTCAGGTCTGAACCTCCTGCTATGTGTTGCATCTTTACCAGCATGCTGTAAAACTGTAGCTTCCGCTATTTCTTTTGTGAAAATGGATTGCATACTGTTGGTAGCTATAGTGTTGCTTGTGGCTTTTTTTTGTTGACCTACATTGTGTCATAGGAGTTATTTGAATGGAACTATTACAGTTAGTAAAGCATGGCCGCGGGTCGTAACGATAGTTGTCAATTTCATTTCGGTCTCCATTTCGGTCTAGCCTCCAAATGAAATATTTTGGTGTTTCGGAGTAACTTTTCAGAAAGAATAATATATATAATATAAATAAATGAGGTCTTAAAAAATATGCATAAAGGCAAAAGGCTGAAGGACTTTTTTTATAACATTAAGTTTTATTGCTCCAAAAAAAAAAAAAAAAAAAAAAAAAAAAAAAAAAAAGAAACTCAGCCCGGCCAAAAACCAACGAACTTTTTTGAAAAAAGAAACTAAAGGACTATATGACAAAAAACTAAAAAACTTTCTTTGAAATAAAGAGAAGGGCAAAACCCTTTTCATTTAAAAAATAAAAACCTGAGAGAGAGAGAGAGAGAGAGAGAGAGAGAGAGAGAGAGAGAGGGGACAAAAAGCCCTTTTCGTTCTAGCTGCTTCTGAGACCGTGAAATTGTGAGAGAGAGAAGAAGCTGGCGATGATGGAGGAGGACAGCAGCTGACAGCAGAAGCGGGCTGTTGATGGTGATGACTGGTCAGCAGGGTGGTGAGCAGTGATGCCGGGGAGCTCAGGTGACTAGTGCTTCTCCTTTTCTTCCTCTCTCTCTGTAAGTTTTTTTCTTCTTCCCACTGTAACCATCTCTGCTGTCCTCTTTATTTTTTTTCCTTTCAGCTCAGGGATTAGGGTTAGCCTGTAGCACCAGCATTTCTTAAAAGAATAAAATAAAAATCGGACGAAATAGATTCTGCTGAAATCCAAGAGTTTTGCCCGAAATCCTGGATTTCAAGTGAAATGGTCCGAGATCTGGATAGGAAACTTAGATAGGGTGTTTTGTTTCGGTCCCCACCCCCCACTGTCCAAAATGGAATCAGCCGGAAGGGGACGATAATGACAACTATGGTCGTAACCTGAGTATTGATTCAAGACCAGAACTTCTCCCTCCTTTCTTCTCTCTCTTCTTCCTCTCACTTTCTAATTTTTATTCTCTCTTTAGTCTCTTTCTACTCTAATAAACATGGGATTATGACTAAAACTGTATAATTAGCTCGGCCACATGAGCGACTCTTTGTCATGCGGTGGGCCCTATCTTATGTGAACTTGTTGCCATTGTGCTATATCATCATATATGAAGAAGCTTTATCTTTCCTATATATAATTGCCTGGCTGAACAATTTTCAGGTTATCAGAGAAGATGACATTTATATCATTTTTGTTAAAAAAAAAAAATTAGAAGTTTCTCTTTGTAATGCTTGTTGCAGATAAAAAGAGAGAAGAGCTACCTCCACTGAAGAAGATCAGAGAACGTTGCATCCAGCAGTTGAGTCAAATGCGGCCTGATCACATGAGGAGGTTGAACCCAACGCCTTATAAGGTTACACGATCTTGCTGCCTTCATTCATGTTCTGGGTTTAAGTCTTGCCTTCTTACAGTTTACTCTATTTTGGATGATTTTGTGTTATAAATTTCTGAATGCAGGTTAGCGTGAGCGCAAAGTTGTATGACTTCATTCATTTCTTATGGCTCAATGAAGCCCCTGTTGGTGAGTTGCAGTGAGAGATTATTCATGCAGTAATACCGGAAGAGCATTTTAGTCGGCAGCAATGATCTCAGTGAAATGGGAGAGCATCTTGAAAGAGTTGGGATCTGAAAAAAGAAAAGAAATGAAAAGAAAAATAAATAAATAAATATATATATATATATGTAGAGTTGAATAAAACATTGCGTGGAGCAATGATATCAATGAAATGGGTGAGAGCTAAGGATGACATTTACTGGTTATGGGTTCTTATGGCTGTTAATTCAATAAATTTATTATTGTTATTTTTTTTTATAGCGTGGTTCTTGTTTGAGATTTTATGTGGAATCTGATTACTGATACTAGTAGGCCTTGTAAGCAGTTTCAGCCTTAAATGACAGTCGAGATATCCCAAGTGAGCCCGAGACTTGGTCTGGAGCTGACGGACCCCCTAGAGCTCAGACTGAGTCCACCCATCAAACACTTGAGCTTATCTTATCCTAAGTTTAAACTTAAGAGAGTTAGCTCCATATATATTTATATATATATATAATATATATATAAATAAATCCGCCTAATAAGAGTCTAACCAGCTTGTGGCACGACCTGGACATGGCCAGTTAATGGTTCAAGGCCACATAAAAAGGTGTGGTGCAGGTCGAGCTTGTCACACCCAGATGGATATCCAGACTTGTAATCCAGGCTGGCCTGGTGTAGATTCAGGCCCACTGATGGCCTCCTTTATTTTGGACAATTATCTCCTTTATAATCTCACAATATCCCTTTACAGACCCCTATTGTGAATTGTCTGTCAACTCTGACAAAATATTGTAATATTAAAACCCCATCCCATTTAACCTATCTATCCTGGTAATGGTTATTCAGACAAGACAAGACAAGAGGGTGTGAAAAGCGATTGAAGTTTAGAGCCATTCGCCCTCTACTCCCTACGTGTTGTCATTTATAACCCACCCCGACCCAAACTTGCAACACATGCGTCTTATGGGAAATGCATTTCACCATGACATTATCTTTAGTCAAGATTAGCTCTCTCTCTTTTTTTTTAAAGAGTTTTATACCATTATTATTATTATTAAAAAAATTATTTTGATATTTAATTATATGAAGTGTTTTTAAGCTGTATAAAAGATAGATACATTAAAAATAATGTATATAATACCATTATTATTATTCTTAAAAAAAATTATTTTGATATTTATTTATATGAAGTGTTTTTAAGCTGTATAAAAGATAGATACATTAAAAATAATATATATATATATATATATATGTATTGTGCATAATTCAGTTTGTTAAAAAAGTTACATCTAAGGTGTGCTACACACACAAAGTAACCATAAAGGTTGTAAGTTTCAATTATCTTATATCTTTATATATATATATATATATTATTATATTTGATTTGAAAATTTTAATTTGTATGACTTGTTCAATTTCTTTTCCAGGTTCTAGTTTAGGGAAATTCTATTTGCACTGCAAAAATAATTGAGCACACCCACTATTCTAAAAAAAAATTATTACCAAAATGCCCATGATGAAAATACCCATAAGTGCACACGATACATATGCACGGGATTTCACAGCTGTGCACCTCTTTATGTGCACAGCCTCGAAACTCTGGTTTCACAGCTGTGCACCTCTTATGTTCAATGTCCCAAAACATCGTGCATCTCACCAGCGAGCGATACACGCGGAGAAAGATGAGAAGATGGTCGTCGGTGATGGTGGGGGCAGAGAGGGGAGGTTGCTGGTGATGGGGTGGCAGTCGGGGTTCAGTAGTAGCAGGTAGGAGGGGAAGAGAAGATGAGAAGAGGATAGGAGAAGAGGACAAGAAATCGCTTACTCACCAGAAGGAGAAGAGGACAAGAAATCGCTTAGCTCACCAGATAGAGAAGAGAGGGGAGCTAGCCAGTGATGGTAGAGCAGAGAGGGGAGCTCGTCGGAGGGAGAGATGGTCGCTAGTGATAGGGTGGCCCGTCAGGGTTCAGTCAACAGGTGGGAGGGGAAGAGAAGAGAGGGAAGATAAGATGATGGTGTTTTGGGTATTATTAAAAAAGTGGGTGCGCTCAACAAAACATGTGGGTGCAAATAGAATTTCCCTCTAGTTTATCCTTTTTTTGATTTGAGTGCGAACGTGTACATTCTATGCATATGACATAAATGTGATTGACCATATTCACACCAAGGCAAATAAATAGGAAGTTAAACAGAACCTTGAATATAATTCCACTCAAAATATATCACTACATTGATGACATAGGACGTGGGTATGTTTATCTCTTTAAGGTCTTTGACACGACATGGCTAATAATACCTCATGTGACGCGGGCTAGATTCACACAAATATCACTATATTTTGAAAAACCGCTGGAAAAAAAAAAATAATGTGATAATAAAACTGTGATCATATTGGAATAAAATAAAATGAATAGAGAACTGTGATCATATTGGAATAGAAAAGGTGAAAAGAAGTGAGGATTATTTATATTTATGAAAATGATTATAAGTTGTAATAAAAATAAATAACAGTTATATTAATCATGGTGCTCATGGGCTGGGCCAACCCGCAACAAACAACAAGGCACACACCATTCACCAGGTCATGCCAGTGCCACTCCACTGTCATCCTTTCCTAATTCCTAGTCCTGTCCAACAAAAACAAATTATATTACACTTCTTGCCTGCCTTCCTGCCTTCCTTTATCCTTTTCTCCTCTCTTTTATCTCTCATCTGTATCGTCTATCGCTCACTCACTGGAACAAGAAGAAGAATAGAAGGAAGAAGAACATCATCATCATCATCGATGGCTGCTGCATCTTCCTGCAATTTCCTCATGCGAGTCCCATTCTCGAGAAACAACCCTAACAGCAGCAGTAGTAGTGGTACTGGTAGTAGGCCCTCCTCCTCTCTCATCTCTCGACACCCACCGAATCCCTATCCCTCTCTCCATCATCATCCTCATAACCCTAGCAGTCCATTCCAATTCCCGCTGCTCTCTGTCTCCATGGCTCGACCTCCCGCTCCAATATCATCCTCTGCCGAGTCGACCCATCATCCTACGTTCGTCGATCCCTCGCTCCGTCACGCCAACGTGCTCTTCTTCAAATCGGCCTACAACGTGCAGGTCGTGGTGGAAGACAACGAGCCCGAGGAGGCGCTGCTGAGGAGGTTCCGTAGGGAGGTTATGAGAGCAGGAGTGATTCAGGAGTGTAAGAGGAGGAGGCACTTCGAGAACAAGCAGGAGGAGAAGAAGAGGAGGGTCAGAGATGCCGCCAAGAGGAATAAAAGAAGGTAAAAACACACACAAGTTACTAACACCCCTTTTCACCCCTTTTCCCCCTTACCCCTAAAACTTTAATTTAATTTTACAGATTACAGGCAGTGTCCCATTCCCACATCATGATTTAGAACCGTGCTCTCGAAAAAAATAAAATAAAAAGTAATCTTTTTTTTTTTTTTTTTGGGGGACAATTTCATTTCTTTTATTGGGCTTCTCCATCCAGTTCCATGCACTTGTTAAGCCTGTTGTTACACACAAACACAAAACACATACATACACGCTTCTTTAATCTGGGGTTGAATGTGCCTTTGCCCCTTAGTGTGTTCCCATCGGACAGTGGTAGGACTTAAGAGTTATGTAGCTAAAATTTACTGCTTCTTTAAACTGGGTTTGATTGCCAAATGAACACACTTCTGACAGTGCCAAATAGTTACCATAAGAATAAAATTATTTGTCCTGTAAATTGAATGAATGTTTCCACCTTTTCAGACGGTCAAGGCCGAGATTTTTATCACCAACAGATGGAGATACTGCTTCTAAGAAGAAGCCTGTGCCTGCAGATGATCAGGAAGACAACTGGGAAATGCCAGAGGGGGGCCTTCCTTATTAATTTAATTTTTCTTTTCTTTTTTCTTTTTTCCTTTTTTTGAGTAGTTGCTTCTTTTAATCAGTGAAAGCTTTCAAGAATACTGAAATTGTTTTGCTCCTGAAACTCTTGTTGCATTTTTCATGTCAAAGACACACGAATTGTTCAAGCTGTAGAACCCTTGTTATTTGTTCAATATTGATGGCCATAATCTTTCCCTTGTAGGCAATTTTTTCCCCCTCATCTCAATCTATGAATGTAAACAAAGTTGCTTTGAGGCTTGGTTTCATAAGCACTTCTTTGCATTCTGAAAGGTGGATGTTTGAGGTAGTGTAGGGTCTTCAGCTGCGGCAAATGTGTAGTTTTATACACCGTCCTTAACCATCTTTATCTAATTCATGGTTCAATGAGTGGGACGTTGATGTGATGTTTGATGTTTCCTACCATTTATGGACATTGTTACACAAATCTCCTCCTCCTCCTCCTCCTTCTTAGTAACCTGTATAGTTACAACAAAGAGTACGAGACAAACAGTAGAAAGAAAGTGCGTAGGTATAAGCGAAATATGCCATGTGCCATATGCCATGCACCCAAAATAATCAAATATCAACAAATTACAAAGTGAGAGCAAATAATGGCATCTCCCAATCTGTCCCTAGCTTTGCCAAAGAATCCGTCATTCTTCTTACATTCATTAACTCCACTATATTCAAAGGAGAAAAGTATCTAATTTTGTTGAAATAAAAATGAAACTTCCATGAACCCTGTGCAAAGGGGACACCCACCCAACTGATTGTGATGGAAAAATCACTCTCTACAGTTATTTTCCCTGAAACATTACTGAAAAAACCCAAGCAGTTTCTAAGATAGCCGCCACCTTTGTTCCATTAGATTCTTTTACTCCTACATGTTCCAAAAACATAAATAAAACTTCCCCTTTGCTGTTTTGAAGCACACCCCTGATGCTTGCTGGGATAGGTATGGCTCTACTTGCCATATCTACTATGAACTTCAGCACACCCTCTATGGGGAAGACCATGATCCTCACCAGGGAAGGACCACAACAAAAACAAGCCTGCCAATTGTGCAAAATGTCTTCAAACTTCAAATTATCAATCTCTTCCTAATTGAAGCTCATTTAGCTATTTTCAACATAAAAAAAAAACCATTAAAAAAAAGAAGCTATTTTCAACATCACAGTAGATAAAATATCTCCAAAAGATGAAAACGCTCCCTTAAATATCCTTTCATTCCTCCTTTCACAAATAGATCAAAGAATGGAGAAGTGAATGACTTTCTAAAGAACAGAACCACAACCATAGACAACCTCCACGCTTCAAGCATAACTCTCGAAGATCTTGGAAAGCACTGAGACAAACTGCACTGGAGTAGGCAATGGAGCCAAAGAGAGTGATAAATATCACAATGCAAGAATAGTTGTTCAACCGTCTCCTTTTTTTCTCACTGCATAAAGAGCATGTATCTGAGATAAGATCCCCTTTCCGCCTATAAGGTTATCTGTTGTGGAAACCTTGCTACAAATTGTCACCCAACAGAAAGCCTTCACTCTTAGAGGAGCCAAACTCAACAACAACAACAACAACAACAACAACAACAAAAAAAAAAAAAAAAAAAAAGCGAGCTTGGAGAGTTAACTGCAGGTAGCATTCTACATGAAAATCTATTTTTTTCCTTTATTTTTTTTAAAATTCTTTGAAGGCCTTCATGAAATAGTGGCCTACAAATTGACCCTTACATACCAAACTACATTCAATCATGGAGAAAGGCGAAAGCATATATTGATTGAGTCTTTCAGTGTTGAAAATTTTTTGGAACAACTTCAAAAGGGCCTTGTTTGCCTTAGAAACACATTTGCTTGCATGGAGAGGATATTTCCACCTGTGGAGAGCCCACTTCTTCCCTTATTGCTTCTTGAATATGAGAGCTTATATTTTGAGAGATCTAGCCCTTGAAGATCAAGGGCACTACATCCAGATGAGGGGTTTTTGATTTGTGATCTTTGAGGTATGTTTTCATGTTTTGATATGAATATATTCCTTAGAATAGTGTTATGGTGCTTGTGCTCTTTAGACATAACTTTTCTAACTTATTTTGGTTGAGAAAATAAAAAAATCTTAATATTAAAATGCAATTTTTTTTAAAAAAAAATGCTAAGAGTGGTTTTTTTTTCTCTTTCATATTTTTAAGTAACAAAGTCTTGATCCCATACATTTAAGGTTTTAAGTGTATATCTATGCATGTACACTCGGATATAATTTTCCCCATTTATTTTATTATTTTAAAACATGTACTATTTTGAATTTATAAACAATATTAAGTTATTTAAGTGTGAACCTATGCTGTTAGATCTACCCATTTATTTTTTCTTCTCACTATGTTTTAAAAAAATAGTTGGCTGAAAGACACCCTCTAATATAATTATGCATCAACTATTCAACCATATTGTTGTTAAAAGGGGCAAAAGCCGCAAAACTGAGTCCTCAGTTGACACTGTGAGTTGGTGGTGCAAATCCTAGGGTTAGGATTTGGATCGTAGGTGTTGTAACAGAATGAGAGGTCTCTGCAGGGATGGCTTGGGTTTTTTTACTAGGGTTCAGTGGAGTATAGGGATTTGATGTGGCTGTTGGAACTGGAAGTTGGGTTTGGTGTGGCTAAGGTTCTTGGGTTCGGTTGGGGATTTGAACTTTGAAATTGAGGATGGTTTAGGTTTTTAGAAGTGCTAGTGGGTTTGGGTTGATGGTTTGATGGTGATTTCAGGATTTTAGATTTGTGCAGGGTGTTGAGTGGTTGGGCTGGTTTTGGTTTTTCCGTAGATGGTTGGATGAGGTTTGGATTTGTGTTTTGTGATGGGGGATGGAACAAAGATTGTGAAATGGAGTTGGATGGGAAGTACCCGATCAATTGATCGGAGGGACCGTTTGCTTTGATACTAATTGATGCAGGCCCTAGGGTTAGGGCTTACGTGGGAAACTGCCAAAGCATAATAAAGGTGTCTATAGATACTATCAACGGTGTCTCGCAGGGACTATCAACGAGGACACGCCTCAAAAGGGATAAAACCCAAATTTATTAATCATCAACTGTGAGATCTGAATCTTTGCAATGGCATATAAATAAGCAAAGAAGTATCAATATATATATATATATATATATTTATTTATATAAGCAAAGAAAACCTTAGAGGCTAAGACTCCTACTCAAACTAGGAAAGCAAAGAAATTCAAAACTATCCTAAATACTACTAATTAATTAGAAACGAATAACAATTAATTAAAAGATTAAAATAGAAAACTTCTAGACTTTCTTGGGTCCCACACGTGGACCACAAATCTTCTTGCAATAGTATATTGGTGTTGCTACATCATCCCCCCCCCGGGTTGCAAAAGAGTTCAACCTCAAAATCGATATTTCTTGACTTTGCTTCAGTAGACATTGTGCACTTGAAGCACTTATTTTGTGACACTGCCTCTTGATCCCTTCTTTGGTGGCTCCGGCTTTATAGGATGTAGTATGACACGCTTTCCATTATGAACCAAATGACAGGCTTTCTAGTACGAACAAACGTGTATGTATTGTCACTCATGCCATGAGTTCCATTCTTATTGTACATCCAAAACCCTAAGACCTGCACCCCATCACCACCTGAACCCTGAAAAAGCCCTATTCCTGGCATTAAATCCAAAAAAACCCAAACACCGAACCCTAAACCTATTTTGATATCAAAACCCCTGTACTCAAAATCCAATTGAAAGCCCAAAAATCTGAAATACGAAATTCCAAACCCAATCAGTGAAATCCAACCAATTGAACCCAACCTGACCAAAACCCACTATTGTGTCTGATCCATCCCCAACCAAGGCATCCTCGTTCCAAAAGTCGCAACACCCCTCTCAAGCTCCATTCGAAAAACAAAGGACAGAAAAGAGAACAACAAGAAGACGATCTGAGAAGTAGGTGGCTTCACTGCACAACGACCGTCAAACCATTGCAGTCATTGCTAGCATCGCCGCACCATTGCAGTCGCCACTGTTTGTGTGCTCTGGCAACACCGAGCCCCAACAATGCCCTCCACTCTCTCTCTCTCTCAAGCATTAGGCACAGATTTCAAGGCTTGAGAACTGTGATAGAGACTCTTAAAGTCTGAAGCAGATCACGATGAAAGCTAAGAGGTCCCACGACAGAAGCAGATCAATTAGAAGAGCCTTGGAGATCCACGGCTGGAACAAACCAACAGATGCGAGCCTTGGAGGTCCACGGCTGGAACTAGTTCTATGGGAAAACGATAAGCCCTAGAACTAGTTCTGCTTTGATACAATGTGCAAAATATGATGATTGAATGGCAAAAGTCATTTGATTCCATTCATGAAAGTATATAAAACTCTCCCTTTTCCTCAAAGTGGAATTTTTGGGGAATGCATATTTGATTTTGTGGAACGGCATGTGGTGAATGAAAGGTGTTCAAGAAAAACAAATCTAAAAACCGGGTCTTAGAGATAGAAAAAGTGGTTTGTGTGCGCCACTTTACCATATGATGGAAAACTCACCTAGGGTCCTTGAGACCTTGACGCCTTAATTTAATGGAAAATTTAGAAGTCCGAATGGCCAGTCAAGAGTCAGTCTTGACTAAGCTCATGGAGAATCTCACCCGTCTCCAAGCAGGCCCATAGACTCTCACTGCTTTCTGCAGTGAACGAAAGCAGAAAAAGGAGGGACCTCGCATGTCTTCGAGTTGGACAAGTGCATGATCTAACTCGGGTTGGCCCTGGTTTCCAGATTCAGATCAGGTTAGGTCAGTTCTGACCTGAGCGAAAGAAGAATCCAACCAGCATTATTACTGACATTAGCCAGTGACACATCAGCACAGGAGTCAAAAGGGGTTAGATTTTACCAAATTGACGTCAGGATTTGGTTTTGTGATATAGGAATCAGTTTGAAGTCTGATTTTAAATCCGTTTTTGCTTGCGTGCTCATGGAGACTTAGATCTACACATCAGGTCAGCCCATACTTCGAAGAAAACAACATTATATTTTCTTGTCCTTACATCCAAATCAACATGGGCACTCAAGCAGCATACAAATTTGCTGGAGCAGATATTCCCACACTTGTCATACGCCAAGTTCTCACTTCAAATGAAGAGGAGGAAGAAGGTTGGAGACAACAAAATTTTTTTCGAACTCGGGTAAGAGTCGAAGAAAAGGTAGCTAATCTGGTGATTGATAGAGGTAGTGGGATAAATTTTGTTGTACAAGAGGTCATTGATAAGCTTCATTGGCCAACTAAGACACTCTTAAAGCCTTACAAAGTCACATGGCCTAATGGTTTTGTCATTTCAGTGACTCATATGTGTTTGGTTCTTTTAAACTTGGCAATTTTGAGGATAATTGTTGGTGAAATGTTATTTCTATGAAAATCACTTGTATTCTTTTGGGAAGACCATGACTTTTTGATCGTGAGGTGTGCAATGACAAAGAAAACTACAAATATTCCTTCATGTGGAAAGGACGAAGAGTTGCGCTTGTTCCATTTCAATCTCCATCAGTATCTCCATCAACATCACCACCTTCAATTGAAGAAACAAAGAGCGAGCAAAAAGAAGTTGTTATTGTACTAACAGAGCTGAAATCCATAGCAGAAAACATCAAAGATGACACTAAAAGGCATGATCAAGGCAAAAATGATCTTATGATTGATTCAAGAGAAATAAAAGACAAGAGGACTGGGTTTCTTTATAGGCACAATGTTGCTCATGAGCCACACAAGGTAAAAGAGGAATAAATCGTTGAAGTCCCTTACATTGACTTTGTCTTTGGAGATCCTCAATGGAAACTTGGAGATTGCGATTTGATGGTGCAGATTCTACACACGAAGCATCCAAAGGTTCGATTGCACATCCAAATAAAATCTGGCTATCAAAAGTAGTGATGCACCAAGTCTACTTCAAGTTGGAAGATCGCATAAAGTTTTTAAACCGTACAACGAAGCTGAAGCGCAACCAACAAATAGCAAGTTTGTACGGTGGATCTCCGACCTAGGAGGACATTTACAAAACCCGAGGGCGAGAGAATGATGCAGGATAGACCTACGGGCCACATGTGCGGCCCAAAACAACCTAGGACCTTTTATTATTTCCTTAATCACCTGTTTGTGGGTTTCTAATTTTAGTTAATGAGTTGTATAGGATAGAATCTATTTTATTTTCCTAGTTTGGTTATAAGTGTTAGTGCATAAGCTTGCTTTTCGTAGATATACGTCATTGTAGAGATTCTGATCTCAGAGATGATTAATAGAATTGGGTTTTATCACTTTTGCTGTTTGTCCCCGTTGATAGTCTCTGTGAGATGCCGTCAATGGTGTTTGCGGACACCTTTATTTTGCTGGCACTTTTCCATGCAAGCCCTAACCTAGGGCCTGTATCAGTTGGTTTCTTAGTACAAAAGTTATAATTATTTTTAGCCTTTTCTTCTCATCTCAACAGCCCTAAAGGAATAACACGTGCTTTTAGGCCTAGGGTATAATTTGCTCTGACAATGATATACATGGACAATCAAGATTTCCATTATTGATTAATGATAGGAACAACTCCAAATTGATGAAATCACAACCATTTAAAAAAATGAATAAATAAATAAGGCAAAAATAAAAAATCACAACAAAAAGGGAGTGTTCTAGCTCCAAACTTGTATCTTGGAGCTTAATGAGCCTAAGCAAACCTCCAAGAGGGTATTCTTTTTTGAAACAAAAGCAAGAAGTGATGAGGGTTAGTGACCCAAAACAACGTGGTCCTGCCTCATTCCTGACTTACCATTGTCTGTGTGGATTGTTGTCTTTTGAAAGTGGATGCTGCTCGGATTGATGCTACTCGGATTGACGCTTGCATGCATGGTTGTCTTTGGAAAGTAGATGCTGCTTGGATTGATGCTACTTGGGTTGATGTTCGAGTGCATGGTTGTCTTTGGAAGGTTGTTGCTGTTTGGCTTGACTTCTGAGTGCATGGTCGTCTTCAGAACAGACATGCTGCTCGGTTTGATGTCCGTTTGGATGGTCTTCTTTGGGACAGAGATGCTGCTGGGCTTCATGTCTGAATGCATTGTTGTCTTTAGAATTGAGATGCTCTCTGGCTTGATGGCTGAGTGCATTGTCGTCTTGAGAATGGAGATGCTCTCTGGGCTGATGCCTGATGAGTGGCTTGCCTTTTTCAGGACGGACATGCTGCTGGGCTTGACGTCTGAGTGGATGGTTGTCTTGGGAACAGAGATGCTGCTGGGCTTGATGTCCCAGTGCATTTTCTTCTTTAGAATGGAGATGCTATCTGGATTGATGTCTGAGTGGATGGTTGTCTTGGGAACAGAGATACTGCTCGGTTTGATGTCTGTTTGGATGGTCGCCTTTGGAACCGATATACTGCTTGGCTCAGTGGCCTTGTGGAGGGTCGTCTTTGGAATGAACATGCTGCTTGGATCAAGGCCATTCATACCGATACTGCTCGGTTTGATCGGATGGCTATCGGTTTCTTCGGATGTGTCCCAATTTGCAATCGATTCCACAACGAGTGAGGACATCAGGAGCCCTGCAACAATGCATAGTAGAAAGGAGGAATCTGTAGCCATGGTATATTGTCAGATGATTTGGTCAGGAGCTCTTTGGTTATGCATGTATGGGTGATGGTGGAGTTGTGAATGAGTTGCTAGTGTTAGGAAGGTCGGGTATTTAAAGAATGATGGTTTGTTGAGTTAGTTGCCTTTATATCTGGAACCATCAAACATTTGTGTGTGGGGGAATAGCAGCCACTAAAAATAACAGTTTGTTGACCAGTTTCAAATTAGGCCTTCAGAAAATCAACAATGAGAGAGAAAACAGAGCACCTTTTTCAAAGGGCTCTACGTGATGATTCTTGGTTTTAGTCTGAAATACATCTAAACCATTTATCAACTGGGCCACACAATTGATGTCTGGGAGAGAGAGAGAATCTCACTAATCAAACTTAAATCTTCCTGTTGAAGCAGTCCACATCCTTGTATCTCTAACGTCCATTCTCCAATTTGTTCAATCTAAAGGTGAGTAGTCATGTGAGGAATATGTGCAATGCGCCAAGTGAGATCCACACCATTGGTTCATCTGATGAGATTGAACATCCATGGGCAACATTAGTAAGAGCATTCTCACCAACGATGAACTGCATCCATGATGGGGCATACGTAGATGATGGGCCCACTCTAGATCAGTAAACAAATGGGCCTACCTGTGCAGAATGCGTGCATGGTCCATCCTTTTCCTTTTCCTCCTTTTTTTTTTTTTTTTTGGCTGGTTTTGTAACCCCACTTACAAGCTTCTTTATGGCCGTTCCGTTGAGAAATCCTCCTCTCCATTTTTTGGCGTGGCGGATTCATTTATCTTACCTTTATTG
Organism: Camphora micrantha; assembly: GCA_003546025.1. Classification (NCBI taxonomy): domain Eukaryota; kingdom Viridiplantae; phylum Streptophyta; class Magnoliopsida; order Laurales; family Lauraceae; genus Camphora; species Camphora micrantha. The sequence goes on along the minus strand of QPKB01000001.1, from coordinate 324,117 downwards.
AAAATTACCATAGAACTTTAACTGCTTGTATTTTTATGAGCAACCGGGCCACTTATTGAAGAGGTTATAGGGAACATGAAATTGACTAGTATCTTCCAACCAAGGATGAAACAAAGTTTCATGCTTCCCCTCCATGGGTTGATGGCTATATATCCATCCAAGCCAAAAAGAAAAGAAAAAAAAAAAAGTTTTATTCCTTGATATGATCTCTATGCAAGAGCAGTATCTTATTGTGATTCAATCCAAAGGTAAAAAGAATGCTCAGGTCAATGTCAAATTGGCGTAAAGTGCATGATTTAAGTATGATGTGAGCAAGGGCAGGGCCATTCTACAGGATACAAAATAAAATATCCGTTACATTAAATTAACTTTTGGGGTTTGTCATGTAATGTAACTAAGTGGAATAGGGCGAGCCCGACTCATGGGATGTGTTTGATTTTGCTTTTGTTTTCAGTTTCTCACACACCTGTCAGCTAGACCAGGGCCTCATTCTTTTTGGCCTAATAATTAAATGGGTCTGACTGGGCTCATATATACTTAACGGGTCAATTCCGAGAAAAAACTCTCCGGATTAAAAACTCCCCCCTTTTTTACTCTCCTATGTTTTTAGTGCGTGAGCTTAATTTGAGCCAATCCAATTATTACACATATACCAACAACATGAATTGAATTGCTAAAAAATTTTAATTTGACACTCATCCAATATTTATTTATGGTTGGATTGATATCACAAAAAAGTGATCAAAGGAATAGGATAATTTAATGGAATTGAGCATCTTCATATATTATTGCAGGGACAGTATAGTGGAGCCGCGGACTATGATACATTTGAATCATCTATCGAAATTGAGTTGACAGTTGGATCGAGGGGATTCTGCTTGGATTCTGGTGGATCGCTCAACTGTGTGGCCCCACTTGGGTCATCTCCGTTTCTCTCTTCACAGAGGAGCAGAGGGTCCTCATTGGTAACAAAGTTTCGTTCTTTGTTTTTCTTTTCAAAGGTGAAGTGTGAAGTGAAACAAACAAAAGGGTGTCTTATTGCTTACCAAAATAAAACACCCTGTTTTTTTTTTTTTTTTTTTTTTTAATTAAAGGGTGTCTGTCTTATGAAGGTCTCTCTTTGGTTGGTGAAACCCATCACAGTTTTCACAGTCTTGATCACAACCTCTCTCTTGATCTTCTATTTCTTCTCTCCTCCATCTCAACAACAACAACAACAACAACAACAACAACCCGTCAAGGCTCCAGAATCCATGGCCGGGAGGAGGAGGAGGAGCTTCGTCCTCTGGCTCCATGGATTGGGTGACTCTGGCCCTGCAAATGAACCCATCAAGACCTTCTTCTCTTCTCCTGAGTTGAGAAACACTACCTGGGCCTTCCCTTCTGCACCTTCCAATCCGGTCTCCTGTAATCGTAATCCCCTCTCCTCCCCTCCCCTCCCATCTCTGGGTTTTATTTCTTGTATGATGTTTGTTTTCAATATTACAGTGAAATGCTGCATCTGGGTCTTAACTATTATCTACGATGCGTTTCATTTTGTGGGGTTTTGTTTATTTTCTGTTTTATATCTGCTTCTCTGAACGTCGTGTTATTAAGATTACAACAGAATGTTGCATCTGGGCCTTACGTGGCTGTTTTCATATAGCCTATATGCTTATAGTTTATAGTTGTGGATATCTAGAAATGTCTCTGATATTTTAACCTCTAAACCAGTCTGCATATAATAATATGATACCTCCTTGTGGGGCTCACCTATGATCAATCCATCCCTTTGCATTTATCATCTTTCTATGAATGGGCACTTATCCCAAATTGGCAAATCCTTCATGTTTTTTCTGTTAAGTTTTGAGTCCTTAAAATCCATGGTATTATGAATTGATTAGGTAGTCTCTTCTTCGGAGAGCTTCATCCCACCCTCCCCTCCTCCCACCACCATGCACACACTTAGACACAACAAAATGAGAATCAGTTTGTAGGTAAAAATGTGTATGTAAATATTTTCAAATGATGTGCTCATATCTTGTTTACTGTCATTTGTTGTATTGCTGATGTGAAATAGACAACGTAAGGCTTCAAAGATGATGATCACCTACATCAGTTTTATTAATGGGAACAATATGAATGTTCTTTAACATTTACCTTGATTAATGTGCAAAGTCTTCTGTCATGTTGCTTTGTATATTTTATTCATTATTTCTTCTTATATGCCATGAGGTATGATAGTTCTTTTCTTCCTGTAGATGGTGCTGTAATGCCTTCATGGTTTGACATTTATGAGATACCTGTGACTGCTGTAAGTTATTTTCACTTCTGATAGTTAATTGACACGAGTATTGATTTTGAATTTTAGAAATAAAGAATACTTATATCTTCATTGACACATGAAATGATTGCTGCATAAAGATATTTTGCATTGTGGTAAGGTCCAATTGGATCTTGCAAGAACTTTAATATCAACTTTACATGTTTTAAAAGATACTGAGGTGACAGTCGAAACTTTATCATCAACCAGTTTAGTTAATCCATAATCTTAAGTTATCTTGTTGTTTTAACTCCCATTTTGCACAAAAAATAGTCTTTTCTCTATCATGTGCACATAGAATTTATGGTCCCCCTTGAGCTCCTATTTATTTCCCTTGGTAATGAATAATTGCTGGCAGAAGACCAAGATGACTATTTGATTCATGTTATAGACAACGTGGTTTTAATTAGTCAAGAAATAAAAAAGGTGAATTATCAGAAAAAGATAGAGAGGATAGCATGTTTACTGAGTAGAGTGTAGGGTGGATGATCTTCTCAAAATTGAAAATCACTTAGCACCAGAGTGTGATTTACCCCAGTATCTGGGCTGCCATTAGGAAAGAGAAACCCAGAGGGTTGGGGAGGTTGTCACAGTTCACAAAGAAGATTGAATGCAGTTAAGACAGGCTAGTGGAGTGTTGTGTGACCATCACTAAGGGGCAGTTAAATAAGACAACACCTAACACAAGTTGGTGTATAGAGTTAATTTGGACATCAAAGAAAAAAGAAGTCGGAGTACGTGTAGCTAAGATGCATATGCTAATATGAATATGTGGAGTGGGAAGGAAGGAATAAGAATTGAGTACATTTAAAGAAGCTAAAGGTAGCTCCAATAGGAGAGAATCAAGGAATGTTATTGACAGCATGAAACATAATAGAAAATCTGAAATAGCCCTTGTACAAATAATTGATATTCTATGGTTACAAGCAGTTAGGGGAAGGTGGAGATGAATGAAAACTTGAAATAAGGTTGTCAGAACTGACATGTTAAACTGTGGAGTTATGACGACGACGACGACGATATATTGTTTTAACTTCTCAGAAATAGGAAAAGTTCTCTACCACCTATTATTTCATTTTATTCTAGTTGTAATTCTTTTCTTTTTATATGATCCCATTGGTTAAGGGAGCATTTGTTTGCACAGTGCACTTCATATTGCTTGTAGGAAAAATATCGAGGCATAATGGATGGTGCAACTGAAAGCAAAAGCCAGAACTGGGAGGATACCTTGTTTTCCCAGTTTGTCCAACTCAGACAGCACCCCAATTTTACAAATCAAATCTTAGATTTTTAAACATTTTAATGTGCAGAAACATTACTGCCTGGGAGGCTGGGACATCAAGAATCATTAAGATGTGATCCCTGACAATCAATTACCACTTTCTATTTCAACTTTTGGCTGTTTCTAGATTTTTTATTATTATTTTTGTTTCTGTTACATATTAAATTTACTGCCTGAAATTCAGAAGTGAAAATGCATTTTTGCGTTGCTTATTAGTTGCCATTCAAGTTTTACATATTAAGATCTGACTTTTTACAAACTCAAGTACATTGGTTCTATGATTTGTATCAGGAATCTCCCAAAGATGAAAATGGTGTCCTTAGAGCTGTTCAAAATGTCCACACAATGATTGATAAGGAGATAGATTCTGGAACAAATCCCAAAGACATATTTATCTGCGGATTCAGCCAAGGAGGTAGTTATTTTATTGTTTTATTCATTTCTTCTTTTGTTTGAAAATCTTAACAGCTCATTTCGAGTTGAAAATCCATTAAGGAAAATCAACTTAAACAATCTTTAGGTGTTTATTTTCTAAGTTTGAAATCAATATTTGGTATTCGTTTATATATTCAAACACACTCTTGACAGAGAAAGTTCATGAAAGAAAACATGGAAAATCATTCAAGATGGGTAATTTCAAACCCATTTTATATATTTTAAGGAAATGATTCCTTGAGGATATAGAAAATCTCAAACACGTCTTTTTTCTTTAAATTAATTTAACCGGGCTCTTAACTGAAATGTTTTTGTCATGACCCAAATTCCAGGGCCATGTCGGATTCCAGATTGTGATTCTTTGGCAACATTCATCAAATAACTTCCACAAGGGATTAGCATTTAGATCAAACTATAATTTCAATTAACTTATGAAAGTCAAATAACATCAATAATCTCTGAATAAGTAAAATTCCCATGTTCTGACTCAAATCAATGATGTCCTAAAATATTGAATAAAATCTCCTAAACAAGGGCTAATCCCTCTATCAACTATTTGAATTTTCCCACTCTCTCTTCAGCGACGCATGCCGAGGTTTACGGGCTGAACGTCGTTCTGCTCTGACCCACCTGTAACGCGATTACCTGAAGGGGGTAACACAACATCAGTAACATTGGTGAATGAATTTCCCTAGTTACCCATACAACATAGAATATAACATAAAAAAAAAAAATGCCCAAGTTTAAATTAACAAGTCAAGTACAATTAAAAGTCCATCCATTTACATCTTCGTGCCCCGTGCACAAACCACGCCATGAAGGCTGATCATACATGTTCACATGCCCATTCTGGCATTAACTCATGAACCACGTCCACCAAGGACTTGCCAGCACAACGGCCACCATGGTCCAAATCCATAAATTATCCGGACACCAAGTCCAACACCCCACATCTAGGATCCATTGCACAATATTTCATTGCCATTTTCACCTTTCTAGACATGTCATAACATTACCATAACCAGAATTCAAATAAATAACCATAACTTACACAAATCAACAGGTGAAGGCTACTCATAGGAAGTTGGGGGGATTACTGCAGCTGTTACCCATACCAGAATGGAAATGGGAACATATTACTATGGATTTCATTTCAGGGTTTCCTAGGGGTAACTGTGGACCGGTTGACCAAGTCGACGCACTTCATACCGTTGAAAGGAAGAACTACGATGGAATACCTGGCCAAAACATATGTTCGAGAGATTGTAAGATTGTATGGCGTTCCAGCATCGATCGTATCAAATAGGGATAGTAAATTTGTTTCACAATTTTGGAAAAGCTTACAGAGGGCTATGGGTACCAAATTGAATTTTAGCACAGTGTATCACCCTCAGACAGATGGGCGGACTGACACAATTAATCAAACACTGGAGGACATGCTTAGCGCTTGTGCTATAGATTTCAGCGACAGTTGGGATGAGCAGTTACCGCTGGCAGAGTTTGCCTATAATAATAGCAATCACTCGAGTATCCAGATGGCTCCTTTTGAGGCCTTGTATGGCAGGAGCTGCCGCTCTCCGATTTGTTGGGAAGAAGTGGGCGATAGATGGATATTAGGCCCTGAATGGAAAATTCTACAGAGAATATTAAGAAAATCAGGGACAGATTAAAGACTGCGCAGAGTAGCCAGAAGAGTTAATGCAGACAAAATAGCTGAAGTAAATCATATTATCAATCGTCCGATCATCATAGATATCTAGGAAGACTCACTCACCTCCGATATGCGATCGTTGCATTCGTGATGTGAGGGTGTGAGTAGGACATCCGCTGATCGTCCTTTACCAATTGCCTTCTTCTTCTCCCCCTGAATTTCTAGCCACCAAGCTCTCTCTTTCAGATTTCTTTCTCTAAAAAAGGAGAAGAGAATTGAATACTAAACATAAGGGTTGTTGGTTTATTTATATACTATAAAGTCATAATTCATTCCAAACTGCTCTTAGAATCCTATGCAAATTGAACATATAGTCCTACTAATACAAGACACGCAGAGCTTTCAATTGGAGTTGAGATACAACTCCTAAATCATCCTAATACCTACTCACGTGGGACTCTTCCAATAAAATAAACAATATCCTAGGGTCCCACCTGGGCCATACTAATTATGCTAATCCCGGGGCCCTCGTGACTTAGGATATTACTGTTTTCAAACTAAAGAGGAATGTAAAGAGGTGAACCCACCCATCAAATAGATGGAAATGCTTGGGATATGCAATAAGGAATCTAAAGAGGTGCATAACTCAGATGAATTTAGAGGGCATGAATGTGAAACTTGAGATGGCGGAGGCTTTAGAATCCAAGGACTTTAAAATCAAAGAAAGACGGAATATACAAATTGCAACTTCAGTGGGGATGTGCAAAGAGATGCAACTCCTATGGAAATTGAAGTTCAAAAGCTATCACAGAGAGATTCCTTTTGATACCTTGGCGCTATAATTAGTAAGGATGGAGAGATTGAGGAGCATGTCAAACATAGGATAACGGTGTAATGGTTGAATTTGAAACTTACTTCTCAAGACGGTGATTTGACTGGCTATGACCTAATACATGTGGGCATGTTGTCGTGTGTTTTCATTTATAACTTTATTTATGTATGCAAGATCTTTGAGAATAACAATGGATTGGCAGGTGCCTTGACCTTAGCAAGCGTCTTACTGTATCCAAGAACTCTCGGTGGAGGAGCAGTCTTTAGTGGATGGGTTCCTTTTAATTCATCAATTATTGGACGAATTTCACCAGAGGCGAAAAAGGTAATCATCTTTTCATGAGACTTAAGGTTTCTGGTGGATTTCATTTGATTGTTCCCATTGAGATGCCCCGTTTTTTCTATTATAGTCAGTCTATATTTTTCTTATGTAAACATCTACACTAGCTAGGATCTTATATTTTGAGGACTTTGTTGTGCATGGACCAGCTACGGCAAGGCCCACTGTATCAATAACATGTAGCACACTCATATTATTTTAATAAATCAAGTTGGTTTTAGTCAAAGACAACAGACATAATTTCCCATAGTCTCTCTCTCTTCCTCTTTCTCCTTTATTTCTTTCTTGGGGAACAACAGTTATTGAACAATTTCGAGTTGTTTCCCTCAAAATTGGAGGACTGAAGACAAGATTAATGAAATGGCTTCGGTAAGAGATAGTGTGGATTGGTTAATTGACTTAATAATTTTTGGATTTTGAGGAAGATAGGAGGGTGTGTTGGGGAGGCAAAAATTAGAAAACCTTCACTGCAGTTGACTCCTTCGATGAAGTTTGGGAAGGTTAATTTGAACAGGTCTTTCAAGTGCTCACTACGGCAATTCTGGAATTGTATGTATTCATGTTTATTTCGATGCGATAAAGTAAAAAAGAGAGGTAAAGTAATTCTAGCCGCCACCCATTTTATCTCTATCATGTTTGGTTGACAAAAACGAGTGGGAAAGTAATTCTCTAGCTGCCACCCACTTTATCTTATAGTTTACCAGCTGTCACAAAATTTCACCTCAGAAAAATTAGGTAATGGCTGGTGAAGTAAATCCAAGACAAAACATGCCTATTTCACCTCTCTCTCGCACATTACTTTACCTCATACAAAACAAGCACAAACATTACTTTATCACAAACTTTATCTCACCTTTACCTTTTACTTTTCCAAGATGTGGTAAAGGAGACATAAAGTTTGTGGTGAAATAAAGTGTTTTGTACGAGGTATAGTAAAGCTTTAGAGAGAGAGAGAGAGAGAGAGAGAGAGAGCACTTCTTTGTGTGGGCTTTTACTTTATCAAACGTTACCTCACTTTTGTGGTAAATGTGAGGTAAAGGTGAAATGGACTGGCTGCTGGAACTTTAATTCTCCACAGTTTATAACCACCCAAATGAGGTTGGGGTATAAAATCTCACTGTTGGCTGTTTCTTTACCACTTGACTGTACTGCATCAAAACAAACATGCCCTTAAGTGACAGATGGAGTAGCCTCAAAAGCCAAGGTACTTGGGGAAGGTTAATAATATGCTTTGAGACTTGTTAGAGGTGGGATTCTGGTAGTATCTTATCTTGGGCTTCCAATTTGCTTTCAGAACCTCATTTGGTTTTGGGTTTCTCTCATTGAGTATATTGTGTTTCATCATGTAAGGAGGGAATCAGACCACCTACCAAAGAAATTATTAGATATCAATTTAGTCCATGCTTGTGCTTGTATCTTCTCTCATCTTGAATAAAATATAGTTCTCCAGAAAGTTTAAAGGGTATCTTCCTTTAGCGTAATTTCAGATTCCAGTGCTGCCCCCAAATGCATGGCAGAATTGGCTGACCGTCCATTATGCAAAATGTTCAAATTAATTTGTGATTGTATGCATCAATTCAAAACACACCCTTACAGTGGAAAGAACAGAATTAGTACATATGGGTTAAATAAGGAATGCATAATGATATTGGTATATATGGATTCTTCTTAATTATTTGAAATATTAGGTAAGTTTCATAAGTTTCATGTCATTTGTGTTGATTTTTCTTGATCAATTGATACAAATTTTAGTAATAACTAAAAAAAGTTGAAACTTAAGAGAACACTGCAGAATGATAGGGAGAAAATAACTAACATTTACTTCATGGCCACTACATTGTTCATTTACTGATCCACTCAATAAATAATCTTGTGACAGGCTCCTACTTTTATGGTTGGATCGATCATGTGTCCGTGTAGATACGTAGAGAGTCTGATTTTCCATACTTGTGATTATAGCCATTTTCAGGAATGGCCAGGCCATCTGTGTGAAAAGGGCCAACCATAAGATCATATGAGGTACACATTTGAGGGCCTCAAAGCTGTGCAAATCTTATACTTGGATGGGTGCCGAATCTGTGCAATCAATCCAAGGGCCTAATAGAATCAGGTGAGTGCCAAATTTGGGGTTAGTCGAGGAAATCGGGTAGGGGTTGGCGGGTGGTAGTGGGTGTGAGTTATTTAGATTGGCCATAGGATGGGCCAAGTGGGCCCCATTGGTCAGGCCATTGAATCCTTTAAGACCCTGTGTGAGACCCCAATCCGCCTGGGTCTCGAGGCAAGACTAGGTCAAGTGCTCCTGTGAGCCAAGAAAGGGGAATCCGCAAGGGTAAGGGTTAAGGGCGGAATGCTTCAATTAGCATCGCGAGGCTTTGTCCAAGTCCCATATCGGAAGTATCCAAGTCCTGACCATGGGCTTATTATGTGCAATCCGACCTTAACTCTATATGATGCCTTTTAACTCTGTGAGGTAAGATTGGGTTGAAATCCCATGAGCCAAAGCGGACAATATCATGTGGACAGCAGGCCTGGGTTGTTAAAGACGGTATCAGAGCCGAGGACGACTCTATTTCCGGTGGGGGGGAGTGTGAGACCCCAATCCGCTTGGGTAATCCATTGAGGTAAGACCAAGTCAAGTGCTCTTGTGAGCCAAGAAAAGGGAATCTACGGGGTTAAGGGTGGAGTATTTCGGTTAGCACCGCGAGGCTTTGTCTAAGTCCCACATCGGAAATATTCAAGTCCTGACCTTGGGCTTATAATGTGCAACCTGACCTTAACTCTACATGAGGCCTTAAAACCGTGAGGCAAGATTGGGTTGAAATCCCATGAGCCAAAGCGGACGATATCATGTGGACAGTAGGCTCGGGTCGTTACACCCTGTTGTGCCTGAAAATTCCGCACGCATATTTTTCAATAACAAACTCACAAATTTCCAGCAATACAGGTAAGGCATCAATATGCATTTATTAATTGTTCACCTATTTTAAAATGACCATATAGTTCATCATATAAGATGTCCATAATTATTGTTGTTATTTTAAGATTTCATCCCATTTTGGCCGATGGGGCCTTTGCTTGATCATGTGGCTTCGTGGATAGATGTTCTGGACCATCTATGATGGCTGCACAGTGGATGGACAGGTCTAGAAGGGGGAAAAAGGGGAAGGCAATCATAGCTAATAGATTTTGTGCCTTTGTTGAGTTACAATTGAAAATAGTCAATCGTCCATGCTTATTAAATGGGATATCTTATACTGTGATACTGTACAAAAATCCGTCTGCTGCAGAGTCCAAAAGATGGACTGCCGAGTTTATTTTTCTGGAAATCTGGATTAGAGACATGGGTGGTGGGCCCCTTTAATAAGAAAAATTGGCTTGCTTTTTCTAATAATCATTTCTAATGACCCTCTGGATGCACTTACAAATTTAGAATTTTCAGAACTCTTGCCTAGAATATTTCTGAGAATGAACATATTTGCAGACGCCTATTCTTTGGTCACATGGTATAGCTGACAGAACAGTATTGTTTGGAGCTGGACAAGCTGGTCCTCCATTTTTAGAACAGGCAGGCATGAGTTGCGAGTTTAAGGTAGTGCTACTGCTATTGCTTAATACCTTAGAGATTGAATCCCTCCTACCAAATTAACCTGTTTTCACATTGCAGGCTTACCCAGATCTTGGCCATTCTATAAGCAATGAAGAACTTCGAACCCTGGAATCATGGATCAAGTCACATCTTCAGAGTTCTTAAAGTTTTCGGTACTTCCATACATCACTGTATTATGAATGTGTTTCTTATTACTGTGGTAAGTGAACCTTCACAGTTCGTCATCCAACTAAAGTTGCATGCTCAATCCCATTAAGTAAATGATTCGACCTTTTTCTATGGGTAAGAACAGAACTTTCATCCAATTGAAATAATCTAATGCTACCTTAGTGTGGTTAGTTTCCCGACTGACAATGTATTGGATTTGGGAGCTTGTAGACTGGAATTTCTTCGAATATGCATATGCCAAGAACTTGTGTTCTATACCTGGATTGGTTACAACTTATTATTGTACTTTGTGTTCAAGTCTTCATATTCATCTGCTATAACCATTTCCAGGCAATGCGGGGTAGGTTGACGGCTACCAAGAATTGCCTGTCTTGGATAGTTAAGAATTTGTTTGGCCGATGCTTACCAAGGCTCAACTTATTCATTGTTCGGTGTATTGAGATTTGCAATCCTCCCTGAACAATCCCGTTTCATTATTGATCATTGAGTACTAGAATGAACCATCCATGCATACATACATACACATACATACATACATAAACACACAATGCCCAAGATAAATACATATTCACCATTAGGATCTGGCTCTGGATAGCAGTAGTACAGCTACAAAGGCTGCAACTGCTACTCATACAAACTCAGCTAGGCTAGTCTTCATGACATGCTCTGCAACGATCTGATCTGTCCTTTCGGTGGGGTGGAATGAGTCCCAGAATATGTATTTGCTTGCATCCTTACATGTGAAGGGATTGTATTTGTCACACAAGTAGCCCATCTCGTACATTCCAGTCCCACAACATCCGTCAGCCACATTCTCAAACCCTAACCATTAAAAGGAACTTTTTTAAGTGGGGGAAAACCATGAAACTGATCAGGTGATGTGTTTAATTGTTTCCCTTTTCTTTTTCTTTTTTTGAGAGTAGAGAATATTATGTGGGTGCAAAAGATGGTCATCTGATCAGTTATTACTGCTTTGCTCCTATGGTGTTGAACTCAACAAATTTTGATAAGATTAGTTTTTTCTTTTGTAACCCTTTTGAAAATTTGACAAACTGCTGATAAAAAAATCGATTAGATTCTGCCAGAAGAGGCTCTACAGATGAGAAAAATTAAATAGCTGGAGGAAGTGTTGTGTTAGCATGATGAGTGACTGATGAACTGATGACTATTAATGAGGAATACGCGGCATGTTGGAGAGGCACATCAGTCCAACCAGCTAGAAGAGAGGTTTGTGGATTGGATTAGGCATCCTCAAAATGTATCTGATTTTCTATTGCTAGCCATCTATCTAATCTATGGTGATAAAATGGATAATGGAATGAAAACAGTTGAAGGGCCTACAAGCGCAGTAATTGACCTCTAACCCCCTCTTTCAATTATTAGGGCCAATGGACCCGCTCAAAACCCAAAACCCAAAACCCAAAATGTCAAGTATATTAGTGATTTTACAAAACTCAATCGCATCTGAATCTAAGAACCAGATGCTGTTCCCTGAGTAATTACAATGGGCTCTCGGCGTAGCTGGACCGACCCAAACTCCACATGTTTACAACCTCAGAGGGAGTTGTATTAATTTTGTCATTATTATCATTTTTTAGTCTCAGAAGTGTAATCCTAGATATGGGTCTACATCCTACGAAGTGTAATAATTGTGTAGCCTGGATGGTAAAATTTCTGAAGGGTAAAATCCTTTTCAGAGAAAAAAAATAAAATGAAAATGCCACTGTCGTCGGCAGCGGATGCATCTTCAATATCATGATGACTTTATCCCCCCATCAATGTAAGGAGAAGGTGGGCTAAGTAGACAATCATGTATCATGAGACTTCACTGTGGGACCAAAGGTATCATGAAATCTAACTGTCTCATCACAACATCTCAATTATTGGTAAACTGCGTCCCTCTGAAAAGTGCCACATGAAGCAGTCAGATCGATCGGATTGTTCCTGCTTTTATTTGGGCATGCCATCGATCGTTCTTAGACCCCCCTACCCAATGGAGATCTTGCTTAGATACACAGTTGGAAGTTGGAACGCTTTATTTTATTTGTTTATAAGGCCTATTATTGTTTTTAAAATTGGCCAGTCTGCTTCACAGGCTGTTGGCATTTCGTGAGACTGGCAGTTGTTTGAACAAAAAAAACTGTCAGATTCCATCGAGTCACTGAACACGAACAGGTTTCAAGTTTCTAGCGTTGGGCTTTAAAACATTCTGAGCAGTCATTAATAACGCAATAGAGGAAAGGTGAGAGTGAGACTTACCATATGTAGATGGATTTTCGATGGCTTGCAGTACGGTATCATATACGTTTGAATACACCAACCTGAATCCTTTCAGCTGAGCTCGTAGCCTGGCAACCATAGCCTCCAACTTCCCATTGAATTCCATGGCTACCATGTTGTATTGCTCCACACACCCGCCTCTATCCATGTCATAAACGGTCCTCTCCAATGGCATACACCCCATTGGAGCAAGTCCCCCCATAGACATTTTCCGGGCACCCAGATTGTACATTTCCCTAGCAAAACTTTCCGCGATGCTGATCAGAAAGTCCTGATATTCCTCTATGTTGTATTGTGATGAACGGCGAGATGTAGCATAGTAATTCTCGAGGAAGTCGTTGGTCCCTAAGCTGACCATGTACAAGGCCTCCTTCAACATCCAATGCGCCTTCTTTGCACCCAGGTATCTTTTCAACTTCTTCTGATAGTCTTTGAAGTACTCCACTTGTTTCCATAGAGGTATGACATTCTGCAAACATTTTTATATCGACATCAAAAAATTGGGTTAGACAATATTTTACAGAGTTCATTAAGCCAACTCCAGATTGGTGGAATAAGAATACGATGGTGATGTTAAAACTCTGAAAAGTTATAGCTATGTTTTCCAATCAAAATAGATTATCCAAGAATGATGTTTTATTATTATACACTAAGGGCCTGATTGCCTCTTTATTATAAATTCCTAGGAATTCGGAAAGGAGATTTTATTTAAGAGTTGGGAAGCGAAGTGGTTAGGTTGTGTATAGATCGATGAGACCATTACTCTCTGGGATTCAGTTTATATGGGTGATGGGTAGGTAGTCATTTTCTATCATATGAGAGGGAGTTCATTTTATTGCCTCGTGTAGCGTCACCTTTAATCTTTTACTTTGATCCACTTTGGTAGAAAGGTGCTGCTTAGAAATTGTAGGAACTTGACACCCAGTTAAACAAACGGCCGCTATGGAACTTACCAGCACTTGAGAAGTGGCGTTGTCATAGCCGGTTGCTGCGGAGGCAAAGCAAACTCCATCCACGAAATCTGTTATATTGTATGCTGGATCCAAGTATGCAGGTATTATTGGTTTGATCCCAAAGGCCTCTGAGATGAGATCGGTGGCAACACGACCGTTGGAAAACCGTCCAGTGGGCCGACCGCCTGGAAAATCACGACCATATGGCTCAAAATCGCTCTTGGCGATGGTTACAATCTGATTGTTGTTCCCGGTGTCGACGGAGGAATCACCAAAGACAATAATGGATGTAACGTTTGATTTTGCGTCTACTACCAAGACGAAGGTGACAAGCAGCAGTTGGAGGAGGAGGAGGAGGAGGAGGAGGAGGAGCTGTGGCTGTGGCATGGCATTGTTTGCCATCTTAGAGAGTTGCAGCAGCTGGACATATATGCTTCCAGATAATGTGAAGGCATTTGCGCTATATAACGAGCAGTTACTAATTAAGGTAGTTGAGAAGATTGTCGGGGCGAGAGGTTCAGTTCATTTGAGTGTTTTAAATGCCACGAACTGTACATGCTTGCTTGTGAAGCTCTCGTGATATATAGCACAAAAACAAAACAACAGCCACCGATTTCATTTACTGCAAGATGTAGTTGATCTTTTCTTTTTCTTCTTTTCTTCTGTTTTTTTTGGGGTTCATTTAATTTAATTTAACAGGACGACCGGTTGGTTGATGGAGAGTCTTGGGGTGGTTCAACTCGACCTCCGGGTAATCCATGTTTTTTGTTCTTTTTTAAGCCCCCTTACGTTACGGGTTTTCATTTAAGAGTCCCAGGCCCACCCTTGATCAATTAACTTCTTTCTTGAGTTTGTGATGTAGAACAAGTGGTGGAGTAATTTTAAGGAATGTGAAGAGATTGTAATTAGATATAAATAGTACTCAGTGTCAACTTTAAACGGCTGTAACTTTTCATGCAAATATCATTTCGGAATATTAATTGCACTACTGACATTCTCTACTTACGTGGGTAACCACTGGGAAATTAGGCCGCTTTTGAATGTCAAGATGCAGCTTTTCATACAAACTTACTATTTATAATTCATTCTTTTATTCTACTTACTTAAGGCCAAGGGGCTTTGTTTTACTCCATTTGAGGTTGGATTTTCGTGGAAGGTCATGAAAAGTAATTTAGATTTTGGTTCGAGGGGTTTTTGTGTAATTAGACTTTTTATTATTTTTTATTAATAATTTTTACTGCTTCAAGAAAGTTAGGTTTAGGGTTGCTATATATATATATATATATAGTCGTTATTATGTTGCTAATGAGAAATAATATGATATTCAGTTTCTCTTTGGTTTCCCCAACCCTAGTTTTCTATTATGGATTCAGAATTTTGGTCTTAGGTAGAAGAGAGTGATCTTCTTTCTTAATCCTTTTGTACTTTCCGCTACGCTAAATTGACACTGATGCTAATTTCTCATTGTTCTAGATATTAGTACATTGGATTTTATCATAATAAAGCTGTATGGAGAATTGGTAAGTGGTGGGAGTTCTTACTTGGCTGCCCAGGTTAGAACTCGGGGTATGCCACCTCTTTCCAGTTCTGTGGGTTTCTTTTTCACTTGTGTGAGCCTTTTTTCTATTTATGCGTGCCGTCTTCCCGTGTGTACAAGGACTCTCTTTCTCTCGAAAAAAAAAAAGAAAAAAAAGAAAAAAAAAAAAAACAGAAGAAGAAGTTGTATAATGTATAGACATGGAACTTTGAAGATATATATGATTAAAGGCTAAGCCTTTGATTGCCTCTCATATTCCCCTAATCTACATACGAACCTTTCCATTGACATGCCTCCCTGCTATCTCCTAGGTGATGTTGATAACAAGAGTCTGTGGGGTTGATCTAGCGGGATGGGATCAATACCAACATATTATGCAGTTTTAAATAGGAAGATTGCATTTTAGGATCCAACGAATCTATCATATTCGAGATATGGGTCAATTCAAAATCAACAGTAAGAAACCCAGTGATCTTAGATCCAATGGTGGGAGCAGTCTGTAAAAACTAACAATGGCTCTATTGGCCCTTTTAGAGGGGCACCTTTCATTTGGGGGAAGAGTGGGATGCATGAAAAGGGGGCCTAGAGGTGTGGCCCACAATGGTGTCATTGCCCAGGAGCTCGCTTGCACGCGGCGCGCATGTCAGATGGTGGTTTGGATTTACCTAGATGCAATTTGATTGAGCTTAGGTCGACCTATTAGATGACCCAATCCAACCTGAGCTGCACTCCTATGTTAATCAAGTTTTAAGAACTCTTTCTCGTTTCCGAGTTTTTTATGGAGTCTCCAACTATGATGTAATAATACTTTAAAATGGGCAACGTATCGTGTTGTATATTATTATATACTTCATTTTTTATGTGTAAAATCCGTGTCTTTGCCGTGTCCTTGCCGTGTCTGGAGCATCATAGGTCTTCAGACTTCTGGGGAGTCAAAATCACTGGATCAATTAAGTCTTGTCAACATTTATGAATATATTGTGTGATGAGTTTTCTTCATCAAACATGAACCATTTGTTTTGTCTCCTTGTAGTGCTTGTTGCATTACATCAATCAAACGTCCTGAACTATTCCACAATTGCGTTAGTTCATCTGTAAGATATTCATGGTGATGGTGGCACCTGATGATTAATGAAGGTATCGATGATCCAATTTCTTTATGAGCCCTTGTCTTATAAATGAAATGGGCGGATCAGATTTTCCCTCCACTGGGGGCATGGGATTAAATGTAAGAGAAATGATAGGACTCTTGACGCAAGGCTTTGAGCTGTTGCAAAATTTTATAATGTAATATTTTAGGATGACGACGACAATGGTGATCCGTTCTCCACGGTTAAGAGAAGTCTCCTCCTCCATGCATTCATGTCCTGAGTTTTGAAAAAAAATCTCTCCAAGGAAGGTTCCCTTTATCCCAATTTAATTGCCGAGATAATATCATGGTAAAATAGACCGGACAATAAATCGAAGATTTTCAAGAAAATCTCACTAAATGACTCAAAATATATATCGACTACTTTTTTCAGAACTGGTGGTCCGAAAACCAGCCCCATAAAAGATGGCATGGAACAAGTCTTCAACTGTGATGTACTGCTGCGGACGACATTTCCATTTCCATCATCGGCACTTCCCTGATCTATATGATATTAAATGCACCTCCTAATTAGTTCGAAGAGATATGAATGCCTGCAGAAAACAATCGTTTTCCAAACGGCTCTTTCTGTGGGTGGTTGAAAAGGAGCTAAACAAGTGCACATCTATAGAAATCCGCACCAAAGGGAGATCGGGTTTTGGCAATGACACCACCACCCCATCTTCTTAATTAATGGGGTGTCTCCAACCAATCCCCACCCAATCCCCACTTCATGCCAATCAACTTTTTGCAAGTGCAATTTGGATAGATTTGGGTTGACCAATTACGTGGGATGCCTTGGATTTTTGGGTTTGTTTTTTTCTTTTGCGTAGGACGTAAAATTTAGAAACTATTTCATAAACCTGAGAGCGTGTACACCAGGTATCTCCATATTAATAAATAGAGGATTTTACGGGTTGGGTAAAAGCCTTATAGGATATTAGGACCCCATACCACTGATGAAGTCCCAGAATCACTGTATAGTCGGGAGGGGTCCTCTTGGTGCGTTTCCGTCTTCTTCTTCTTTTGTCATTTAGCGATATTGTCCACGATTCTGTGAGTCAAGTTTTCTTCTATATGTAATTATCTTATTTGTTGAACACAATATAATGGTCAATATTGACCATATCGCGGGAAAAAAAAAAAGAAAAAAGAATTTGCAGGTCCACCTGCAGATCTTCCACCCTCGCCTCCTCTCACTCCCCTTAGGTCGTGTTAGACAAATCGAGTTCCTAGTTTTTCATTTTCTCCCTTTCTCTCCTCTACATGTTTAGATTCATTGAATCTCTCCCCCTCTCTCTCCTTTTCTTCTCCCCTCCATCCCTTTCTCTCAATGGCATTTCATCAAACATGTCGTCTTCGACCTTCTCCTATTCTAGCTGCGTTTGCAGAGATGAAGAAACTCAAATCCTCTGGACCTTCAATAACATCCTCCAATGCCGGAAATCGAGCGACTTCCTCATCTTCCTTGCCTACTTCTTCATCCCTCCCGAGCTCTTCAACTTCGTCTCCCGCTTCTCCATCTTCTCTTTTTTATGGATCTTCCTCCAATTTGGCGCCTTCATCGTCCTCTGCGGCCTCACTCACTTCCTCAATGTCTTCGCCTACGCACCTCACTCCTTCTATCTCATGCTCTTTCTCACAATCCTGTCTGCATCCACCACTCTGGAACAACACTAGCAACCAAGAGAGAAAAACTCAATTTCTATTTAGGTTCTGCAAATCGAAAGCAACCACCATAGAATGGTCAATATGGCTAAATGACAAAAAAAAAAAAAAAAAAAAAAAAAAAAAAAAAAAAAAAAAAAAAAAGAAAAAAAAAAAAGAAAAGAAAAAAAAAGAGACAAAAATGCATCAAGATGACCCCTCCCGTCAGTAGGGTGATTCTGGGACCTCATCAGTGGTATGGGATCCTTTGGGGTTTTTACCCGTAAAGTCCTCTAATAAATATTATACGTACAACTAACTATTTATATTTTATTATAGACAAGTAAAGGTAGGGTACCCCAATCATAAATGATATACATCGGAAGGTAGTTGCCTATCAATGGTTTTCAAGCAAGCCTTTTGTTGAGAGCACTAGTTGTTAGTTTACCATGTATCTTGGGGCATCTACCAGAAAAATCTCCTTAAATAGGGAAACTATAGTTGAGGACCCTAGACTTTTATAATGACAGCCAAGGACCTCCGGCTCAAATCATCTCTGTTTTATTTTTTTTCGTTTTGCCCTTTCTTTGTTGATGTCAATACAACCATATTCCCTATTTATGTTATTAAAAAAAAAAAAAAAACCATATTCCTTATTCCCAAGAATCGATATCTTCAGCCAAATCGAAAGAAACTAAAGTCCCATATTCTGCCATGAGTAATATTTGTTGACAACAACAAAATATTTGTCGACATTAACATAATTTTTTATCGACGTCGACAAAAACGTCTATTTAGCACAATTAAGTGACCTTGGTATATGTTAAGCATTTATACGTAGAATTTGTTGACGTAGACATCAATAGAATTACGGCTAGCTCTCCTTTATATAATAATTACTTTTAAAGTGTTTATTAAAATAATAAAATAAAATAGAAAGATGTTGAGAATAATGTAGTCTCAACAAGTTCTAAGTTGGCAACAACAGAATCTCCGCAATGGTTATACCCAAAACCTCTATATTCAAATTTAAGGTGATACAACTTTGTAAGACCAAAAGTCAAAGTTGCAGGGGCTGTCGGAGCCAAATCTAGGTAGAATGATGGCTTGCTATAGCAAGCCTCCTGCTCACTATAGCAAGCATGGATGGGATTGCCTCGTTGGGTTTAGACTCTAAGATAGAGTTTGAGACAGATTGTTAATCTAAGTGGATTATTTTTAGAAGTCTCTTGGACGAACTTAGGAATATATATTGGGTGTTTCTTTCAATCCAAATGTGACATACAAGAAGTTAATTCTCTCTCTTGATATGATGTTATAATACCCTAGGAGAGATTTCCTTATTTCTCTAGAGCCATTGAGATATTGTTCTGAAGGGCTGTTCTAGAAGGTTTTGTTGCTTTTACTCTCTTGTAGAAGATAATTCATTTTGGTTGACAAGGTGTAGGAAAATCAAGTAAGAAGAACGGTGCACGATGGAAGTCGTGTCAGTAGAAGTTGTGTAAGAACAATTACAATCTTTAGGTCGAGGTATTGACTGAGGTAAATGACCTGTGAGTATATCTTGTAACTGTTCATAAATTCTTGATTTCTAGATTGTGGTTTTTCTCCCTAGAAATGGTTTCCATGTTAAATTTGTGTTTTTCTTCTTGTGGTGTGTGATTGATAGATTTATTCAATAGAACTAGCATTCATTCTAGTGGGCCGTGCAAAACTTTGAAACTTAATTGGTTATGTTAGAGTTCTAAAACCTGCACGCAAAAAGAAAAAGGTCACATGCCATTTATTTGGATACTAGTGTTTCACACGTCCAGCCTTCTCCAAGGAAATAATGGTTGGGGATTGTGTTGGGCTTGGGCCCCTTATATGATGCATTTTGTTGCCCAGCCCGGTACAACTCCCCCTTTGGACGAGTCCACCAGCAGTCAGATAGACCGATCCAGTAGCTCTTAATTATGTAGAGCTGCTTAGAAGAAGAAGAAGAACCGACCGAGAAAGCTTGAAATTGGACATCCTGACTGAGAAAAGAAAATGGCTGTCGCCAATGTAAAGCTCTCGCATTGTTTAGTACACTTCAAAGAGACTGATTTAGATGGTAATAAACTGGTTGATGGAAAGAATCAGTACTCCGCGCACCGTGCCACATTTTAGATAAATGTGTTTCCTTTGAGTTGAGCTTGACTTTGGGTCCTCTCACAACAAATAAATGGGATATATATATATATATATATATATATGAGCAAGGCTCTCCTAAGTTCAAACTTAAGATAAAATCTCATTAGCTTATGCTTGTGGGGCTCACTTTTTTTTCATCCAAATAGACCAAACACATGACCCCCCTAAATTGCACATGTCCTCCAATTTTTGGTCAGATCCGAATTTATTGGACCGTTGGATTGACTATGTATCGATCCGAATGGACTATTGACCAAAAAACTTTTGGTCCCATATGGAGATGATAGAAATCACGATTGGAGCTAATTTTTTGCAGAGAAGATGATCTTAGGGAGTCCTTGAAATTCCCCTCATCCCCATCCCCATGAGGGTCCCCATGTGGGTCCCACCACACACACAAGCTTACCTTATCCTAAATTTGAACTTAGGAGAACTGGCCCATATATATATATATATATATATATATATAGAGAGAGAGAGAGAGAGAGAGAGAGAGAGTAAGCCAGACCCAAATTTAAAACTAAATCCACGCATCATGACCATCATAGTTGGCATAGAATAAAACGTATTTAGCACACCGAAGGGCCCATATAAACAGTAAATGCAATTCATCGTTTTCTGTTTTTTTTTTTTTTTTTAATGAGAAATTCTCAAAACCGTCTCCATTTTAAAATGGGCGTTATGCTCCTTTTGATTTGTCCAATTAAATGATGCCACCTCACATTATAAGTTGTAAAGAACATGTTAATGAGATTGGAGAGAGAATAGGAAAAATAGAGAAAATAGGAGATTGGAGAGAAATACCAGAGAAGATAGAAAAACTTGGTTTGAATACACCTATTATTTAGGAGATTGAAGAGAAGATGGGGAAAAAGGCATTAGAAAGAGAAACCAAAGAGAATTGGGAACCGGTGCTATGGAGATTTATTTATCCACATTGGACCAACCATCGGATAATGAAAATATCAAGTTTTATTTATTTATTTATTAAACTTGAAAGAAATTATGACTCTCTTTTGAGGGGCTTCCTTATAAAATAAAAGATTCAAGTCAATCAATTCTCATCAAATTTCACTCCAAATTGGGCCCATCATGAAATTATAAAAATATTAAGTTCGGTATATTCATCAATCTTAGGTTGGGTTTATACCAAAAAATAAAAAATAAAAAAATTAAAAATCTTAGGTCGTTGGGTTGTTTGTGGACCCTACTAAGAACCATCATGAATTTCTCACCACCTTGAAATTAAACATTTCAAGCCTTTTAGCGATCATTTAATAGTGGGGCCCACTTATGTAAAATGCAAACTAATGTCATATATATGGTAGGCCGCCTCCTACTACTAGATTCAAATGAGATTTGGACATTCTGCATGGAGTGGGTGTCGTACACAAGTCTTGCTGATTTCTCTCTATGTGCCGATTAGTAATTAGGTAGTACATCGAGAGTCAGGTTGAGCTTGACGAGGAGGATACTATAGCTGCAAGCTTACAGTAGGGTAATTCGCTTGTTGGGTATTATATTGGTAAGAGCCCTCCTTTCCTTGCCATTAAAACCTCCCTAGAAAAAGCTTGGAGAATGAAAGATTTGGAAATTGTTACAATGGCTGGTGGATTTTACTTATTTCAATTTCATAACTATGATGAGGGTCAAGCTCTGTTGGATGAAGGTCCATGGTTTGTTCCCGGACATCCTTTAATACTGCGAAGATGGACTGAAGATGTTGTCATGTTTAGGCAGCAGCTTGAAACAATTCCAATCTGGGTGAGGTTTCCAAACCTTAATTTCTGTTTCAGATCTTCGTCTGCACTAAGCAAGATTGCAA
Source organism: Camphora micrantha (assembly GCA_003546025.1). NCBI lineage: Eukaryota > Viridiplantae > Streptophyta > Magnoliopsida > Laurales > Lauraceae > Camphora > Camphora micrantha. Next base: position 301,955 of record QPKB01000001.1, on the reverse strand, counting down.
GTGTTATTGGAAGGCCCATCTGCATGGATCATGCCACTGCATCTGGAACACGGTTTGTGTTTGCTAGAGTGTGTATTCAAGTGGGGATAGATGCTGAGTTTCCTGCAGAAATTAGAATGAAATATAAAGAGAAAACTATCTTACAAAGAGTGGAATATGCCTGGAAACCGAATCCTTGCAAAACCTGTAATACTTTTGATCGTGGCAGTAATGGTTGCCCTGTTCAAGTTGCTGCCATTAAACCTAAGCAGATTTGGGTCCCTAAGCATCCAACAGAACCAATGCTGAATAATGAATCTGATGCACAATTGGAGGGTGTAGCACCAAGCGGTTGGAATGTAGTAAAAGGCAAAAAACCCACTACAACAAGGTGCACTTTTAGCGACGTTTTTTTAGCGACGTTTACATATATTCGTCAGTAAAGATATACGTTTTTTAGGTACCTGGTGATCAGCAGAGCTCTCCCAATGATAAATCTAATAAACCGGCCAGCCCAAAGCATAAGGATTCTGCTTCCACTCTTGTTCTGGGACCAGCAAATCGTTTTTCAAGCTTAGCCAATTTAGATAGTGACTGTACTGCTTTGAAAGAGATACTAGCACAAACTACAGCATTGATTATGGATTCTATAGAACCTGATAATCTTATTTCAGGTATGCCTTCACAACCCTCTTCATCTATTCATCATGTAGATAAAAGCCTACTTCCAAAGGTGACTACTTCAAGCTCCAGTGCAAAAAATAAATTACAATGCTTCCTGGTGTTGTTATTAAGGAGAAAGGAAATTAAATAAGAATCGATCCTCATGACAATTCTGACATGGAACATTAGGGGGTTCAATAGACCCTCTATGCAGGTGGAAGCTAGGCACAAAATCCTTTCTGTGAAGGCATCTCTTGTTGCTCTTTTGGAAACAAAAATTAAACCAGCATCCTATCACCGTATTAAAAATGCTATTTTACTGACTGGATGGTTGGAGGTTTCTAATGTTGATATATGCTTCTCTACTCGGATTTGGCTGCTATGGAATCCTCGGTTTGTTACTATTCAAGTTCTTGATGTGGAAGCCCAACTCATTAACTGTGATGTTAAGTTTGATTATGTTAAATTATACTTCTCTGCTTGTTATTATGGATACAACAGCTACATCCAACGCAGAGAGTTATGGCAGTCCTTAATTTCAAAGAATCAAAGCCTCTTGGCCTTGGATAGTTGCGGGAGACTTTATTACTGTTAGATGGAGCCATGAAAAAAATGGGAGGGGCGAGCCCAAGAGCTATAGGGCTTATTGAATTCAATGATTGCATTCAGGAGGCTGGCTTGATAGATTTGAAGTTGTATGGTTCACCTTTCACTTGGTCAAATTCTAGTGTGGGTGATTCACGAATTGCATGTAAATTGGACCGGGTTCTTGTCAATGAAAATTGCATGAATGATAGTTTATTTTAAGGGTCAAGTGCTTCATCCAAGCCTTTCTGACCATTCACCTATTCTTCTGTCGCTGAATGAAAAGCCTCACATAAAATCTCCATTCAGATACTTCAATTATTGGGCTTAATCACCTGGCTTCAGCAATGTTATCAAAATGGCTTGGGCGGAAGAAATTAGTGGCACTCCCTTGTTTAGGGTGGTTAAAAAATTGAGGAAAGTTAAGGAGAAAATTATTGATTTGAGAAAGTATCAACCACCGCTCCCTGTTAAGCTTAATGAGACCCGGATTCTATTGGAGGATCTTCAAAGGCACATGCATGATGGAGGATCCAAATAATATTCACATTCAGGAAGAATAACGTTCTACCAGAACCACCCTCGATTAATTCTTTAAGTCGAGCAGAGGAAAGCATGTATAAGCAGCGTTCGAGGGACCTTGCTGTGAATCTTGGGGATGGGAATTTTAAATATTTTTACAGGTTGATGCGTACGAGACATGCTCACTCATTTCTTTAAAAAATCATAGACAAGGAAGGTAACACTTTCTCTAATCATCAGGGTATTGCAGCAATTTTTGTTTCTTACTTCACGGATATTCTTGGGCCTAATGTTGATATGAACCAGCCAGACCTCTCTTATAATCCTCCTTTTGGTTTTGTATATGATGAGGATGCTATAGGCCTAAACTTGCCAGTGACAGTCTCAGAAATTGAGGAGGAAATAAAAGCTTCCAATCCAAACAAGGCTCCCGGACCAGATGGTTTTAATGCTCATTTCTTCAAGTTTTTTTGGCCAATCATTGGTAATTATGTCTGTGATGCTATCATTGATTTCTTTCAGCATGGGATGATGCTAAATCAGTTGAAAGCCACATTTATAGTTCTTGTCCCAAAGAGTGTAGCCGCCAATTCCCTAGACCAATTCAGGCCTATTTCATTGACAAATGAGTTGTATAAAATTATTACTCGAATCTTGGTGCAGAGACTCAAGCTAGTTATTGGGAAATTTTTGAGTCCGATGCAATCGACTTTTGTTCCGGGGAGAAGTATTGTTGATAATATCTTTGCTGCACAAGATTTGATTCATAATTTCCATTTATTGAGAGTGACTCCTCGTATGTGTGTCAAAATTGATCTAGCTACAGCTTATGATAGTGTTAGATTGGAGTTCCTTGAGGCAGCACTCAAGTGTTCGCGATTTCCAACTCACTTCATTAAACTCATCATGGCTTGTGTTTCTGATGCTCATTATTTAATCTTGGTGAATGGTAGCTCCAAAGGCTATTTTAAAGGCATGGGAGGATTAAGGCAAGGGTGCCCCTTATCTCCATTTCTCTTTGCCATTGTTATGGAATTTTTCTCTACTTTGATGACTAGATATGACTCCTCAGAGCTGATTCCAACTCCTTTTCAGAAGAACCAGGTGGCTATCTCTCATCTTATGTTCGCTGATGATTTATTTGTCTTTTGCAAAGCTACAGATGCTGCTACTATTAACCTTAAGCACTTCTTGAAGAATTTTAAGCAATTCTCGGGTCTGGGAGTTAATTGGGGCAAGAGTGCAGTCTACTTTGCTAATTGTTCCACTCAAGATCAGTGTATTAGCTCTGATATTCTGAATGTTTACCAATGAAATATCTAGGCATTCCCTTATCTACAAAGAGGTTGAATTTCACTGACTGTCAAGCCCTTCTAGCAAAAATTCAGAAGTGCCTCTCTGGGTGGAAATCTAAGGCATTATCTTATGCAGGCCGAGTGGAATTGATTCGATCTACACTGCCTACCATTCATCTTTATTGGGGCAGTAGTCTTTCTTATTCCTAAATCCATTATTACTGCTTTGGATCGCTAGGTACGAGATTTAATCTGGAATAAATGGTCTCCTCATTATCTACATCCTACTGCTTGGGATTCTATATGTCAACCTATATCCTGTGGAGGGTTGGGCATTTGTTCCTTTGCAAGCACTGCTAGGGAACTTTGATGCGTCAACTTTGGAATGTGATAAAAAACAAGCAAACTTATTGGAATATGTGGATTAATGCCAAATACTTGAAAGGTTCCTCTATTTGGGATGTGCATGTTCCAAAAGATGAATCTTGGGGATGGAAGGGGATCCTTGCTCTCTGAATGCTAATGATGCCTCATATAAAATTCCTTATTGAGAATGGACTTCTGGTTCACTTCTGGTTAGACCCGTGGTTAAATGGAGGGAGGTTAAAGGATAGATATGGCGACAGAGAAGTTTATGATCTTGGCCTAGGTGACGACGTCAGGGTGCAGAGTTTTATTGCAGATCATGATTGGTTGTTTCCGGCCCCTAATTCTAATGATCTTATGGATATTTTTCGTGAGATCCAATTAGAATTTCAGCCTCACTATGATTTTGATGATGAAGTTGTGTGGGCATTAGAAGATGATGGTAACTTCACTCTGAACTCTACATATTGCATGGTAAGTTCCTGTCAGATTCAAAATCTTCAATGGCCTTCTCTCCTTTGGTTTTCAGGCTGTTTTAGGAAGCTCTCAATATGTGCATGGATGTTCTTCCTGGGCAAGTTGAAAACCAAAGATTTACTGCTTCAAAGAAATGTGGATTGTGATTCATGCTGTGTGTTAATGTTGGATGTTGGCAGAGTAAATGTGGACACTCTGTTACACAAATAAAGCAAACAGAGAGTATCAACAGTACGAATATGAATGGAAGACTTTTTCATTCATTATCCATCTCATTTACACAAACCACTTAAATAGATAAAATTAACTAACAATAAATGGACATGTGTCCCATGAACACCTGGTCTCTAGGACTAACATAGACACGTTCATCTAGACTCTAGAACTAACACACAAACGTTCACTGACTTTTTCAAAGCAACTGACTTTTTCAAAATAAGGACACATATAGCATTTGAATTAATTTAATATTTCAACACTCCCCCTTAATTCAAATGCCTTCAACACCAAGCATTCTTCGGAATTTGAAAAACTTTTCTCTTGAGAGAGCATTTGTGAAAATATCAGCAACTTGTTCCTCCGTGTTACAGTACTCTAGCTTTATCTCTTTCTTGGCCAGAAGCTCGCGAATAAAATGATGCCTGACTTCAATATGCTTTGTTCTTCCATGGAAGACCGGATTTTTTGTCAATTCAATTATTGACTTGTTGTCACAAAATAAAATTGTAGCTTCTTCTTTCTTTTGCTTCAGGTCACTTAGAATCCTCCTAACCCACACGGTTGGACAAGCTGCACTTGTTGCCGCCATATATTCAGCTTCAGTTGTAGAAAGTGCAGTAGTTTGCTGTTTTTTTGAAGCCCATGATATCAATGCAGACCCAAGACTAAGCCCATAGCCTGTAGTACTTTTCCTGTCATCTGCACAACCAGCCCAATCACTGTCAGTATAAGAGACAAGGTTACAAGTATTTGATTTTTTATACCTAAGTTCGAGATCCATTGTTCCATGAATATATCGTAAAACTCTCTTGGTTGCACCCATGTGAGCTTTACTTGGACTGTTCATAAACCTTGAAATCAAGCTCACTGAAAACATTATATCTGGCCTTGAATGTGTGAGATAAATCAAGCCACCAATCATGCTTCGAAATTCTTTTGCATCTGTCTTTTCAATTCCATCCTCTACCATAAGCTTCTCATCTGTATTCATGGGTGTTTTAGCTAGATTGCAACTTTGACATATGAAACCTTTTCAACAATTCTCTTGCATATTTTCCTTGGTGCAGAAAAATACCATTTGAGTCTTGAATAACTTCCATCCCCAAAAAATAATGCAATGGACCCAAATCTGTCATTTCAAATTCAGACATCATGTTTTTCTTGAATTCTTCTATCAATTTTGAAGAGTTACCAGTAAATATCATATCATCAACACATAAACATACTATGAGAATTTCATCCACACCTTGCACTTTCACATAAAGGGTTGGCTCACTTTCACTTTTTTGAAAATTGCGGCCCATAAAATATGTCAATTCTACTGTACCAAGCTCGTGGAGCTTGTTTGAGCCCATACAAAGCCTTTTCTAATTTGTACACCTTGTTTTCATACCCTTTAATTTCAAACCCAGGAGGCTGTTCAACATACACGTCCTCTTGCAACTCTCCATTTAAGAAAGCTGATTTTACATCAAATTGAAAAAATTTCTAACTTTTTTGAGCAACCACAGCTAGAGTAGTCCTTATAGTGTCGATTCTAGCAACAAGAGAAAATGTTTCAAAGAAATCAACACCTGGAACTTGTGCATGTCAAGAGGATCAACGTTACCTAAGTCTATTGGATCAACCTGGATGAGTTTGTGTGGGCCAAAGCCCATCTTTGTAACATTGTATTTCTTTGTAATCACTTACTTAGGGCTGCTTATGAGGGCCTAAAGGACAGTTTTGTAAACTTAACACATATATAAAGGAAAGCTCAAAGAGGAGAGGGCAGACCGATTCATACCCTATTTTTCCATGACTGTGTTGCAATTTTGTCATGGTATCAGAGCTAGAGTCAGGCTTTGATTGATCGTCACATCTCCAATAGTGTTTCTTCGATCGTCTTCGGAGTGGTACCAATAGGGTTTTTTTTTTAACCCTGTTTTTTTTTTGGTCGGTGAGTAAGCGCCGATCTCGATCTCCAGCAGCGGGGATCTCCAGTGGCAGACTGGGTCTTCTTCTTGGCAGGGTCCGAAGAGGCAGCAGCGCCGTTTTGTAGGAAGAGGCAGGGTCTTCTTCTTCTTCGTTCAATCTAGTCACCGAGACTCTCAGGAGGCGCACGCGTGCGGTTTTTCTTTAAAGTTTCTTTTTTTTTTTTTTCGGTCATGGATGACAAGAATATTTTCATTGAGCGTTTTAATGGCCGAAATTATTTTCTGTGGGAGTTTGCCTTTCGAATGTATGTGATTGGTAAAGATTTATGGGGCATTGTCGATGGTTCTCTCCCTCAACCTGATGACACAAAACCAGTTGAGTTAAGCAAATGGAAGGTTAATAATGCGAAGGTAATCAGTTGGATGTTATCAACAGTCGAACCACATATTGCTACTAATTTACGTGCATATAAGACTGCTGCTGGAATGTGGCAGTATCTTGAAAAAGTGTACCATCAGACAAGTGATGCACGCCGGTTTCAACTGGAAAATGACCTTGCTACTTACAATCAGGGTGATCAGTCTATTCAGGAATATTATTCTGGGTTCATGAATCTGTGGCTGGAGTATGGGTCCTTAATTTATTTGAATGTGCCTGATGCCTCTCTCTCTCTTCTACAAGGTCTTCATGAAACCACTCAAAGACATCAGTTCTTAATGAAACTCAGGCAAGAATTTGAGCCCGTGCGAGCCAGTTTGCTTAATCGTTTTCCGATGCCAAGCTTAGATGACTGCTTGAATGAGCTTCTTCGTGAGGAACAACGGCTGCGCTCTCAAAATGCAATCAACAGTCATGCTCAGGTTGGCCCCTCTGATGTTGCATTTGTGGCTACCACTAAGACCAAACACAAAGATATGAGTCAAATTCAATGCTTCACCTGTCATGGATATGGCCATTATGCTTCTCAATGCAAGAACTCATCACTTATCTGAGTGTCGCAAGAGGCCACAGAATCGGACTTCTCAGGCATATCATATCACCAGTTCCAATGCTGGACCTAATACTTCAAGTGCCACGGTGGGACAACCCATCACCCCCGAGGACATTCAACATATGATTCAAGCTTCCATTGCTGCTGCATTCTCTTCCATGGGCATATCAGGTACTCCTCCTCTTTCTCCAACTAAATGGGTTCTTGATTCTGGACCTTCCCATCACATGACCTGGGATTCCTCAAAATTCACATCTACCCACCAAACCAAAATTGCCCTGTCTCCCATGTTCAGATTGCCAATGGACAGTCCTTACCTGTCCAAGCTATTGGTAACATCCACCCCTTTAGTACTCAACCATCTCTTCGGCTTTCTCATGTTCTTCATGTTCCTCAATTATCTGCAAACTTATTATCCGTTGGACAATTAGTTAATGATAATTGCCATGTTTCTTTTTCTCCAAATGGTTGTTTTATACAGGACCAGGGAACGGGTCAGATGCTCGGGAAACCTGGATCAACGTTACCCAAGTCTATTGGATCAACCTGGATGAGTTTGTGTGGGCCGAAAGCCCATCTTTGTAACATTGTATTTCTTTGTAATCACTTACTTAGGGCTGCTTATGAGGGCCTAAAGGACAGTTTTGTAAACTTAACACATATATAAAGGAAAGCTCAAAGAGGAGAGGGCAGACCGATTCATACCCTATTTTTCCATGAATGTGTTGCAATTTTGTCAGTGCATACCCTTTTGCCACCAACCGGGCCTTATGTTTTTGCAGAGAGCCATCTGCATTAAACTTGGATTTGAAAATCCATATGAGCCCAATGGCTTCTTTTCTTGGTGGTAAGTCCACCGATCTCCATGTTTTATTTTTTTAAATGGCATTCATTTCAATTTCCATTGCATCATGCCAATCTTTTTCTCTTGCTGCATCTTCAAAACAAGTGGGTTCAGTAGCAAAACGTACAAAATCACATGACTGGTAAATATTAACAAGACTTCTGACCATTCTAGGAGGTGATGTGGATCCAGTTGGACTTGATAGAGCATCAGGTGATGGATCGAAAGATGTTGTCTCTTCTTCTTCAACAATTAGAGGTTAGTGATCAACCTCACTATCCCACCTCCATTCATCATCCCCATTAAAAATTACATCCCGACTCATGAACAAATTTTCTTTTTCAGGATTATAAAGTCTATAGCCTTTTGTTTCTTCACTATATCCGACAAAAATGCACTTAAGACTCTTATCATCTAACTTGTGTCTTTTTTCACAGGAACATGTGCATAAGGTATAGAGCCAAATATCTTTAAATGACTTACATTTGGCTTTCTCCCATACCATGCTTCATATGGTGTTTTTCCATTGACTGCCTTTGTAGGAGAGCGATTAAGCAAGTAAACCACTGTAGATACTCCTTCAGCCCAGAAGCTTTTTGGAAGCCCTTTTTCTTTCAACATGCATCTGGCGGTTTCAACAATGCTACGATTTTTTCGCTCTGCGACTCCATTTTGCTGTGGAGTGAAACTTGCAGTAAGTTCTCTTCGTATTCCTGCATCTTTACAGATCATAAGGAAATCCTTGGATGTAAATTCACCCCCTCGGTCAATTCTTAATGTCTTAAGTAAAAACCCACTTTGTTTTTCAACATAAGCTTGAAATTGTAGAAAGCATGAAAGAGTTTCAGATTTTTTCTTAAGAAAATATACCCAAATCATCCTTGTGCAGTCATCAACAAATATTAAAAAATACTTGCTATCACTAAGTGAATTTGTGCTCATAGGGCCACAGATATCACCATGTACCAACATTAAAGGTTGATTAGCCCTCCAAGATTTTCCCGCTGGAAAAGGGGTTCGGTGATGTTTTCCAAAAATGCATACTTCACACATTTTGTCACCATAATGCACAACTGGTAAGCCAACAACCATGTTTTTTTTTTATATAGTGAATCCAAACCATGAAAATTTAGATGCCCTTATCGCCTATGCTAAAGCCATGAATTATCATACTCCACAGACTTTAATGCATTAAGGGTAGGATCGGAAATTTTGAGAGGAAACATTTTGTTTTGAGTCATTTTCACTATCATGACCAACTCCATATTCTTCTTTTTAAATAGCATGCATTTATCCGCATCAAAAATCACATAATACCCTTTTTTCATTAACTGTCCCAAGCTAATTAAGTTTTAAGCCAAACCTGGTACATACATAACATCATGTATGAGCTTTGTACCTGACTTGGTGTTCATAGAGATAATCCCTTTGCCTTGCACCTGGACTTGACTATCATTTCCCATCACGACTTGTGATCTTACTGACTCATCCATCTCAACAAACAATGTTTTATCACCTGTCATATGGTTACTGCACCCACTATCCAAAAACCAAATATCTCCAACAAATTCAGCATTTGCAAATAAACATGAGAGAAATAAATTTTCCTCAACTTCATCATTTGTCTTTTCTTCATGAAAATTTACTTTATTTTTGTTTTTATGCCAATAATCCTTTTCTTTATGTCCCAATATGTTACAAATTGAACATTGAGGCACAGTTGAGGACTTGTTTTTGTAATAATAATCTTTTTCAATATGACCTCTTTTTTTGCAATTGTAACATTGAGGAGGTTCATAATTACCTTTGTTGCGGTTTCTCTCATTTCCATCATGCATGTTTCTTCCTCAACCTCTTCCACGAGAACTTTGTCTTCCACGTCCACGTCCTTGGCTAGTTTGCATTTGGTTGGAGTGAGCCCTTGCATTGCCACTTGACCCCCTTTTCAAATCAAGTATAGTTTGGAAAACCTGCTCAATTAGCTAATCTGCATTTCTATTCAACCTCTCTTCATGTGTTTGCAAAGAACCCATTAGTTGATTCAAATACAATGTAGTTAAATCCTTGGATTCTTCAATAGCAGCAACAACATGGTTAAATTTGGAAGTGAGACTTCTTAACACTTTTTCAACAATTTTTTGATCGCTTAGGTCCTCACCAAGAGACCTAATTTGGTTCACATTGGTTGTAACTCTTGTGAAAAATCCCTGAATAGACTCAGAATTTTTCATCAATAAGGTCTCAAACTCACGACGAAGAGTTTGTAATTTCAAGTTACAACTTGACTTCATCCTTTATATTCATCTCGAAGCAATTCCCATGCTTCGTTAGATGTTGTGGCTCCCATTATCCTACGAAAGATAGTCACAGCCAGAGCTTGTTGGATGTAGAACAGGGCCATTGCATCCTTTTTCCTATTTTCTCTCATCTCATTTTTTTAGGCTGCAGCAACTCTTCCCTCTTGTGTTTCCTATTCAGGTAAGCTATTTTCAACTAAATCCCATAAATCATATGAAATAAACAAGGTTTTCATTTTGATACTCCAAAACTGATAATTATCACCTTTAAAAATGGGAACCAATGGTTGAGAAACACTTACAAAATTGTTGTTGGCCATTCCTTACTCTCTGTTTTTTGTTGTTTGCAGCACCTCCAGAATCGTTGTGCAGACAGGTTTGTACGTAGCTGACCCAATGAATATCTAATCTGCAGTCGTTGAGCTTTTCTCAGGCTCTGATGCCAAATAATGTTGGATGTTGGAAGAGTAAATGTGGACACTCTATTACACACACATAAAGCAAACAGAGAGTATCAACCGTACAAATAGGAATGGAAGACTATTTCATTCATTGTCCATCTCATTTACCCAAACCACTTAATAGATCAAATTAACTAACAATAAATGGACAGGTGTCTCATGAACAACTGGTCTCTAGGACTAATATAGACATGTTCATCTAGACTCTAGAACTAACACACAAACGTTCACTGACTTTTTCAAAGCAACTGACTTATTCAAAATAAAAACACATATAGCATTTGAATTAATTTAATATTTCAATAGTTATGTCCTTGCACTTGGGAATCTAGATCATATCTTATGCTTCACTGTCCCTACTCTCAAATGATATGGTCTTCTCTTTTAGCGAAATTAAATTTGACCTATAGTTGATGTGATTCACCATTGGAGTTGGTGGAGTTAGTAACCCTGCGTATTGATCAGCATCATAAAGGTCTCCAAACGTTGGCTAAGTTAATTTTTTGTGCTTATGTGTGGCACATTTTGATTGAAAGAAATCGACGCATCTTCAAAGCTCGAAGTACTTTAGCCTCTCAAGTGGTTCATAGTATCATACAGAATATTCATAGTAGGGTTCTATTTCTTGGAATATCTTTTCCAAACAATATATCTTGTCATTGGAATATTCCTTCTACTTCCTCTATATATACACTATCACACCTTACTGCTTATCCAAGATGGGGACTTTCAATATATTCTACTGATCGGGTAAGCGTTGGTGTCCTATGGCATGATGTTAACCATCTGATTGAAGGTGCAATTCAATCTGCTACGGACTACTATTTGGGTATTCTTCGCTTAGTTGATCTTATTCCTGCCCATTTATCATCTATATTACTTGAAACAAACTATTCTTTGTCTCAAATCTTAAGGATTCCTTAGAAGTCTCCATGGAAGATGTGATTCCAGGTAAGAAGTATAGCAACTATTCTTTAGCAATTTCATATTAGCTTTGTGGATCTTAAGTCTTCAACGGTAAGATTCTGCAGGAAGTTGTGTCGAAATAGACTGGTCCCTTCAAACATTTCAAATGCCGAGATAGGAATATATGGAGACTTTGATTGCTTGTAGCCCGTGCTGTGGGCTGTGTATATAAAAAAATTATATTTTTGCTGATTTATTATTTTCCTGTGTAATAATGGGGTATGCCCCATTGGAGCCTCTAAGACCAAATTTGGTTTTCTAGAGTTCCTTTCTTGTAAATTATTCTTTTAGAAGAAATGAAAAACTAACTTACTCTTAAAAAAAAAAGTTAATTATGATTCTTCGTTGACCTATTTTAAAACCTAAAAATCTGGAAATTCGTTATGAGGAGGTAATTACTACTTTAACTTTCAAATTAGCCAAAGATCCCTTAACATTGTCATTTACAGCATCTAATAGACAAGATTCTCGATTAAGGAATCTAGTTCATATAGCTGGAAATATTTCAGCCAAAGGTCCCTAAGTACGCAGATCATACATTGTCATGATTGATTTGCCCTTCATGCATTTTTAGCCCTCATTTTATGTGCACAAGCACGATCCTTGATTTGCCTCCGTAAGTTCTTGCAGATCAATTTTTGAATTTCAAATATTAATGTCAATCGATAGTGATATGCGTAGAAAATCTCTTTTCTAAAAGAAATCATATGCACTTGTTATAGGCATGAGGAACATATTCTGCGACCTTCTAGTTTATGGATTGCTTTTTTCATTTTCTGTGTAGATCTGTATAGTTCCCTTATTCCGGATCATTTTTGTATAAATAGTGTATTGTGAATAATTCTAGTCTAATATAGCATCTACAATCCGAATAAAAAAAATAGGGTTTAGATGATTTAGATTTCGGTCTATATCCCACAATCTTCTTTCTTCTCATTTTTCCAATCCAGATGAACAATGAGAAGTTTTGTTGAAACTTCTCATATTTCAACGAAAAAGAGCTTTTTACAATACAACATCGTATTGTTTTCGTCGATGGTTAGATCTTCTTCTTTAATATAAAGTCATTAAGTTTGTGGTTAGAGTCATGCCTCTAACCCCTTCATCCATGGCCCATAAACTTAATGACTCTATATCAAAGAGATTTGACACTTGATCATCCAACTGTCCAATTCATTTGGATATGTGAAGACTCAATGGATCCGGTGTAATTCAAGGAGTCCAATATGTATAGATGGTTTGGATGGATCATAAAGCTGGTCCAACTATGTTGTCCCTCATCGTAATATAATGAGGGATTGATGCGCATGAGTATTTCCCTATACACATACAGGTAAATACGTAGGCGAGAACTAGTTCTCATCATGCTTCCATGAGAACTATTGGTGGGGCTCACCAAACAACATATCCAAACCGTGCGCAAACAAGGATCCCCGATGATAGTAACTAATTTGGAGGTTTGACACCCATCTGAATGGACTAGACCTGAATGTTGAATCGAGTGTTTTCTTTTTTTTTTTTTTTTTTTAATATGGAGGCAATAATTATTGTTGAACTACAAAAGGACTAATCAGATGCAAATTGAAGCAGACATAGAGTAAAATGCCCCCGCTGGGCAAACGACAGAACAAGTGATTCCACACATCCATTTGTAAAACCTCACTCGACCTCACTTACATGTGAGAAAGGCTTCACAATCATGTTTCGGTCTTGTAAGTTATTACTACAAAAACTTACATCGGCGAATATTATCAGAAAGATATTTCTACTGCTGCTATAATTTGAACCTCTTGGCATTGATTCTTTGACTTCACCCTTTGCAGATAGAGGAGAAAAGGAGATGAATGAATGGCTATGAATCCCTCTATCTTGTTGTGGAAAATTGAAGAGGATCGAATTGAAAGACAGCTGAACTCCATCTGTCCACCCACTCATTTCATGATCTCTTGATTCAACAGTTATGATCATCAAATCAAAGTTGAAGTTTAGATCCTACTCGATCAACATTGGAAAATCCCTCTAAAACAAGCATCCACCATGCATATGGGTGGCTGTAGTGGACTACAGAGGGTGGATTGACCGGGTCAGACTTGGTCATATCGATTGAAAACGTGTTATAAAACCATTTCATTGTATTAACCCCAAAAAAAAACAAAAAAAGAAAGAGTCCTGCTATCGGTCCCGAATCCAGGACCGATTTCTGGACAAACAGCCCACTCTGGGCTGTTGGATCCCAGTCCAGACTTTTCGAAAAAGAAAAGGATCTGCAACATTTGAAATCTGCAGTCATTTTCACTAGTAGGAAAAGCTTGTTCACATTGAATGACTCAAAATCCTAAATTGGATGAAAAGTAACTTGGAATATTCCAAACAATGTAAAAATTTGCAATTTGCCCAGTTCCAGTCAAAAGGTTGGGAGGCTGATTACACACACATATATATATATATATATATATATATATATATATATATACACGGTTAATGTCTTATATTCCGGGTTTACCGAAGTGGTCCAGTGGCTGAGTCGGGACCGGATTCACAATCAGGGCTATTTCGTATTGGTACTCTCATCATTATATACAATGTAATAAGTAACCCCAACTCTAATTGATACTCTCTTGCTATAGATATAGGTGCATCGCCGAACTACGTAAAATTCTCTGATATGACATGATTATTGTACTGCATGTTTCATGCTTCCGCACGTACGCGCACAATAATATAAAACCTCTGTTAATGTTGTGTGGTGCGATCCTGTTTTCCCCTTGGGGAGCCGAGCCAAAGTCATTATCAAACAAAGATGGGAGTCTTAATCAATGCAAGAGGCATCATATTGCAATCATATATTTATTGGGTATTGGTTGATGGTTGTATGATAATTAAACCCTCAACAACTTCCTACCAAGATGGGATGACGGGATTTATTGTCTTCTTTACGATAGGTTAACAGGATAGCTGGATGGCAATTTGATGTGGGTCATGGTTCGCCTCATGTTATCTTGATATGATTGAGGTACGATTGGATAATAACCATTATTTTATATTACAACCAGGTTCAAGTTTTAGATCTAAGGATCAAGCCACTGATGTGATTGGCCATGTCACATCCTAATCTATTTGGCATATAGAATTGGATTAAGAAATTTTGGCTAACAAGAAGACCAATTATTCCAACCCATTTACTAATTGAATATTAAACTAGAATCAATTCAGATCATTCTCTTTAACCAATTATTCTCTTTAATATTAAACATGCTCTAGTTGATCAAAGGGTGGCAAAGCAGTCCTGCTTCACAACTTTATCGGGAAGAACCACAGTGCAACGCCCTTCTTCAATGCATGGTGGGGGCCACCTTTTGAAAACCCAAGCCGGTCATCAGCCCTAACATCCTATGTAGTGATCATCTTGTAGATTATTAATTATTCAAGTATGTTAAATACCCACCAATGAATTTGACTTAATCTGAACATGTGATGTAACTTGCTTCACTTTTCTTTTGTTTGAATAAAACATAGAGGGAATTTCTATGTGTGATCGATCTAACGGGTGGTCTACCAAGATTTTCTTCCTAAATTTAGACACAACAAATATAATGGGGGCTAGATTTGATGAACTGGTTGGATTTGAAAAATGTGGGCCCCACCATGCATGGAAGAAATGCGGCATTGCAGTTCTGCCCTCCATTAATTACTGGGCTTCTGAATGATTTGGCTTTTGTGAGTAAGATGACACATAAAACCTAGTAGTTAGGCGTCCATTCTTGTAAGAAAAAGAAACAGTTTAATTTGTTATAGTATAACTTCTAGTCCGGTATCTAAAAATGCCACCTCTTATAGGGATGCATATGCTACAAAAGGAAGATCACAGTGCGCGAATGTTTATTTCGCAAGTTCTAAAGTAAACCAGCCACAAAAATTTAGTCTCACCATATTTGATATGTCAAAACAAGTGGAGAAGTAAAGTTTGAGCCACCAAAGAAATTTGCTTTTATTTTACTAGACCCCAATAAAGTTTTATCTCATACAAGACGTGTAAAGCAGTTTACCTTACCATTAGTTGACTTCTCATCTTACTTTACCTTGTTAAAACAAAAGCGTCTTTACATTATCAAAAAGTACACTCCACCTATGGCTTTTCATTTGACTTTACATTTACTTTACCTTTCTAGTAAATGAAACATAACTATTTTCAGCAGGCTCACTTGGATGCATGACAGCCAAGGGAGTCATCATAGTGGAAAGGCATGAACATGAATCATGAGATTAATGAAATGAACTTAGCTCTAGTTTTAGGTCCTCAAAGTTTAGCGGCTATACATTATATGGACTTCTTTTAAGGAAAAATAATAATAATTTAAGGGTACTTGACATATATCTGGGAAATTCTAAAAAACAACCCACTTTTAAAACGCCTATTTTTCTGCCCAATTTTTTTGTCATGGGTCCATGTTGAGTCAATGTAGTCTTTTCACACACACTACCCCACTTCCCCGGACCCCCGAATAGTCACAAGTCCAAGTTCGACACTCATCAAACTTTTCCTCGCCATTGGATTGAAATCATAATAAAATGAGGCCTCTAAACCATTAAATTTTAAGATCATGGATCAAAAGGTTAGAATGATCTTATGGATTCAAGATTTTGCATATAAGCAGAGCTCGTATGGATATATTTCATCAATTGAACTTTCATGATCATCATGTTTTCTAGTGGACCCAACTAAAAAGAGCATTTTCTCCTTAAAATCGACCGAGCATTGTGTAGCGCTAAATAGTGTGTAATTAGGATAATGTGAACGCAATCGGAGTGGTATGTCTTAGAGGATTAGATGGATGAAAAGTGACGGCATTTCTTAAAACCCAAGGAGGAGCACCAAAAACAGGGTGATACAAAGAATTCTCCATTATTACATGCTAATAATAAATGCGCAAACAAATGCATGTGGAATGCATTTTTAATTCATTTTTACTTCCTGTGAGTCAACTTCTTCATCCATTGGAAACTAAGAAATTAAGACCCAGCTGCGCATTATGTACCTGTCCTATCTCACAAACTGTTCAATAAAAGTCATGAAGTTGGGAGTTGGGGTTATTTAAGAATCAACAACACTCACTGACTTCTTCTATGTCTACAAAACCCATATAAATGTGCAGCATTCCTTCTTCTATCAACAAAACCTTTGAAAGCTCTATCTTCTTCCTTTTAGAAAATCTTCGTCACAAGAAAGAAGAGAAGAGAAGAGAGCGAGCGATAGCATAAGAAGATGGCCAATAATAGTTTGTGGATGGTGATGATGGTGGTCATGCTGGTCGTTACAGCAACAGAGGCGGTATCGTGTGGTGACGCCGTCTCGGCCTTGATCCCATGTGGGTCATTCTTGATCGGGTCAGGACCACCGAAGCCCAGTGCAGAGTGTTGCCAGAGTGCGCAGACTTTGAACAAAATGGCTGCCACTTTGGCAACACGCCGAGCCTTGTGCCAGTGCCTCAAGCAGACTGGGCCGTCCTTTGGCGTCAAGCCTGAGAGAGCCAAGCAACTTCCCCCACTCTGCAAGCTCAAGCTCAACATACCTGTCAGCCCCAATGTCGACTGCAACAAGTGACTCTCTCTCTCTCTCTCTCTCTCTCTCACACACACACACACACACAACACAGCAACACATCAGGACAGGTCATATATTGGTTCAACCCAAAGCGAGACCCAAATTATATGTAAGTAAACCCAAGACTAACTAGATCCAAATGAAAAGCTAAACAGACCCGACAATGAATTCGCTGCTCAAGTGCAAGTCATGTTGCAAGGATATGTTATTAGATTTCACGGGCTCACTATTTTACGAGAGAGTCACCGCATCCCCTCATTTTTTTCACACCCCATTTTTTTTTTTTTTTTTCCTTCTTCTCTTGCTTCTTCATTTATCTCTTTCCTTCTTCCTGCCATGCCTCTGGCCTCTTCCTCTTCTTCTATTTTTCATCCTTCCACACCTACTTGCACGGAAGAAAGGTACATCTTTTCTTCATCTTTTCTTTTCTTTATTTTGTAAGGTTTTTTTCTATTTTTCTTTTCTCTTCACCTTAGAATCAGAAGTGGGTAGAGACCTCGACCTCCATCAATTGCTTGAATTGGTAAAAAACAAGAAGGTCAGGTCATAAATCGTATTGGGTTTTGAATCTTATGAACTTTAATTTCTGGGTTTTGTTCGCTGCGTTTAGGGGAATGAAGATTCGTTGATTGGTTGTGGGTGTGATTTAGTTAAATTGTGTTTATTTGGTCAGCTTAATCTTTAATATTAAGAAATGTATCGTGCCATCTTCAAACTCTGATTTAACAAAAGGTTGGTCTTCAATGAGGAATCACAACTCTCTTGTGCCTTGTCTTTTCTTCCCCGGTAAGTGATGGTTAGAGAATCTATCGTTGCCAAGAGGGTTACCTGGGTTGCCTTTTATAGGCCCTAAATCTCTTATTCCATCAAGAAATGAATAAATAGCTTTAACCCTCAAATTAACATAGATGACCTTTACAAAAGGAAAACTTAAATCAAATCAAAAGAAAGAGAAAGGAGGGATAACTAATCATTTTGGATGGTCATGTGGGCCAACATAATTCGGTCCAACATTCTCCCACTTGGTCCATATGACCACAAATTATTTTTTTTAAAAAATAAAATCGAAAAACTAAGTTCGAAAATGACTTTGACTGGTGATCACCATTTTAAAAATAACAATTGCCATCTCAACCTTTATGTCAATCTTTAACTTGTAATTAAGTCAGTTTGCCAATGAGAACTATGGCGGTTAAATGTCTTGAACGATATGCTTCCTTCCATAATTAATTCACTAACATTCTAACTTAATACAATCCTTAATAAGGGTAAAATAGGATGATTTTCATGGCAATCCTATTTTATTGGGTACAATAATGCCATTTCTCTTTAATTTTCTCACTTTATACACTTCAATCACATGTGACAATAATTTCAATAAAGTAAGAAAATATGAAATCTTATTTCAGTGATAAATGTGACAGTGTCTTTACATATCTTTAACAAGGCAATTCAATTAGGCATATATTTCTAACATGCTCTTTGTAGTCCTTTGGCGTCAATGCCTTTGTCAAAGGATCTGCTATCATGAGGCTTGTCGGGATTCCAACGACAGACACTAATCGATCTCGTACTTTTTCTTTTAGTACAAGGTATTTTACTTCCAGAAATTTTGATTTACTGGAAACCTTGTCATTCTGAGCAAATCTTCTTGCAGCGTCATTATCACCATAAATCTTCAAGGGTTCAGAAATGGTGTCCATAACACGTAGTCCCGAGATAAAATCACGCATCCATAAAACGTGACCCGTGGCTTCAAAACATATCACGTATTCAGCATCAAATGTAGATGAAGTCACTAAAGTTTGTTTTGTACTTCTCCATGAATCTGCCCCACTAGCTAACATGAAAATGTATTCTGAAGTCGACTTTCATGTATCGAGGTAACCAGTGAAGTCAGCATCAGAATAACTGACCACTTCTAAGTGATCGGACCTTTTATAAGAGAGCATATAATTTCTTGTGCCACTAAAGTATTGCAAAACTTTCTTAACTCCTACCCAATGTGTCATTCATGGATCACTTTGATATCTACTAAGCATACCAATTGCAAAACCGATATCGGGTCTAGTGTATTTTTGTGCATACATTAAACATCTGATTACAGCTGCATAAGGACAAGTTTTCATTTGTTTCCTTTTAATTTCATTTCTTGGACATTATTCTTTACTAAACATGTCACCTTTTGTCATAGGTACATTTTGTGCCTTACATCATTCCATACGAAATCTCTTAAGTACATTTTTAATATAGGTTTCCTGTGATAACCCAAGTAATCCTCGAGATCTATCTCGATAAATCTCGATTCCTATTACAAAGGTCGCTTCACCCATATCTTTCATATCAAAATTGTTCTTAAGATATTCTTTAGTTTCGTAAATCATTCCAATATCATTACTAGCCAATAAAATGTCATCGACATATAGGACTAAAATTATAAATTGGCTCCCACTAACCTTGAGATATATACAATGATCAACGGTATTTTCAGTAAAATCAAAAGATGTAATAATGTGATTGAACTTTAAATACCATTGTCTGGAAGCCTGTTTAAGACCATATTTCGATTTTTAATTTGCAAACTAGTTTATTTTCATTCTTTTTCACGAAACCTTCAGGTTGTTCCATATACACTTCTTCTAGATCTCCATTTAAGAACGCTGTTTTGACGTCCATTTGATGTAACTCTAAGTTGAAATGAGCTACAATTGCCATAACAATTCTAAATAAATCATTTTTAGACACCGGAGAGTAGGTTTCATGATATTCTATACCTTCTCTCTGAGTAAAACCTTTGGCCACGAGTCAGATTTTGAATCGTTCAACTTTCCCCTTTGGAATCCCTTTTGGTCTTAAAGGCCCATTTATAGTCAATGGCCTTGGAACCCTTGAGTAGTTTAACGATATCCCAAACTTCATTTGTGGCCATTGATTCTAACTCATCCTTCATGGCATCTAACTATTTATCGGAATTCTCATTTTCAATGGCTTCCTTAAACGACTTAGGATCTTCTTTAATGCCAATATCAGATTCTTCCAAATACACTACATAGTCATCCGGAATAGTAGGTTTTCTCATTCGAGTTGACCTTCTCAATATCTCCGAATCGAATTCATTGATGCTTTGTTGTGTATTTTGAAGTGGATCATTATTTTGTTTAGGGAATGCCTCATTGATGGGATTTTGAAAATTTTGTGGTTGTTCTTCTTGATAATTATTAAGCGGAACAAGAACTCTACTATGTATAATAGGTAACTCAAGTGGATCCCTTACTTTATTGTAAGTCATAGTTCTATTATGATCACTCCCACTTTTCTCATGATCTTCTAAAAATTTGGCATTTCCAGGTTCAACAATCCTAGTTGTATAGATCAGACAGTAAAACTTATACCCTTTAGACCTTTCCGGATAACCAATGAAATATCCACTGATTGTTTTAGGGTCTAATTTCCTTTCTTGTGGGTTAAAAATTCTTACTTCAGATAGAGAATCCCAAACTCGAAAATGATTTAAGCTGGGCTTCCGGCTGGGTCCACAACTCGAAAGGAGTTTTGGGAACTGCTTTCGTAGGAACATGATTCAATATATACATTGCCATCTTTAGTGTTTCTCCCCACATTGAATCGGATAAGTTGTTGTTACTAACCATACTCCTTACCATATCCATTAATGTTCTATTCCTTCTTTCGGCTATACCATTTTGTTGAGGTGTGCCCGGTATTGTATACTGTGCTACAATACCTTCCATTTCTAGAAATCTAGTAAATGGGCCCTGGGTTATGACCCGATTCAGTGTGTCTACCATAATACTCACCATCTCTATCGGATCTCACTACTTTAATTTTCATGTCTAATTGCTTTTCTACTTCTGCCTTAAAAATCTTAAAGACTTTTAAAGCATCAGATTTTTCTTTAATCAAATAGACATAACCATATCGTGAAAAATCATCTATAAAAGTGATAAAGTATTCCTCTCCCGTAAAACATGGCACATGAATTTTACCACATATATTTGTATGAATAATTTCTAAGGGTGTAGAACTTCTTGTGACACTTTTCTTATTTGTATCGGTTTGTTTTCCCCTTTATACAATCAATACAAACACCATAATCGGGGAAATCAAGATTGGACAATAAATCATTAGTCACCAATCTTTTCATTCTCTGTTTAAAGATATGCCCTAATCTTTTGTGCCACAGCCTTGATGAGTTCTCATTTAGTGGCCCTTTTTTCATGCCTATGTACAAGCCACAATTAATATGAGGTGTGTGTAAAGTTTGTTCATATATAGAATCTAATTTAAATCGATACAAACCATCACACATATAACCATTCCAATCAAAATATTATTTTTAAAAATATGCATAATGCCATGTCCAAAGTTGAAATTAAACCCATTACAATCAAGCCTGCAAACATAAACCGAATTTCTAAAAATATCAGGAACCAAGAAAGTATTATCTAAATCCAAGACATGACCAGTGTCAAGCACCAGCCTATAAGTGCCTACAGCTTCAACCCTTGATTCCTTTTATTCCCCATCGTAATGGTTTTCTTACTATCATTTGGAGTACGCCTTGAAAAGAATCCTTGCACACAACCAGATATATGAATGGTTGCTCTAGAGTCGACCCACCAAGAATTTGATGGGATATTTGCTAAGTTGGTTTCTTGACATACAAAAGATAGATTTTTACCTCTCTTTTCAAACCAACTTTTACGCTTTAGGCAATCCTTCTTAAAATGTCCATTCTTTCCACAGAAAAAATATTTCTTCGGTGCACCTTTCTCTTTCCAGTTGGGCTTTGCTTCCTGAACATTGGTTTTCTTTTTGCCTTTTCCTTTTCCCTTGGACTTATTTTGAGAGACATAATTATCTGTTAATTGTCCCTCAGCCTTAAGCCTCCTTTCTTCTTGATCAGCTTTTTCGATCAACTCATTCAATGTCCACGGAGTTGAGCTTTGGTTGTAGGCTACTTTAAATTGGCTAAACTAGGGAGGAAGAGAATTGAAAATGAATTGCACCAAATATTTTTCAGACACGGGCATATCAACTTCTTTCAATTTAGAAGCGATATTTGTCATTGTAATTATGTGTTCTCTTACTCCCAATGTTCCGTTATATTATATACTTGTAAGACGGCTAATCAAGGACGCACGTAAAACTTTATCAGTTATTTGAAACTGACCTTTTATAGCTTTTGGTAGGTCCTTAGCATTTTCCTTTGCTTCGATGGAACCTCTAATGGTCCTCGAGATTGAATTTGTAATAATTCTAACCACAACCTTATTAGCCTTAATCCATTTATTATAGTTAGTCATTTCATCAACTGAACTCGCATTCGTGGGCATTGCTGGCTTACACTCATCCAAAGCCATATTAAGGTCCAAGTAAGTAATGGCTAACAATAACATGTCCAACAATTCAATAAAATTTGATCCATCCAACCCTAAAGTCAAAAGTGATACCATGGAATTTGTAACTGAAGAAAAATAAACAAGTA
Organism: Camphora micrantha; assembly: GCA_003546025.1. NCBI lineage: Eukaryota > Viridiplantae > Streptophyta > Magnoliopsida > Laurales > Lauraceae > Camphora > Camphora micrantha. Next base: position 279,265 of record QPKB01000001.1, on the reverse strand, counting down.
ACAATAAGTTATGTGATGTTTTGAATTTAGCTATGCAATATACTTAAATTTAAAAGTAATATGTATATCATTGTAAAGCCACCTTTGGGTTGGAAAAATAATATGTAAATATATTACTTTTCTTTGATTAATATGATCATGTATATAATATGTGATGTGATTGTATTAAATATATTCCTTTGAGTATAAATCAAATACAAGCAAAACACATTTATTAACCATGTCATATTCCAATTTCAAATTATGGAGAATCATACCTTTGGGCTTAATCGAACTATTTCCTTTATGAAATTGCAATTTTAAGTGTTGTCATATTCAAACTATAGAGTTTGTAATACCTTAACTCAATTTAAAGAATTAAACAATTTTCTATAATTGGGTCGCTTTGGCGGCTACCAAGTTAAGAAATTGTTAAATTCTTTAAATTGATAACAACACTTAAGTGATAAAGTTAGTTCATTCGGTCATCAAGTGTGATGAACAAATTAATCAAAAATATTGGTCTATATGCACCATTATATAATTTTCGAATAACTTTATTATATCACATTTGAGTTGATTAAGCATCATTTCATAGATCAATAGTCAAAATTATCATTAATTGATCATTGATCAATACCTAATATCTTTAATAGATTCACCATAAGCATACATCCATTCAATCCAATAAATAAATAACTATAAATATTAAACCATAGTGAGCATATTTAAATATTAACAATAAAATAGAACCTTGATTTTACCAAAAAAGCAAGATTAGCAGTGGAAGTAGCAAAAAGGAGTTAAACATAATGTTAAAATAAAATATGCTCTAATTTAGAGTGATAAATCAGTCCATCAGATCTGTCTATGTGATAGATCTCAATACCATCAATACACAAAAGAAAACGGATCGTAGATCCATATCCAAATGTGTCTTTTATGATCAAAATAAGATCTGGACCGTCTATTATTGACCAATCTGTTCAATTTTGAAATTAATCAATGAATTTAGAATGTTATATATGGCCAACACTATCAATTTAACGGCTATGATCGGATTGAATAAACGATATATAAGAATAATTAGAATCAAACTTTAATGAAGAATTTAACTTGATCTCAACCAATCAATGCCCAATAAAAAATTCAGAACTCAATTAGACCCTATTAACGTTTAATAGAATGATTTGATGGTAAAAAATATTATCAGAATAATCAGAACCATCGATCATACTATAATTTTCAATTTCATAATTTAGGGTCAACTTCTGAACTTTGATTTGGACCACTTCTGTGGCTTATTTTCGTCAATCGAATGTACAAATATGTACCGTCTAATAAGTGGGTCCAACTAGAAGAATTTCTCCAAAACCACAATTGGCCCATAAACTGGCCTAGACTAGAACCTGACCCAGCCCAGAAAAATTATGAATAGTAGGTCAGGTCGGGCCGAACTATAACCTGACCTAGCCTAGCCTATCCTGCTTGGGTAGCCAGGTTGGGCTAGTAAGGTCGGGTTGACCCAACCTGCTTGGCCCGACCCAATCACCCAAAGGCC